>JAOTQQ010000052.1:47702367-47774370 GCA_026546715.1 Gallinago undulata | reverse complement strand
TCTTACGTTTCTTTCTTCCTAAATAAATACTTCCAACATCCACCCCTTCTGGCTGTCGTGGCTCATTTACTGACCTTCGATCCGTAGAGGTAATAGGGCTGGACGTTGGCTGGCTTGTCCCGCTGGGGCTCCTGTGTGAAGGGGATTGCTGTCCTCACAAACCTGTGGTGGGCACAGGAGATGGGGAAGAAAGTGGTCAGAGATGAGTTAACTGTGCTGAGTGCAGATAGGGCACAGTCTGGGATGAACTGCAGCTGCAGGCTAATTAGCAATTCATCACCTCAGCTACCTGAACTGGAATGCAAACTCCTGCCCCAATCTCTTGCTGGTGTAAAAAGTCAGTTTAATCTACCAAAGGTGAGGTTTTTTCTCATTTGGGGCAGGCAAGGAACCCATGTATGAGCAGCTACCACAGCTCTGCTTCTCCATAAACCAACCCTCTAAACCACACTAGCTCAGATGCTTGCAGTCACTGTCCAAATCTGTTGCTTGAATTTGTTACTAACGTTTTCAAGGCCAAAGGGAGCTGGTGGGCTTTAACTTCATTTGAACTGTAACTGTTGGCATCCCATAGGGAATGAAAAATTCACATGCCTTGTGCTTCAGTTTATGTGGCAGATGTAACATTTTGGAAAGAAAAGCAGGGTCTCCATGTGCCCCCTTTCCTTGCTTTTCCTCCTCACCTGTTGGTGGATCCATTGTAGCAGTAGTTGGGTAGAAAGTCGAAGTTGAGCTCCCAGAAGACGTGGAGGGTGATGCGCCCATAGGGCGCGGAGACGTTGTGGTTGGCCTCCCGGAACATGGCATCAAAGCTGTCCAGAGTCATGTGCTTGCACAGCAACCTGTGAGTCAGGCGATTGATTTCCAAGAGCCACTCCAGCTCCTGCAGCACATAAAGCAACAGCAAATGCAACGTATTACCAAGATGACAATAGCAACAGCTGATTTAATTACCAGGGGAATGATACGATATCCACACCCACAGGTGAGGATGCAGCAAATGCTAAAGACATCAATTTCACTCAGTGGCAGAGGCCAATTGCACTTCTACTCAAGGGGTCCTGGTCCAGTATCTACTAAACACGCAGGAAGCAGAATTAATTTGTTCCTCACTGAGCACTGTCTGCCTTTCAGGTCAGAATCCTTCAAAGGTGGGAAGAGGTAATTTTACACTACTTGACTCTGATGCTCCTGTAATGTATCAAAGGCAGCAAATCCTGTACACACACAAACAGTGTCTCAGCCACCTTCATCCACCGGGGGAATTAAACCCGAGATTTCCTTCTCCCAGGTTACAGGACTCTCTAATATGAGGTCTGCAAAATATGACTGCTGCCTGTCACCTTATGACTTGTACAGATACTTAATGGTTCAATAATAATGCAATTAAAGTTGCATAAATAGAAATAGTGAAGACACAGCAGCATAAAGGAGAATGCATGGCTGGCTGAAGCCTGCTGTAGATGGGACTTGAAGCAGAAGAGAGTTGACTGTGTATCCACAGCAGTGTGTTATTCTCTCTGTTCATACTCTCAGTCAATAACAGTTCTTACCACTATGGACGTCAGGTCCTCGCTCTCAAAGCGGCTAATGGCCTGGTCCAACGATTTGTACATCGCTGCTGAGATACGCTGCGTAATGAGCCTGTTCAGGTCAATTGATCTACCCAGCAACTGGGAAAAGAGAGAATTGCATGTTATATACAGGTGGGGAAAAGGTACTTTATGTTTTTTTAACAGACACTAATTAAAACCAAACATCACAAAGTGAAAGTGCCGATGCAAAGGTCTTGTTTGCGTTTACCACACTGAAGAGGGAAGGGAGATGTGGAGTGTAACTCATTTTCTCCTTGAATCCCATGCATGACTGCGGTGTGTCAGAAACAGGTTCAACCCTTCTCACTCCACCATTGACCTCAATTGAGCCCAGCACTGGGATGCCACCCACCAACAAAGGGATAGCAGACCAAGAGTTATGAGTACTGGAGCCTACTGCTTGCATGGTACCTGGACATGCCTCTGCTTGAGCAGTGTTTCATAGCGGTTGGATGGTGGGTATGGAATAATCACCCCATAATTCTTACATTCAGCCCGGAAACGTTTGTCCAATAAAACACTGAAAAAAAAGATAAAAGATTGTGCTGAAAGATATCACCAGTGACAGGTACTGATGTGCTCCCTCCTTGAAGATCTGCTGTGGGAACATCTGCTTGGTGATGGTGATTGCTGTCCTTCTCTAAGGCCAGATGTGATCTAGAGACAAAACTCCTTGCAGTGTTACACTGAATACTTGGTTAACCTCTGGGGACATGAGAGGAAGACTTTCACTGGAGTTCATCCATGTTCTTTAAATCGGTAAGAAGGAAATGTCACAAAGGGCCTATATCCCCACAAAGGAGCAAGTGACTCTGTGGAAGTCCTACGGTCAGCTGTTCTCATGTGTGACCTAAGATATTGAGTACCCTTCTAGCTTTTTCAGGTCCTGCTGCTTTACTAGGGTGAGGACAAGTGCATGTTCCTGTTTTAATCTTAAGAGATGAGAGGCTTCCACTCATCTGTCTGGTACACAAACAGAAGTCAAGCAAGGATATGTCTTCAATAGGCTCAGTTTGCTTTTCCGCTGCTCTCACAAATTGTACTCAGACAGCTACTTAGGATGCCAATTATTATTTTTCACTTTTAACTGTGTCTCCTTGCCACCATTAATTAATTTTCCCCATCTACACTGGTCTGGCATGGACAGCCAGCTCTGTGGGACAGGGATGATCTATTTTGTTATGTCTACTTGCAGCAGGTACTCCCTGAGGGGAACCTTTTGGTTAACAGCAATTTGGATGCAGTGATATCATCAGTCACCATCAGCAGTCAGGTTCAGGTTCTCCTACCTGCCAGCCATTGCTTTATAATAGGCAAAGATCTGATCCGCCAGCTTGTACACAAATTGATCAAAGCACAAATTCACCTGGGGGAGAAAAAACAAGACGTCATGAGGGTGTACCCAGCACAGAGCAGCTCCTTCCTACGCATGCAAGATCAATACAACTCAACACAGAGCTCTAATTTAATACATACATGTATGTCACACTATCTAAAAACCACACTGCAGTTTTCACATGCTAAAGGTAAGCAGGAAATTGCAGTTACATTTCCCTCTTATAGTGTCTGCATGTTTTTAGAGGTCCTGGTCCCCCACCCCCAGTCATCCTTCTCCCTCACGGATCTCGAGTTTCTCATTTTCCTCTCATGTCTCATAACTCTCTGCCCATCAGACTCTTCCACGCCCCCAAGTGTTTGACAGCCTTTGGCGTCCATGGTTCCCCATAGTTCCAGCTAAACTGAAGCCCTTAATCAGCAGAGTCTGTAAGCTCTGGAAATCCTGGTCTTTTGAAAACTTCTTAGTCTCATGGGATCTTTTTTTCAGGAGATGCCTATGATGAATTCAGTGAACTGCTGGACGGGGCTGTCAAACACGGCAATGCGACCACACTGAGCTCTTTCCATACCATAAAGATGAAGAGAACTTACTTCAGCTTCAATTTCATCGTATAGGAACTGCTTTTTGAACTTAGTCAAGGCATAGTATGCGCTGTCATTATAGAGGTCCAAGGGGTACAGTACATACCTGAGGGCAAGAAGACAGATCATGTCTTACATTAACTTTGGAGTGTATCAGCATAAACGTCAGCCAATCCATATGCCCTGCTTGGTGCAAAAAATGGCTTTTCGCTGACTTTACTTCTATCACTTCTATTCCCTCCAGCCTCTCTCTTGCTCCTTGTGTTCTGCTGGAAGCAGCTAGAACAGATCTGGACTTGAGCTAACTGTGATTTGTTCAATCAATGCTTGCTCTTTCTCTGCCCTTAAAAAAAAGCCTTCACCCTCCTTTTGCTCTACAGAGTGCTCCGATAATGGCTGTAAAATGGAAAACAAAGTTTTCCTGATGAGGAAGATATTATGAACATAATTACACTTGCATAACAGCAATTCTTCTCACCATTTATCATGTATATGAAAAAAAATAATAAATGTGTTTAGGTGCCTTAGCCAGGGCATACATCCCTTGGGTTGCACATGCTGCCTGACTGCTGCATGCAGATGACAGCACCATCAAGTTGTGCCCGCATCCAAATAGCAGTTGCCAACTGCCTGTTTTTTGATACATAAGTGTGTGCCAGTACCAGGAAGCGTCTGCTAACAAGGTACTCAGTACATTCATGTGACAGCAAGTCAAGAAACATCTATTTTACCTCCCACGTCAAAAAGACTGCTCATCACCAGCCTACCCTTCTCCAAAACAAAATCCCAAGCCCCAACACGTGCACAGTCCCAACACAGCCCATCGGCTCTTACTCCATCATGGAGGGTTCTTTGGTTTCCAGAATATGGTCCGTGAGGATCCAGGGCATGGACATTTCGATGGGGAACTGGATGCGGCGGCCCATGGTCAGCTCCAGGAAGAACTCCCGAAACCAGAGCTGGGACAGGTCGCAGCACTGCTGCAGCGCTTCTGAAATGCAGAGGAGATCCCCCCGGCGGGAGGGCACCCGTGTTACCACCATGGGGACGGCAGCGAGGGAAATGCCCAAGAGGCAGCTGCTGTAGCCTCTTGTGCATTGGACTGGTTTTGGATAAGGAACATTTTTCTGGGATGTCTGTTTTTAAACCCAGACCGTGTCCCTGCTGTCTGAGCACTTTCTAGTGGGAGAAGAAAGAAGGGATTGTTCCTTTTGATCTAGAGGTCCTTTTGATTTCAATGGCTCAGAGCTATTCTGGAAGATTTCTTTTGTGCCTGCTGGCTCAGAAGTTTGTCTGGGATGGAAAAAACCCTCCAGTCCTAAAAACTAAACTACCACTTGTAGCTATTTACTATTGCTGACTCCCTCCTGTTCACTTAATGATTAATACCCAGAAACACACTCGTGCCAGCCAGAAGTAGAACATTTGGGAAAAATCCAGGAAAATCTTCTGCATTGGTCAATGAGGAGCAAAGAACCTTTGCTTATTTGAGCATGCAAGAGTTGGATTCAAGCCTCCCCCCGCCGTAACCTCACCACTGATGTTGAGAAGGTGGGTGAAGAAGAAGGACTGCTTGTGGAACTCCTCAATGGCCAAAACTATTGGCCCATCCAAGCTGCTCCTCAGAGTCTTCTTTGAACCACTCTTGTCTGCTATGAGGGACTCCAGCATGGTCCGCACCATGTAAAGCTTTGGAAGAAAGTTAACATGCAGTTACCACTCCCCAGTGAGGCATTACCACACACAGCCACAACAAAAACTAACAGTTCTCCCAGGTGGCTACTACTCTCTGCATCCATAAGCCACCATCATTCTGAGCTAGAAATAATTACACCCCTAAAAAGGGGGGGCACTGGGAACTGTACAACAAACTGGGCACCAAAGCGACATTTAACAGACAAAAGCGTGAAAACTTTGTAAGAGACAATGGAAACAGCTGCTTATCCATGGGATGGGAGAGTCCTACAGGCTGTGAGGCCATTAATTCCCTACACAGAAGATGGAGATTCACATACCTGCGTACTTGATGGTCCTACTGCTCGTCGTGGGACTTTAATATCAAATCCACCTTTAGGATCCTTCTCACCTCTCAGGCAAGGATCATTTGGAGGCTCTCGACCTCCCTCCCAGTCACAGATCGTCTTCCGAATTGCCTGAAGGACACTGGAGTGGGTGGGAGAGGGAAAGAAGTCCTTAAACTTTATTCCAATTAAAAATGAAAATATTCGCTTCTGTGTACATATAAGAGGAAAAGTATCTGAGGTGGGGACATACACTGTCGATACTGGGGGAGTCGAGCCCAAAAGCTATCTCTGAAAGACTGCTGGCCAAGGTGTGTTGGCTGGTTGTGTACCCTGAAGTGTACACAACCTTATATAGTTACTTATATAGTACAAGTGTGTTATACAAATAAATACATGGGCTTTGCATCACTTTCAAGAAGGACTCACCTGATCAGAACGTTCTTCTTCTTCCTGACCGCCTGCCTGAGCGGCTCTCGCAGGGTCACCTGGGCAAAGTCCTGCAGGGCTGCATAGATAGTGTTGCGGATGGCTTGGTTAAAGACACTCTCCATCCGGCCCATCAGCACTTGCAGACCTTTGATCATGGCAATTACCTGAAGCAAAAATTAAAAACAGATTTATTTGTTATTTTTCCATTGTATGAAGAGGCCCATAAATCCAACATGAAGACAATTTGGGACTGAATTAATTCTACTCAAGTAACTTAGGTCCAGTCATTAGATGGCTGATTTTTTTGATGTTGGCTGCTTTACAGATCACACCAAGCTGAGGAGAGCATTTACACCACCAGCTCCTTGAAACAGACCCCTCTCCCTTGGCAGGCTCTGTTTCCACTCCCAATCTCTTGATATCTTTAATAACACACAATCCCAGGAAATGGCTCATGCTCCACACGTGGGTGCAGCTGCGTGGCTTGCACAGACCTGCATCTGCACCAGGGCACAGTCTTCTTTGTAGAAGGGTACAGTGACAATTCTCAGGAAGGAGTGAGCCACAAAAATTAAGGCAATATTCAAACAACCTTGGACTGAGTAAGGCAAGAGGAAGGTGTGAGGGCCTCACACAGCCAGGCTGAGAGGACTATTCCCACTGCCCACAGACAGCCGGACCAACAGCTGATGGTTCCTGGGGACTGGCTGAGGATCTCTTGTGTTTGCACAGTGCATGAAGGTAGCTCCTGAGCTTACTCCAGACCATGCTGATCTGCAAGCCCATACCCTTTTTTTTCAGGAGCCCTGAACCCCCTTTTAAGGTCAGGAGAGGCTTAATACAGCAATATTAAGAACGCATAGGGATTCACCCCTGTCTTTCTCCAGCACACAAATACAGCATAAGAAGAGAAGGATCTAGAAAAGAGGAGAATTGCTCTCATAATGCACTGGTGCAGTGTTTCTATCCCAGCACAAGCTCCTAATGATTTGATTTCCCCCTTAGTTCTGGGCAAATTAAAGGCCACGGGGATGTGGGAACCCTTAATCCCTTATCATGGGCTACAGGGATGATGAACCAGCTGAGTATGGTGAGATGCCCTTCTCTCCTCTTCCCCAGGCCTGAGGAACACGGACAGGAAACCAGCCCTGTGTGGTTCTTCCTCTTGTGCAGTTGGCACCTACCTCCACAAAGGCAAACTTCTCTTCACTGGTGTAGTTGTAGCGGGTGGCTCTCTCATACTCTTCTGCTGTTCCTGGACAATCCTTGTTACAGAACTTATCTGTGGGATGAACCAGCTTCCAAGAGTACTGCAAGATGAAAAGGGACACTGTCAATATTGCAATGAGTAAGAAGCCAGCATGGAAAGGCTGAAGACAGCCAAGAAAACACTCCCTAAACATTACTAAAGTTGTTTGACATTCCTTTGGGAGAAGAATTTGTGCTTCTTCATGGCTTTATTATCACTGTACTGAATATTAGGGGTTTTTTTAATTTGGGAGGTTACCAGTCATATTGGGCTTTTGACATCCAGGGACTTGTGTTGAGATGTGGTCAAAACTTTCATCATTTGAATTGCAGTTTTAGTTGCTTGAGACCCAAACTCATCCTAAAGAGCTTTCAGTACTTAACCAAGGTGTTCAGGTTAGGACAACCGTTGCCCAGTTCCCCTATAACATCGCTGGGGACACCTCAGCACCTGCAAAGGGTGGTTCAGGTCCAGGATGATCAAGCTCACTCTCTCCATTTGGTAGAGAAGGTGTTCAAGTCATTAGCTGCCTGATCCTAGCCTGTTTGTTAACGGCTTAAAGCTAGGTGGTATGAAAGCAAGCTCAACTTTCCACAGTCTTTGTCACATGCCATGTTAAAATGTCCACGCTCACCTGGGAAGAGGAGGAGGTTACACACTCACCACTTCCATGACGTGGGCACTCCACTTGGACAGCAGCTGCAGTCCCCGTAAAGCCAGATCAAAGAGCTCCCTGTACTCTTCATCTGATTTCTGGCTGTCCAGTCCTGAGCCTGTGACGACCTGGAGAATATCACATCCCGTCAGGGCTAGACACAGCAACTTGCTGCAGAGACTTCACTGAGCCAAACAGCAGCCACAGATTTCTCTCTCAGATCCCAGCTGAAATGAATTCCCCGTGACCTTATGATCAAGCTAAAATTGCGCAGTGTTATGCGGTCCCGCAGGAAAAGCAGCGTAACTTGGCAAGGCTCTTTTTACCCAGGCAGACAATTTATTTCCTACAGAAAAATGAATCTGACCCGTCACCTCAGAGCAAATAACTGACTGTTTTCATTCCTTTGTGATGGTCTAATATTACTGAAATCCTTGAGAGTTCTTTCCTGATTTAAAGTTCAAATAAGCACTTACAAATGCCAAGAAGAAAAAGGCTGAGATTGCTAACGGTTCATTAAACTAACAGTGATGAATGAGGATCAGACATCTGCAAAAAACAGTCACAATCACACCAGAGAGGGCTCCAATATTCAGTAATTAAAAGAACAGAGATGCTCTCATGAATTTTCCTCGAAGCCCTTTACAAGTCATGGGTGTTCTGCCACCTGGCTGATAATAAACATTTAGTTGCAAAAAAAATTCTGCTTCTTATTTTATCGAGCTGTGGCCAAAGAGCAGAAGCTTTTGCAGTAGATATTCCAGTGCATATAATTTTGTACCTGCAGGGGCCTTTCATAACTTGCCTTTTTTTTTTTTTGTTGCTAGATCAAGAAGTGGTTTGTTCCACTTATTTCTCTTCCCTCCTCACTGTACGTCCTTGGCAGACCATTCTCCTGCCACACTTATCCTCTCCCAGCCTCTGACTAACGAGCCTGATTATGGTGACTACGCGCTGAGCTTACCTCACTGTTGCTGTAGCGAGCGAGCTCTGAGATGAAGCGGATGTGGTCATCTCGGATCTGGACCATCTGCTCACAGATGTTGTACTGGGGACTTATGCTGCTCTGAGTGCACGTCCACCTGGGCAAAAACGCAAGGGTTTCAAGGACAGGATATTAGGCTCCACTCAGACACCTCCAGGGACAAAGCCTTGCGTTCAGCTGCTCTCTCTTCATTTCAACATGCCCAAGACATGCCACCTTCAGGGCAAATGTCAGGCTGTGTCTTCTCTCTCACGTCCCCTGGGTGTGTGGGAGGTCTTCCAGAGGTGATCTCACACAACACGATGGAGTTGCTTGCCTCATCTTTCAGCCTGAACATCTCTGCTTCATCCACCCTGAAGGCTGCTCTCCACGTGGGGCTCACCTACCCCCATGGACAGAGGTGGCCATTTGCCAGGCCACCATTGGGCAAGCTTTCAAAGAAGGATGAACTGCAGAGCATCAGCTCATTTGCATCCTTTCTGCTAAACCTAAAGATAATCATCCCCTTAAATATCATCCCCCCAGGTCTGAAAGGACTAGGTGATGCTGCCTTCTCCTGCAAGGAAAGACCCTGCAAGGAAATATCCCTCCCACTCTTTTTTTGGTTCTGGCTCATACTACCCGCTCGGCAAACAACCCTGAGTATAAATGACAAGCAGAATATGATTGACTGAACTAGATTTTCCCTTGCATCAAGCCACATGTACCGTGTAACAGTGTAATGGAGCCCTAAAAGGCGGCAGCACTCCCCTTCCAAAAGCACAGTCATATGAAGTTGTATCTCCTCTTTCCCCATTCTGTATGAGCCACACACATAGAAACAGAACGGCTCCACCAAAATGCTTTGTGCAAGCGTCTGTCAGAGAGCCTCTCATATCTTATTCTGTCATCAGTATAAAAGTTCAGAATTTGCTTTTTTTTTTTTCCCGTCTAAATAATTGTCCATCTTAAGATAGTCATCTTCTCCAATCTAGATTGGCTGTACAAAAGGAAGGTGAGAAACCTGCCTCTGATATGGACAAACACACGAAGACATAATCCTACAGATAACTGCGAGGCACTTGTTACCAGTAGTTGTGGTGGTAGAAGGTTCCTGGAAGTGCTGGGCCATGTCATCCCTTATGAAATCCATCCTCCCACAGTCCCATCGCTCGACTCTTACCCGTTCCAACGTCCTGTGCTCCCCACCGGACAATCGGCAGGTTAGCAGGAACGGCCAGGGCTGCACCAGCCCTCCCTGCCACACACAACCTAGTCCACAGTGCAGAAACAAAGCGCCATGCAGGGAAACCACCAATAATTCCACTTTCATGGAGACAGGGAGGGAAAGAAAGTGACAAAAACATTATTAGTAATAAATGGGGATTCGTATGGAACCACCTTGGCAGAGTTAGTGTTGGGAGTCCCATGCAATTTGCTGGGAAAGCAAGCGAGTGAGGAAGAAACGTTGGTTAGTAAGGTACGGCACACGGACCTGGCAGACAGATTTCAAGACAGACATTAAAACTGTGCACAGGTAAACAGCCCACGAGCTACTTTGGTTTTGAGATGGTAAAATGAATGCAGCTGACCCACGATTCGTTGAAATGTGCTTTCTGAACGGTTTGGGATAAAATTTAAAATGTAAAGCAAGTTTGTGAAAATATTTTTTAAATTTACATTTTGTAGATTTTTTTTTTCCCAATTTGAATTGAAAACCTTTTGCTTGTGTAATTTTGCCACACTGTTTTCAAATTTCTCGTGAACATTTAATCGGCACTTTTCAACCAGCCTTTGGGAGGGCCGTTCCTGGGTGAACCACACGGTGGGCAGAAAAGCCCAACGCTCCGGGGTGGAAGGGCACGAGCAAACAGGAGTGGAGAGATGAGACTGCAGGTTCCTGTCCTGCTGAAGACACAGCTTGGTTGGGCTGCTTCTCGCAGACGCCGGAGAAATCTGACTTCCATGTGATATGGTCCCACAAGTGAATGGCCACTTGCTGGTGGCTTTCGTGCTTAGAGACATAGTTTAGTAACAGGGGTGCGGTGGGATGGGGTTGTATGGTTCTCTTTTGGTTTTTTTTTTTTTAATCAGAGTTAGGTTGATGGTTGGACTAGATGATCTTAACGGTCCCTTCCAACCTAGATGATTCTATGGTGAAAGCCCAGCTGCCACCAGCAGTTCCAGCCAGACACAGCTCAGGTGGTCTTTGCTTACATGTGGGTGCACATGCCATTCCAAGGATATCCAAACCTAACACCGATCCTTCTAGCAATAACTGAGCACGATGCAAAGGTACAAGGACACGTGGGGTTTTGCACACATGCCTGGTGTGATCTGAAGCAACGCCTGCAAGTTCACTTGATGGGAGCAGCAAACTGCCTGTGGACCCAGGCTGGGAAGGGCTGCTCTCCACTCCCGAGCACCGCCATTAAAGACTTCATTTTCGCCCTTCTCCCACAATATTCATTGATTTCCAGTGCATCTGAGCCCCTGGCTCGTCCCCTCATTCCCACTGCCCTTCTTCACGAAACCTGCCTGAGCTAGAGGAGATGCCCTGGCTACTGCAGAGAGGTCCGCTGCCGTGTTCATGCTCTGGAGGATTTTGTCCCTGAGATGCAAAACGTGGATTAAAATCCCTCCAGAGCAGGAAGACGCCGCTCGCACTCACACACCTCGCAAGCACTCCGCGGCTGTCCCCCACCCAGCTGCCAGCTGCCTTCCCTTCCTCCTGCTTGGCCACCGAGCCCCCTCCCAGCCCTCGCCAGCAGGAGTGGAGGGGCAGGCATTGCCCCCTCCCTGCCTGGGCACGGGGGCACGGGTAACACGGAGATTCTGCGCCCACCCGCCCGCGGGGGCCGGCGGGGACAGCTTCCCATGCAGGGATGGGGAGGTAGACAACGGGCACACAGAGCTGGCACGCCAGGACTCACACCTCACAGGGACACACACGGGCACCCGTGCACAGACCTCACGCACGCCGGAGAGTTGTGGCTCCCTCGGCTTTTCGGGACACACACAGAAGCCAAGAGACATTATGGCAGGCACTCACTTGGATTTGTTCTCCTCATAGTGAGCACTGGTCTTAATGTATCTGGCCAGTTCTATCTGCATATCGCCGAATAAAGGAACCACCTGCAGCTGCTGGAAAAGAAAACAAAAGATGGTTGAAACACGGTGGAGAGTGAGCCCCTGGCCCCAGCGCAACACAAGGGACTATGAAATAGCATCCTGCGTCTCTGAAGCCAAGGAAAGTGTCAGGCTGTTTAAAACAAGTTGCAAACCTGGACCCAGGGTCATTTCACACCTAGGAAGCGACCAAAAATGATCACAAGGCTTTTTTGTGCAAGGAAAATCACTCCCTGTGAGTGCTCTGGAGCCCAGGACTTGCCGATACCAGGCTGGTTATGGCCAGAACGGTTCACTGTTGTCACTGGACAGAGGAAAGGCTCTTTTTACAACAAAAAGAGAGAAGCGTATTCCTGGGAAGGGCTTATTGCCTCCCACCACAATCCTCCAAAAGAACAGAGGGATGAAAAGCCAGCATATTAGTATTTTGGCAGGAAGTTGCGGCGGCTCCTTTCAGAGGGCAGCTGAAGACTTGCTGTGCTGCCTGGGCTCCCAGGGAGGGGGCATCTTTCCCCAGGGACAGACTACTGTGGCACTGTGGCTGCTAGTCATGTGTCTTGCAACTTCTCCATGAAGAGAAAGGTGCAGGCAATATAACATGGCTTTACTCGCCCTTTACGTCTCAGGAGGATCTGGATGGGAAATAAATTCAAAGTGCACAGAACGTACCTCAAGCTCAGACAGGTCCCTGCTTCACTAACCTTCCTGCTGCAAACAAAATTCAACCCAGAGCTACCGACATTTCTTCAATAAAATATGAAGCTCCAACTTCACCCAGCTACAAAAGCCTTGCCTAAAAATTCTGGGAAGATGGTGGCAAATTCCCTCTCCTATTATCATGTTTCTGCTCTCAGTCTGACCCGTGCGGAGGATGCGTAATGCTGTCATCAGGGATTCCCAGTGGCTCTTTCATAAAAGGTTTAAATGAAGGGGTAGTTCATTTTCACGACTTGAATTCGTGGTCAATCCACTAGAAATTTAATCAGAAGGCAATAACCAGATGTAGTAAGAGGAGTAGTTGGCCTTTTCTTATTGAGATCTGATAGTCTGGAGTGGTACTTAACTGATTAGGTGAGACCACAGCGGATGCTGGAGAAGCGCAGATGGAAAAAAAGCTGGAAAGGAGAAAGTTATTCCATGCAATGGAATATATTGTACCTGATTCTCTGATGGCTCACAGCATTTTGCAATGAACAGCAAATCTCTTTGAATGCACCAAGATGACCAAACTCTACAGATTATATGGAGAGCTTGACTTAAACTGAGATTTGGTTGAATTAGCAAAGCCGAACAAGGGAAAGCTTGGAAGATTCTGAGGGATGGCATGATAAATCACCTTTGCAGAGCTGCAGTCTGCAGCAGTCTCCCCAGTGACTGGAAGGTATTCAGCCACCTCATTACTGCCCCATCCATGAGGTTATGGTGTCTGTCCATAGTGATCTATGTGGCACCTCAAGCCCTGCTCTCAGAGCTGTCTCCAGGAGATGGCCAAATTGGGGTAAATAGGCCCCCACATGCTCAGGGTGAGGATGCAGCAGCTGGTACACCAGCCTTTCATGGGACCAGATATCTGGGATAGCGCATTCCCTCCCCTTGCACAGACCCAGCACATCATCTAGAAACTGCATGTCAGGACAATAATCTGGGAGGCATCTACCCTGTCACCACGACCGACCTCTTCTCCCAGGCTCCCCAGCAGCTCTCTGGGTAAAGCAGCAGGGAGAATCCACTCTGCTGAAAGAGTGATGGGAAAGAAGTGCTTTGTGGCTCCCCAAAATCATCATCATCTAATTAATCATCATCATCATCTAATTTTCCCTGATGTGGAACAAATGTTTGTAACAAAAACTAATCTTTCCATCTCAGGAGAAAGATTAATACAGTAGAGGCAAAAGGACTCTGGAAGGACTGCTGAAGCTCAGTAGGTCTAAAAGAAAACTAATTGGTCCATCTGGGAAGTTATTCTGCTATTCTTCTGCTATACTTTAATTCTTTGCTGCCAGTATATTTGTCCCTTGCTAGATCCCACCGTGCCTCGTAGACCTGACCTGCCCCAAACCCGAGATGCTTCCTAGACCCAGCCTGTCTGCAGAAGCAATGGAAAGGAGGTGCCATTTCCCCCCACAAGTGCTGCAGATGCCCTCTCCATCTGCTGCTGCTGGCTGGTGCCTCATACATACCAGATTTTGGGGGGAAAGCAGACAGGGTTATCCCAAACCTTTCTTGTGCTGAGTGGCCCTGGGGCAATGCAGCCTGGCCTCCAGCTGTGGACCAGCCTAGGGCTGGGCTGCACACGTGCATGGGCAGAGGGAGGCTGCACGGCTGCTTCCCACCCTGTCACTGGGACCATCCAGTTCTCGTGGGCCATTCCCCCAAACCTGGATCTCAGGTATCATGAAACCACCAGATGAGCCCTTTGAAGGAACTGGCTGAGCATCTCCAAGTCCCAGCCAACACAAGCTCCACAAGAAGCTTTTTCTGTCCTACAGGGAGCATGGTTTATACAGGAAATAAGACTGTCAGTTCACACATTGCGTGGCCAGCTGTGTCCCCTGTCCCTCAGCTCAGCAGCTCGCTGGAGGAAAGGGGAGCGCAACCATCACCCAACACAGACCTCAACAAACCAACCAGGCTTGCCAGTGGCCCGAAAGCACGGTGCTTCACAGGAGACTGCAAAAACCTGCCTCAAAAATGTGCAAAGAGATAGAAGCAGTGTTGGTCTGGCACACCATTCCCTCCTCCACAAACCAGATATCCCACGTGCTGTCACCCATTCCCTGCCTCTTGGCTGGAAGCAACCACAGCTTCTGGCTGCCCGGCAGGGATGTGCAGGGTCCTCAGCGCCCACCAGCTCCAGCGCCAGCAGCGTGGGAGCAGAGCCAGCCCCGGGCATCGCTCGCACATCCACAGCCCCGCTGGCACCGAGAGCCGGCACCGCTCGTCTCACCCGTGCTGCAGCTCTGTGCCCACGCACGCTCACAGCAATCCCGTTTCTCATCCTCCAGCATAGATAGTTTCTCAGCCCTTTTGGGTTTTTAGGACCTGTAAATGATTTTTGCGGTTCGCTTTTTTTTTTCGCTGGCAGCACGTGCGATGGTACAGGTCACTAATTCATTGGTCTGCAATAAACTTCAGCCTCACCCAGTCAGGTCACTGACCTTAAAGAATTTGTCTATTTTGCTAAGGTTGATTCTCTTCTTGGCGTCCAACTTGTAGATGTTGCTGACATTCCCATCCATGAGATACAGGCCAAACCCCATCACCTGGAGAAGACAGAAAGGCTAGGTTTCATTATCAGGAAGTCAGCAGCACAAGTCAAGACAGTTCTCACTTAGCATAAGAAAAGATCCTTTCACGCTCCTGTACCACCTGACACTCACGAGAAGACTGTATAAAACATACACACATCTGGAAGATGTACACGGTAGACAGAGGACACATGATGGATTGCTTCTGTTTTCTGTGCAAAAACACATGACACTCACTCTGGTAATTTGTTCCTCCTCTCTCCCACATAACAACAACCCAAAAGGCTTCTCCACCCAAAGGCAAACATTTACTCTCAGAGACAAATTGAAAAATTTAAAATATTCTCCTGGATTGATTTTTTCCCCCTTTAATTCAGTACTAATCATTACAGATATTCAAACTACCCCCATTATCCTTCAAAGAACCTGAGTTGACTCATACGGTGGTAATGAAGTTCTTATGGTAATAGTGACTGCAATCACTCTAATAACTGACTTACAATAAGGACAAATATACAAAACAAGCAGATACTTTGTTCATCTTGAGGGCTCTTTAGAGTCAGGAAACCAAACCTAGAAGGATCTGCCTTCTGCAGGGAATTATTGTTGGGAATGTTTACAGGGGGAATATGGGAGAAGGCGAGAAAGGACAGCAGAGAAATGATGGGAGAAGGTCCAAGTTCCCACAGGAACAGAGGCAGCTCGTGGCACTGCCTGACAGAGATGACACTTCAGTGCATTGGGATGGGACACGTCTGACCCATGGCAACAAGCACTCTGTTCAGCTACAAAGAAGAGGTAAAAGAGGAGAAAACGGGAGGATTGAGGCATTGCAGCAGAAGACACAAAGTGTCTTCTTCCCCCAGAAGGGAAACAGGAAAGGAGGAAGACAGCTTTGCTTCTGGACATGGAGAGCCTTCCCATCTCATAGCAACTCCTGTCTAGAGGATGCTGACCCTGCAGAGAAGGGATGCATGCAAACCCGAAGGAGGAAAAAGTAAAGAAAACAAGGAGAAACATTCTCCCAGGAAGGAATTTCATTTTACTGAAAAAAAAGTGAAACTACACAAGCACCCAGCCCCATAAGCACGTCTGAGTCTCACCTTTAAGAGCATGTGTTTCTCACTGGGTGTGAGATACATCTTGTTTTCATAGTAATCCACACAGATGTTGACAATATCAGCCAGCAATTCTTCATAGCCAGGGATAACCTCTAGTTGTTGGTGCAGACACTGAAATATAACAGGGGCCACATTATCCACATGGACAGAACAGCAGGAACCAGTGGAGAAACATATTTGAAGGATTAAGAGTAAAATGATAAGAGGTTTCTTCAAACCTCATTTGTGTGCTTTCCTTCAGTTACAGGCAGCAGATTAATCTCATGGTATCACGGGTAAGGAACAACCTTCCGTCTGCAGGACAGCTCTCCCCTTCAGACTTATCACAACAGCCAAATGTCAGACAGGGAGATGTAAAGAAAGATGCCTCAGAAGCAGACTGTCTGACTCTTTCCTGTCTCTGAGCAATGTTTTACCTAATTAGCAGAAGCTTATAGAGCCTGTGGAGTGTGAAGGGCTCTGGGTCTGATCTGCAGTCCCCATGCATCACAGAGATGGACTGGATGGATTTACTGGGGAAAATGGGAAGAACTGGCAGAAAACCCTCCTGAGAGCTCTTCTTCCCTCTTTTAAACCTTAATCCTTATCTTGACATAAAGAGACCTTCAAAGCCACCCAGGATGACTCATGAGAAGGAGATATTGCTAAAATTATATGGTCTGACCCCAAAACCAGCAGAGTCAGTGGCAAAGACCCAACAAACACGGCAGCTGTTGCCACAGGCCAGTCTGAAGCGCTCTCAGCCCTGGCGAGATCATTGTCTCTCTCCACCCACAGAAAGTTTAACTGGTTCAGAGGAAAGGGACCTGCCTGCGTGATGCGGTTGTGGTTTGCCAGGAACATGGAGAGGTTCTGGGACTCCTGGATGGACTGGGGGTCTGCCATCTTCCGCAGAAACTGGGCAGCTCTGGAAGGGAGAAATCCAACATCACCAAGGATCACTCACCCAACGGGAGGCTCTTGCCACCCATTTTCCGTTTCAGCTGCAACGCAGCAGGCCCGGAGCCCCCCTGCAGCACAGCTCCGCTCCCTCCTCGTTTTACCAAGAGGGAACCGAAACACAGCAGGGCTCAGAGATTTGCCTGAACTCACAAAGAGAGCCTACAGCAGTGCAGAAACCTGGCCCAGCCTCCTGATGTCCACCTGACCTCACCGCCAGGCAGCCCAGGTTCTCCCTTGCAGGCCAGGCACAGTCCCTGCTCCCGCTGCTTCGCCCCCTCTCACCTTTTGTAGGCAGAGTGGTCGTTTTTGACGCTGCACTTCATGTTCTTCAGCTCATCCAGGACGGCAAACATGTTAATGAACTTGCCCAGCGTGAGGAGATAGGCCTCTGAGACAAAGTCCTTCCTCCGCTCAGCGTGGCACAGGCGCTTCACCTCACTGCAGAACCGCTCGATGGCCTTGCGCTGGAAGGCAGTGGGACAGGGTCATCTCAGCAGCAATTCACGTCTGGTCACCACGCCACCGATGGGACCCTTCTCCACTCACCCACCACCTTCTTCCTTTAGCAAAAGCATTTTTCTGCTGGGGATGGAGGCTGCAGGGTCCCTCTCCACTGTCACCATGAAATGAAGCAGCGCTGCAAACCTCTGCAGACACACATCCTCAGTGCTGGAGAGGAGCAGAGGGGCTCAAACACTCTATTTGTGCCTGCACTGTGTGGCATGTTCTATAAAATCAGGCTTCAGCTTTTTAGGTGGGGCATAAGGATCTGATAGGACACAAAAGCTCAACACACCAGAGAAACCCAGCTGCAGCCAGTTATAAATGCAGGCAGTGATGGGGAGAGGTCCCCGGTGCTCACAGCAGCTCTGTGTGTGCCACGTGGTCATTGCTGGGTCGGGATCTAAGCACGCTATTTAGTGAAGTGTCTCAAGCGTAGCAACTGCTAGATTTAACCTCTGGTGCTCTTTGCCAGATGACTCCCGAGTTTAGGGGGCGGTGAGCCCATCCCTATTCCTGCTGGCACAGCAGGGTGTCCAGCTGCACGGCTGTATCCACCCCTGGGCACCAGCTGCACCTCCAGCCCTCAGCTCTTCTTGGCTTTGCTTCAGACGGAAGAGCGAGCTGTGCTGGTGCTGGTGAAGAGACAGCTCTTCACATCCACCAGCCAGCATCTCAGAAAAACAGGAGCCTGTGCCACCCATGGGGGGGCTCTCGTCCTCCACGAATGTCAAGAGCTGAGGTGTGCTCATTCCCAACCTGTGTAAAAGATGGTGGGGCTCAATAAGGGGGATACGGCACAGATTTTGCTTTGGACAGGTCTCAGATATCTGCTGGTGGCTGCAAGAACCTATCAGGGGGCTCAGGGGCTCTTCAGACTGTCCTGGCAGGCAAGGACAGCACAACCTTGCTTAGGATAAATTAACACCAAAGTCATAAATTATTTTTGCCTCCTTCTGTGACCACGTACCTGAAAATACATGAACTTCATAAGCTTGGTGACTTCTGGCTCCAGGACTTCCACTGTCTTCTCATAAATCTCCACGCGGTTTGGCTGTTCATTACATTTCACCTGTGTCACAAAGACAAACCATCCTCATCAGCATCAAAGTTTCTAACATGGCTGTGGACTGCAACAGCCACCATCTTCTCCTTGTTTCACAGTGAATCCTGTCCCCATCTGAGGACAATGGAGGGACCCAAGATGGAGCTTGGTTTCAAGGCAATGGGTGACAGCAGAAGGGGCTATTTCTCAGATGTGACATTCTCTCCATGCATTATAAATAGGCACAATCCTGACTCTGAGAAATAAAAGTCTTCTAATGCATTTGTCTGGGATAGAACATATGCAATACGGAGTTTGGAATTGCTACACAACGTGGGAATGTTATATCATACGGCTGTCTGAGACTTTGTGTCCCATGCACACACGAGGCTCCAGGTGATGGCTCTGTTATGGCCTCACTGGGATAATTTTGGTTCTGTCACAGCCCCGTTAAAAATCACTGGACTTGTATGTGGCTAGCAGCAATGAAGTGAGTCACCTTCAATGGAATCCTAGGAAGCTAAATTGAAGGACTTGTTCAGTTGTCTCCCATCTCATTTCTAAACAGTTACTTGGAGTCACTACCAAAATTTTAGGGAAAACCCCAACTGCTGTCCTCCTCTGGTTTTGTTGACAGTTGTTGCTGACTCAGGGCTGTGATGGGGCTGACAGCTCTGGTGCAAATTTAGTAGCCCAGCAGCTGATCCAGAGTGTGTGAGGGGACAAATCAGCCAGCTTTACATGGAGGAAAATGAAAAAGTAGCTTTGCCCTTTCTGTAGTGGGGAATCTAACGTCCCTGCCCTGGTGTTTCATATTGCAGCCAGGCAATACTGATGGCCACAAGGATGCAGCTCAGAGTAGGAAGGAGTGGGTGCACATTTGGGTGTAGGCTCTGTTCTTCACCTGTCAAAGCGTGGTCCCAGAGGTAGTACATGGCTGAGCACCCAGGCTGGGAGGGTGAGAACAGCACCCCCCCAGCCATAGCCATGTGTCCCATGGCAAAGCACGGGGGTATCTGCAAATGAACCCTCTGCTGTGGTGTTGTCTGGTCCCTCTGTCACACACAGCACTGCCTGCAGCCCCTGGGAGGATTGATGGGGCAGAGAGCAGGGACCCCACAAGCTGTGCACAAACGTCATGGGGTTGACCAGGATGGGAGGACACTGTAACACCAAAACAGATGATCTGGAGCGCTGTCCTGCCATCAGCTCAGCCACGGCCTGCCTTCTGTTAGCGCAGCCAGGAGAGGCAGCAGCAGCACAGCATCAAATAGAGATGGGAGATATGCAAATATCCAATCAGCAGCAGAACCATCCCCACGGCTGGGTCTCATGAGACCATCAGCACAGCGAAACCTGAGGAGAACTGAGGTTTGACCTTTCCTGGGGAATTACAAACATGGGCATTGTCAGCCACGTGAAAATATTTTTTCCTGGCTCCACGGAAGCGCTGCAAACCCTTTTATCTGTAGAGTTAATGGAATTGCTCTGCACCCGCCCCGACACATTGTCAGTCGGCGATTTTGCAGGGATCCAGCACGTGTTCAAATTGCAGAAGACAAGCTCTGAGCTGGAGTCTGAATCATGATCAGTGGGCCACGTGGGCAACCTTACTCATCTCTGTAGGTGTTTGCAGGATGAAGCCACTAAAATTCAGGTTAAAGAGAGAAGGGGCTAGAAAACAGTTGAAGGAGAACAAACAGTAGAAGAGGAGAATGATCAAATGTGGGGGTAGATCAGGACCTTCAGGTGTATCAACAGCAAAAAAGGGCATCTGGGGAAATGTTTCTGGCATATTGAAGTGCTCCTTCATGCATCCTCACAGAACTACAGTTCTGGGGTTCCTGAGGGAGCAGAGAGAGCACCCCAGAGTCTGGGCAGCAGTTTAGGATGCTGAAACCTGCCCCAGCTGTCTG
The DNA here is from genome assembly GCA_026546715.1 of Gallinago undulata. NCBI lineage: Eukaryota > Metazoa > Chordata > Aves > Charadriiformes > Scolopacidae > Gallinago > Gallinago undulata. The sequence continues at coordinate 47,753,632 of JAOTQQ010000052.1, read as the reverse complement.
ATCTGCTGTGTGCAGGTGAGGGAGAGCCTGAGTCTGCCACATCTTGGGAGAACCCACTGCTTTCATCCCAGGCTGCCTGGGCTCCCTTCTTCACACAACACAGGACTGGAGCAATTTTTAACTGAAGCTGAAGTTCCCAATACCATGTAATGGTACGATACCATTCAACGGGATCAGGAAAGCGTGATATAAACCAGATCTGATGATTTCGCTTTCAACTTCCAAAAACTAACTGCCTTTGCCTGAAGCAAACTCCGTCTCCCCACAATATGAGAGAGAAAAATATTCAAACCATGCACCACGGAGGAAATAACCACACTGCTTTAATTAAAGAAAAACCAGACCGAGAAGTGGATGAAGACCCAAGTGTGAAAACACACCACTATCCCAAGTACCATGCTGGACCAGAGCAGTGCTGAGCTCAGCGCTGTTGGCAGCTGTAGGACAAACAAGCTGGTCCTGCAGGGCTCATGAAACCAGGAAATGTATAGAAGGCAGTTGGCTTGTGGCAAGTGTGGCTGAGCTCAGAGGCACTGCCAGGAGGTGTCAGGGATGGAGCCTTCACGTACATGAGAGTGCAGAGCAGATGCCTTTTACTGGGGTGGCAATATAGATCTGCTTCTGAAAGAGCTACCTGCTGCTGAGATCAGTGTTTGAGATTTTGGTGGGGAGAGGACAACTTGAAGAGTCAGTGGTCTCCCTTTTCAACCTTTCTATCTGCTTCAGTCTTCTCTGTAGTTTCTTTTTGTCTTTCTGCCTTCAGTTCAAACTAACCCACGCTGAAGACAAAACCAACTAGGTGCTTTGGGAACATCTCTGCCTGGGAAGGACTTGAGTACCTGGGGGATGGCTCGTGAGCAGCTCCTCCATGTGTAAAGCATCACGGCGTACTCGTGGCCTTCTTCCAGCATTTCATTCTGAAAGACAGAGAGGTGTTGCTGGGGCAGGGCACGCACCAAAGGCTCGGCATCGCTGGGGCAGCACCCAGGGGACTCACCATGCTGGAGTGCACCGTCGCCTGCTCGATGTACCTGGCAATGCCGGTCACAAAGGCATTTCTGTCTTCAAAGTTTGTGTCAAAATTAGCCTATGGGTAAAACGGAGAGATGGGGATTAAAATACATCTAGTTGTTTGCTCACCTGAAAGAGTCCAGCAAGTGATGTGTTGGAAAAAGGCAGAATCAGGAGGATTCTTGGGGCAGTGAAGCAGCTTATGAATGATTTGAGGTGCTGCACCTCTAAGTCTGATATCCATTCATGCATGCAGGCTGAGACGCTTCTGAATCACACATGTTCCTTAGAGGAAATCCTGCAGATTTTATGTGTGAAAATATGGCAATCAAGACTGACAAACAGTTGTAAAATCAAGCCAGACCAGGTGGGGATCAGTTACAGGGAATTGCAGCCACACCAGAGAGCAAACCTACGGCAATTATTCTAAGAATTTTAGCTTGGTAACTCAAAGACAGATGCGGCCTCATTAATGTCTGTTTGTGCCCTGGCTGCTAGGGGAAGACCACATCCTGTCAGCAGGAATTGCAAAGAATAAACACACAGAAAGGGCAGGGAACGAGATGTCTGGAAAACATAAATACGAAAGCCAGCACTCATCCAGGCCCTATTATCAGCACTAGTGTCGCTCTTGCACGCAGATGCTTTGGGATCACCAGTTGTTTTGGAAGTTGAGCTACTGCTTTGGGTTGGGACAAGGGGAACTGGGAAGGGCAGAGCAGGGCAGGGGATGAGAAGGCAGCTCCTCGGCCTCTCTGCGCCAAGTGCTTGTTCACACGCTCTGCGCTCGGGCAATGTCCTCTGCCGGGGCTGGCTGGTGGTATCTGCTGGAGGGCAGGGTGAGCAGAAGTGCCAGGCATCCAGAGCTGCTCCTCGCAGCGACATTGGGATTGCGGCGACCGCGTTCACCCCAATAACTGATTTCCTGAGTAGGGAAGCCAGGAGCACAGAGCCGCGGCCACAGGGGCTACTCTTAGTGCCTCCGGAACGTCGCATGTGACTGATGTGGCAACAAAAGCTGAGGCTGCACATGCATTTCTGGCTAGCAGGGGAGAGGGCTACATACAAAGCAAGTACGATGAAGAAATAGGCTTGGGCAATCCCTCTAGATCCAGTTTAGAGGAGGTTTTTAGGCCCAGCTGTGTGCACACATTCATGGCCGTGAAGGAGGCTGTGCCATAGGGCTGGACCCGGAGCCCCTCGCAGGGCACGAGGCAGCAAAGAGTAAAAACGATTTAAAGAAGAGATAAGCAAAAATGCTATCAAGATTTTCCAGGGAGAGCTGAAATGGGAGCTGCCCAGCACTGCCTTTGGGCCTGATAACCCGTAGAGCCCCCAGTGCTGCTGAAGGAGCCCGCAGCCTGACCCGCTGAGAGAGATCCTGTCATTTCAGACCCCTGTGTAGATGGCACGGCAATCACTGCGCGGGTGTATTTATACACCGCCGCGGGTCCGCCCCGCATTCAGGATGGGGAAAGTGACCCCGCATCACACTTGACCCTGGGTGTGTGTGCTGCGGGGCAGGGTGTGGGGTGGTGCATCCCACCGCGGATGCAAAAAAAAGCAGGAGGCTGAGCCTCGCCCTGGGCTGATGCCAAGCTCCGCCGGGCCGGCACAGCTGCAGCTGCATCTGCGGTGCTTCGAGGCAGGGAAGCGATGGCAGGGACTGCCCTCCCTCGCCTGCCATCGGCTCCCCCGACCGGCAGCTCCAGCGGTGCCGGCGGCACAGACCGGCCAAAGGCAGGCAGAACCTCTGATTTTGACCTACTTAGATGCCCGCGCTGCCGTAAAAAGGAAGCACAGAAATATGTGCATAATAAAACATCGCTGAGAACTTTTTGCTGTTATCACAAGTCTGATCTCCTGCTTCTTTTCTGTGCGTGCTCTCCAGCCCTCATTTTTCAACTTCACTATGTCTTGCTTAGCCTTAGAAATCCCTTTCACCAATCTCTAGTGCTTTCCTTTTAAAACCCTTTGGGAAGAGATTTGTGGTTAGATCTGTTCTGAACATTTCCTTAAACAGGGTGAGCCCAGGATGTTTTCAGCTAGTTCTCACAGCACCCCATGCCCCTGTGCTTTGCACGAGCTACCGGAACAGCCCTCCCTGCCCCACCACCTCCGGGAGCTGGAGGTACCTGGTACATGATGGAGGACGGAGGCGGTTCGATGCATGGCTGCTGGTCTGGCAGAGGCAGCTCCTCCAGCAAGTCCACGTTGGACAAGGCATCCTCTAGCGTGACGTGGGTGGTCATGGTTCCGGATGTTCAGTTTCTGTGCTAAATCCAAAGGAAAAGAGAGGGTGATAGACAGACAGACAGACAGCAGCCAGAAGACAGAGTGGGAGAGCACCAAAGGACAAAACCAGAACCACCACTGGCTGGCACTACAGGAGACACAATCCCGGTTTATCTCGTTTTCTTTTTCTTGTGTATTCAACCTACATCCCTATGTCATCTCTCCTCCTGTGATTCAGCGGCAGAGAAGGAATGCAGAATAAGAGGAACACAACTACCCACCCATGCCCTTCTCTGCTTAACTCTATGCAAAACTGCTTAAGACTGAGCACAGCTGGGTGCTGCAGTGCAGCTTTGGCAGCCCCAAGTGAGAGCCTGTGCTCCGAAATGCAAAGCGGCTCCACCGAAAATATCTCTTTTGAAAGAGCCTGATTAGGAAAGTACGACCGATGCTGACACTCGCCTGTGCTCCTTCTCACACACATGAACGGCGCTGGGCAACGTAAACAACAAAGTGCCTTCTCAAAGGTGAACCGGAAAGGACCGAGTGCTGCGCAGGCAGGCTGTGGTGCTGCAGCCAGCAAAAGAAGAAGTTGCTGTTAAAAATGCTTTCCCCCTGTTTTTATCACACACCCGGTGTCCCCTGCCCAGTCCCTGGAGCTGCCAAGGGTGCCACCTGCACACAAAACAAAAAGCAAAGGGAAAGGTTTCTGAAGACTCACTGGCACTTACCCTCATGGGAACCTCAGGGCAAACCTCTGTGTCCTTTATCTCCTTTGCCATTCACCTTTGCCGTGAGAGCACAAGGGTGGAGTGAGGCTGCTGTCACCCTGGCTGAGCGCTTGGATAATCACAGCCACAGGGCTTCCCCAGTTAATGCCTAATCCATGTGCAATAGCTGTGCCCGACCTAGAGCTCGTGTCTCCTAGAAAAACACCCTACTTCATTTAAACATTTCCAGAGAGAGAACTCGCTTTAAATATTGACGTCATTCGATTAGCAAATCGTGCCCCCCCCAGCTCTGTGCTTTTTTCCCCACTCAGAGCCTGTCTAGTTTCAAGTGTGAGCCGTGAAGTTTCATTGCTCTATTCTGCAAGCCAGCAGAGCTTTCTGTTATCCAAGTTCCCACCAAGACACTCATGGTTTTCAACAAAACACCCCACAACCTTCGCTTTGGCTCAGGCAAGTGGACTGAGCTCTTTGCCTGCCTTGTTACAGAGCACGTTTTCCAATCCTTTAATCATCTCTTTGGCTTTTCTCTAAGCTTGATCCAATTTTACAACTTTTTAGCTGAAGTGCAGACACCGTAGCAGGAGACAGGGCTCCAGCAGCATCTGCACAAGTGCCAGATATAACAGCAGCGCAGGCTCCCTCCTTGTGTACAATCACATCAGTTCCTTTGGTCACAACAGCAGCTCCTTAGGCGCTCATACTCAGCTGATTATCTGCTACAAATCCCTTAGGTCCTTTTTTTTTTTTTTTAATTGAATCACTGTTTCTAAGAATATAAGTTTGCTTTGCCAGCACTGGGAACACAGAAGGACAATGGCTTTGGGATGTCCATAGATAGACACGCATGCATCTGGCAAGGACCACAGCCAAGGGGGATGCACACTGTGTGCAGTCCCAGGGTGACTTCATGTTGGTGATGAGGGTGCCTCTTCTCATGGTTGCTGCCTGCACACACGAGCTGGAAGAACATGTATGAGCCTGGCAAAACCCATTCCACCTCCACAAATGCTTCCCCAAGGTACCAGGCAGCTGAGAAACAGGCTTGGTTATACCTGCAGCAGAAGCACCATGAAACAAGTGCCTGGAGAAAAAATAAATAAATCTCAAGCAGCCTTTCCCCTACACACTCAAATTTCGTTCTGTTAATATCTTCACCCCTCTTTGCTAAAATGGTTTCCTGTTACAAATTGTAGTAACTGTCAAAACCAGATATTTACATCCCGGCATGCCGCAGGCAGAAGCAGCTTCCTCCCTGCCTGTGAGCGCCCAGGGCTGCTCCGTGCCTGGTGAGCAGCTCGACTCGCCCAGCCCCATGGACCCCCTCCGCTGCCCACCGCTCTCCACCACCATCCTCCAGTGCCTCCAGACCCTCCTCTGGGCTCCCACAACAGCAGCCCTGGCACTCACACACACTTCATTATGTACTTCAGCCTTGGGAAGACAAAAAGCTTCCATTTTATAGCTCTGAGGGCTGTGGCTGTTCATTTGGCTGTATTTCGGCTGTTCACTAATTTCTCATTTTTCTCCAAGTCCAATCCTAAGGCCATTTGTGTAAGGTGCTGGCAGTTTGCTGTAATCAAAGATGCTTCCCCAGTAACCCTGTGCCACCCAAAGAGCTCAGCAACTCAAGGGACAAAATTATTGCTGCTGTCTGGGCCATACCAGGAGACACGGTCCCTGTGACGGCGTCAGGGTCCTGCCGTGCTGGGCAGTGCACAAACCCACGAGACTCAGCCAGTCCCTGCCCTAAAGATCTTGCACTCAAATAGAGGAAGAGAGGCAGCGTGTAGAAACACAGGAACAGAAAAGGAAGCATCAAACCCAGTGGTGCAATCGGCCATTGGCCCACCCCGTGCTCTGCCATGGCTGAGCGGAGCACAGGAGTCTGGATGCAGGTAGAAAAACTACACAGACCTGGTAGGTTCAACAGATGAGCCTTTTATGGGGACTCTGAATTTCCATTCGAGACTTTCTGAAGCCCAAAAGCAAAACCAACAGAGGCTACGGGGAAAAGCATGGCCTGCCAGGACTTCCCCCAGGTCTCATGCCCGTGGCAGCCTGTGACAGACGGCAACCTCATAGCCAAAGAGTATCAGGGAGGGGCTACTGGTCCAGGGCCAGCATATCTGGATCATCACCCCAGACCATCCACAGAGGAGCAGCCCCAAGCGATCCCCCATCTGCCTGTGCCGTGGCCCCTCGCCTGCTCCTTGGGGTGGCTGTGGGGCTGGTGGGGGTCCCGTTCTTGGTTGGGGACCACTGCCAGAGCCCAGAGGGGCTGTGCACTGGTACAAAGTTGGGGGAAGGCTCTGAAGGCATCAGTCATTGCTTGGCCTGGTCCATGGGGTGTTGTACGGTGTCTCCCCACCATGGGGGCTGCCTGGCAGAGCCAGAAGGGGAAATCCCACTGCCACAGACCCACACCGCCCTCCCTCCTCTTCCTGCAAGAAGGTTTCTAGCACAAACGTGCTGGGGCTGCCCGGGAAAATCCAGCTTAATCCCCTCGCTCCAGTGATGAGGGGGGCAGCCATCAGGTAATGTGGCAGCGACCAAGCAGCTCCAGCCCAGGGAAGATGGGGATCCCTGGAGACACTCATCAAAAAGTCCTCATTAAGCCTTAACTGCCCTCCACCACCTGGGCCTCAGGGCAGGGGCGGCTGTGCTGGGAAGGGGGGAGACAGCCCACGGCGGTGGTTTGCTGACATCGCTTTGGCACACGTGGTCGTGGGGCTGGGGGCCACATCAGCCCAGAAGCAGCGCAGCACCCTGCCCAGGAATGAGGGTTTTTTGCTGCCATAACACGTGCACGGGAGGGTGAGGCTTTCCCTCACACACAGGAAGCATATCCTGCCTGCCTGGACTCGAACGCAGCCACGCAGGCTGCTGGGAGCCATCTCACAAAACTACTTGCTTCTCCATATCCCACCGCTGGTCGGAGAGGCCAAAGTCCCACCAGTCCTATATGTTTTGGCAAAACTGAACAGGAGCCTGGCAGGAGCCAACCCCACCCCAGTGAAACCTCGGAGAAGGATGCAGCCACAGGGCTGATTACCTCTTCTGCTAACGAGCGCTGGTGCTAACGAGTACAGTGCTGCCCACATTTTCTGCCCATCTGCTGCAGAAACCTCCTCTCCCCATCCCACATCTCAGTCGCAACCCCTCCAGCCATCTCTTACACCTTCTAAAGCCAAACAACCACACCAAGGCGCTGGGGCTTCCAGACAAGGCAGGGAGGGGTCCACATAAAGGGCACAGTCCCACCACCCCGAAGCAGGTATTAAGAGTTCCCAACATGATGACCCTGTGGCAGCATCCTGGGAGCCAGATTTGACTGACAACATAGAAAGGCTTTGAGGAGGAGTGAGGATGGACATACCCAGATGTTGGAACTTGAAGGGCAGGTCTTACCTTCCCCACCAGAATGCTTGCCCAGAAGTATTGGTGCAACACCCTCCCCTTGGCAGCAAAAAGGAACAACAAAGACATCTTTATTGTTAGAGCAGCTTGGGGGAACAAAGGAAGACTTCTAAAAGCGGGTCCATAATGAGTATGTTGCATGCATGTGCACTTGGCTTCGAATCTGCACAGCTGAGAGCTCTGGGGAAGTGGCACGGGCTGTTTTGGTTTCTCAGCTCACCAGCTCCTACAGCAGACATTCATGCTGGAGCTGCAGTAGCTACTAAGAGTGGGAAAGGAGGCAAGAAAAAATGGGAATTGCCCTGGAGATTGGCAGTAAGCCACGGTCCAAGCTCTGCAAGCCTGGGGTGAGACGAGCAGCAAAATGACTTTTGTTGGAGAAATGGCAATGTGGAGAAGGAGGACAAACTTATTGTGGTCACCTCCTGAGGATCTGTGTTTCTTCTCCAGCTCTAATGCTCAGTCCCTGGGTAACCTCAGAAAGTCACTTCTTTTGCTCCTGTGATAATGCTTCTCCCTCTTACTCCAAAATAGCATCTAACCTATGGTCAAGAACCATCCTGGCCCAACAAGTACCCCAGCAGACTGATGTCTCGGATGCATAAACGCAGAGTGCTTCTGGTACCCAGTGCTTCACAGAAAGAGGAGGATAAATGCTCCTGGCCATCAATGTATTTTTAGTCAAGAGGAATAACTTCAGAGTGCAGAAGTTTAGTTTGACCCTTGCCTAAAATGCATGGGATTTTTAGCATGCATGTCATCAACCCCTTCTCATATGTTGTAAGAATTATTTGTAGCTGCAACCCCCACCACAGTCAGGAGGTTCTTTGCAGGAGCAAATAAACACAGCCAGGATAAGCGAGGCTGGCAGAGCTGGGCTCTTGTCCTACACAGACACAGATGTTAATAACCATGAAATTAACCTTCCTATTAAGAAAAGGAAGCCAAACTGCACAACTCCAGAAGCTGTTTGTCTGTATCTCCACTCTACATTTTCTGCCATTCCATTAGGGCTGATGTTCCAGACATTTACACTGTCTCTGTCTCAGCAACATAATTATTTTGGAATTTATTTCTTTTAGAATAACTTCTTTTTTTTTTTTTTTCCTGGTGCCAAAGAGGGCCAAGGAAGGAGCCAGGTACAGGAAACTACATTTCCAATATAGTTGAGAAATTTAAAGCAAGTTTTCAAGCAACTCCATTGCTTGTTAAAGTGCTTCTTGGGAAATGAAACCATACAGGACAGTACTGTCAATAGCTGGCCAATTATTGATCTTCCAAAACCAATCTTCCTGTTTTTCATGCAGAGATGATAACTGTGTATTAATAAAAGTATTATCATGAAATCAACATAGTCTGATTTCCTCGAGAGACCCTGATCAAAAAATGAAAGTTTTTTTTCCATATCTCTTGGCCTTTATTAGTAACAATTAACTGTACAGTGAAAAGAATTATCCTTTGCAAGGAATTATCCTCTGCAAGGAATTATCCTCAGATTATACATCCGTGACAGACACCAAAATACCAGGCTGGTCACCCACCTCAGTGACTAACCTCAGACAACCGTCATCATGCAAAAGATGCTTTTTCTTTCGGTAGCCGTGCAGGGCAGGAGGGGGACAGAGGGTTTAGCGACTTGGCCTAATTCTAAGAGATCTTTGTCATCCAACCTCCCCCAGTCAGGAACCCCCCGTGGAAAGCAGCAGATGGCGAAGGGGACAAGCTCTGCTGCTGGCTGTGTCCCCTGACTGCACACACAACCGTCACCCTTCCCCCTTCTCCAAAACAACCCTGAGCAGGCAGAGAGAGGGGTTTTTTTAAGTATCTGTCTCTTTTTCTTCCCTCATTCCTTCTCCACCCTTCCAACCTACGGGAATTTCCTGCAGAATCCATCTATGCATCCATCCCTCCCTCCCCAGGTGGGATGCGGCTGGCACCACGCAATTCCAGCCTCCTCGGGTGGAAAGTTCAATACAAAGAAAGGCTCCGCGGGGCGCACCTTCCTCCCGAACGGGCTGTCGCACGGGAACCCCGGCGCTTTGGGAAAGGGAAAGGCTTCTCCCGGCTTCAAAGCGCGAACCTGCGGGCGCCATCGCTGCCAACCCCGGCTCAGATGCCCCGTCGCTTCCTCCTTCCCCTTCCTCCCCGGGGGACAGCGTATTTTCACGCCGCGGGTGATCCGGGCGCCGGTCGGAAGCCCCCACCGGGACCACCCTTCAGCCCCCGGCCCGGTCTGCGGCTCCTCCATCCCCTCCATCCCCCCTTTCTCCCTGCGCCGAGCATCGCCCCGACCCCGGCTCTGAGTAGCGCTGCCCGCGGTGGGGCCTGCAACGCCCGGGGCACGGCCCTTTTCCCCCCCGCCCCCGTTCCGGGGGTGCGGAGCCGGGATGCGGCGGCGGCGGAGGGGGGGGATTGGAAGGAAGAAGGGGATTTGCGCTATTTCCCCCCCCCACACACACACCCCGGCGCCTTGCGGGGAGGCTGAATGCCGCAGGTAGCTCTAGGCATTGTGGGATACATCCCCGCACATCCCGGCCCAACCGGGCCTCCCGCCCTCCCTCTACCCGGGTGCGGCGGCACCTGCCCCGCCGCTGCCCCCCGCATCCCCCTCCGAGCCCGCCCGGGGCGCCCGGCGGGGGGGAGATGGGGGGGGGGGGCACCGGGCTCGGCGGCGGCGGCGGGCGCAGCTCCACGCAGCCCTGGGGATGCGGGAGAGGGAAGGGGTGAGGCCGCGCAGCCCCCGCACAGCCCCCGCCCCGCTCACCTGGCGCTCGGCGGGCTGCGATGCTCCGCTCCGCTCCTCTCCGCGCCGCCCCGCGGGATGCTCCGCGCCGCCCGCACAAAGGGAGCAGGAAATGGCTGCAGCAAGTGCACTTCCGCGGCTCTCCGCCGGCCCCTCCGCACGATCGGCGGCGGCGGCAGCGGCGGCGGGGGGAGCCCCGGCCCCCGCCGCGGGAAGGGGCTGGAGCCGTGCGGGCGGCTCCTCCCCCGGGCCCCGCGGGGGATGCGCGGCGGGGCCGGGGGCTGCATCCCGGGGAAGGGGAAGGTTGGGGTGGCGGCGGCGCGGCGCCGGCGGGGTCCCCCCGGGGAAGGGAAAGGCCATCAAACATCCCCCTCCCGGTGCACGGAGGGGACAGGGCTGGGGATCCCCGGGGGCCTGTCGTTGGGCGCGCTGGGTCCCTGAGAAGGCAGGAGCCGGATGGGATTCCCCGTCTCCCTGCTGCTGAGCCCGCTGGCTCTCAGGTATCCGGCCTCTCTTCCCTGCAGAGGACCTGTCCCATCCTTAGGTTTTACCTACCATTTGAGCCCTGTTTAGAGAATACATGAAGCCCTGGCTGGCTGAGCATGTAAGGGACCAAAGTGGGAAGGCACTGCCTTTGCTGAGAGCTTCAAGCCTCTTCTGAGTCAGCACCGTACCCAAAAGATCTTCCTTTTGGCATCTGGTATATCGTCAGGGACAAGTTTCCAGTCCTGCTCATGCTTCTTTTTAAAACTCCAATACAGCTCTACTGTGAAATCCAAACTGGACCTCTCACAGCTTGCAGAGGAACAACACCTCCTGGTGAGGTGATAGAAACCCTCTACTTCATTTGCTGTTCTGCAGCCCTCACCTGATGGCATCTGTCTGTTTTTTGAAAGGCATCGCTGGATACTTGAAAGTCTAGATATAGGTCTTGGTATATTTCCTTGGTGGCCCTGGTAATGTCCCTTTCCTGAGCATCAGCCTATGCTAAAAAATGCACGGCCATCTGGCCCTTCTTGGATTGGAGTGACCACTCCTGATTCCTTGGAGACTGCTGCTCTGTTGTCCATGCTGGTGTGGGGCTGTGTTTGCTCCCCATGGTGCAAAACATTGGCTCCTCAGGGAAGCTTGAACACTGGGTTTACACTGTAGCACAGCTACTGTAGGTTGAGTGGATGCCATGGGCTGAAGGCACCAGGGTACACCAAGTACAAAATCAGCAAGATGGTCTTAGAAACTATCTTTGTTTTAATAAACAGGACAACACCTGAAAATAATCTGTTGATAGCATCTCTGGGGGTAGACTTTTCTCCCTCCCCTGCATAGCATTCTTCTATCTCACCTTTAACTGGAACATTTTGTAGCCATCACTCCTCTTTTTACTATTTATTGCTTCTTAATAAAAATAAGTAGTGGGCATTGTTACTGCAGATCCAAAAGATTTAACAGCTAATATTGCTCTGAGGCTGTGGGTGAAACAAGGTCAGCTCCAGAAAACTGTGGCAGTAAAAATTGCTGTGGAGGTTTTTTTTTTTTTCACAGTTTAATCTACTCACATTATCAGCCAGGCTCAGGATGATGGGAATTCCATGGTATTATTTTAATTTTCTGCCCTGTGTTGTCTTAGATCATAGAATAATAGAATGAGCTTCTCTGTATCCGTCTTGCAGGTCTCTCTGCAGGCTGGGGACAATGGCAGCGAGGGGCAGGAGTGAGAGCATCAGCCGGTTACGTGTGGAGGGAGAGATAACATGATGGTGGGGTAAGCTGAGCAGAAGAATACACACAAATCTGAAGTGGCTGCCAAGTGAGATTTAGCAGAGCCAAACATCACATGGAAACATGTATGTTAAAAAAAAAAATGTTTCAGAAAATTCTAGATTTCTTTTCAGGCCTGATTTTAAGGTAATTATCTACTAGAACAAGCACCCACAACCCTCATTTCCCCGGGGTGACCAACACGCGCTCAGGAAAGCTTTTCATGGCTAATGTTGCTGCAGTCCAGCCCCTGGTCTCCACAGAGAAGCGTCAGCCGCTCTTTCTAGATGAGGTTACTGCTTGGCTGCCTTTTCCAGCTGGGATGCCAGCCGGGCTGTGTCAGCGCTCGGCCATTGCAGCAGCAGGTTGGGGACACACTGGGACAGGGCTCTGGGTATCAGCTCCAGCCAAACGTGTGCCGTAGGCAGAGCTGTGCCCCCAGCGCCTCTGGAACCAGCAGGCTAAAGGAGGGACAGGCACCAACTCCCACCTTTCTGCAGAAGAGCCAAGCCAAGAGGGTCAAACAGGCACAGGGGGAATGGTTTAAACGTTCAGCACATTGCTGATACTTTCCAAAGGGAGAGGGAAAGGGTATTCGGAGAAGGGTTGTTCGCTTTGTGGCAGGAGACAGCTGATATTCTCACCGCTGCTTTGCGGGGAACGTGTCTGGTTAAGCCCCGTGAAGGCACAGGCCTAAACTTGCCATAGAAACTGCTGTGGTGGGGGAGGATGCTGTTGCAGTGTATTAATATCATGGTGTATTAATATCATGGTGTATTAATATCTTGCAGCTATCACAGTACAGCACTGAAGTCCCCTGTAAGTAATCGCGGGCAAACACCCTTTGGGAGCCCTCAAATATTACTATCCCCATTTTAGAAAGATTTGGATAATTTAAAGCCACCGCAATGGATGTTTAGACTTAAAAAATCTATGTGTCCATATAGTAAATTACCCAATTTGCAGAGATTCTGAATGCTTCCTACCCGCAATAAAGCCAGCACATAATCTAACCCCGAACATAGCCGTAGTTCTAGGGAACAGAGATAGTTCAGAAAGCCAGAAGAAGCCTATTTGCTTCTTGTTGGGGAGGATTTGGAGGAAGAGCAACGTGTACGATTGTAAGAGCCTGAGGATGGCTGTTGCATTTTTCTAACATATAGTGAAGGCCACAGCTGGGACTCAGCAATTTTATTGTTTGTAAAAATACATACCGTGTACACTGAAATACTGCAAAAGAAAACTGAACATAAAACATCACAATATTATTTTGTGCAACACTCTCTAGCTAATAAATATTACACTTATCCAAATATAAATATCATCTCAGAATCATTATTTAGCAGAGCAATATTGCTGCTACTTAATAGCAACCTCCTCATGCTCCTCAAGACCCCTGGTTCCTCCCAGGATGGAGGAGGCAGCAAGCCAGAAACTTAACTTTGAAGCTTGCAGATACTCCTGCCAGAGTGTCTGTGCAGACAGACGAATCGTTTCAGAGTATCCTGTTGTTGTATGGATTGTATAAGTGCAGTTGAGGGAGGGGAGAAAATAGCGTTATGGCCAGCTGTCCTCAAATTTAGCTGTAGATGTGCAGTTTAACATGGTTAGGGCTACTAAAAACTTCACTGGCTAAATGCCCAATTTAGTATCACCAAAACGTGACAACAGGCAAACTCAGACTAAAGGATGAGAGGGCTAAAGAGAAACTTCGCACAAATTCACTAAGATTTGTTTATAGATGTTCGTATTCCACATATTGGTTCAGACTACTGGCGGTCCTGGTTTGAAGGTAGCGCTCTGATCCTGCAGTTAGGATTGACAACCTCCGGTGTGAACGGTAAGGTTCTCTCTGCCTGGAAGAGTCATTCTGCATGATATTCATAGGAGTAAACCAAAGAAAATAGTGTGGAATCAAAGTAAAGTGGAAAGATGTATAAGGCAGGAATTGATGCCTTGCCCATATTCATATACCTGAAAAGATAATCTGGCTTCTAAAAGCCACCCTAGAAACCATGGGTCTGAAAAATACCAAAAAATTAAACCTCCTTCTATGAAGAAATAGTTTGACACAGGATATGTGAGATCATGGGATTACATTATTTCCTTGTTCCATTTTTGTTGGCAAACATATTTGAACCTGACTCTGTAATGACGGGAGAGGTTGCTGCTGGAAGCTTGAACCTCACAGTTTTTGGAAACTGCTGTCACATAAGGTTTACCCATGTTCTTTCCTGCCCAAACAGAGAAGTATCAAAAAAATACTGCATATATGCACATATCTGTGAGTCCTCTTGAGTTCTCTAGTTACTGTTAATGCTAAGCAGAAAGTCTTGGTCTTATTTAAAAATTCTGCAGGACACTAACAAACACCCACGCTTTCAGTTTTGAGGTCAGTTACGCCAAAACAGTGTCCGTCTTGCGGTGAAAATGTAGATTTTCACTGAGATACCAGGAGGTGGATATTATTTATACCTTCTGCTGTCACCACATAATGTGGAACTCCTTGTGGAGCAAGTACCCAGGCAGCCCATTCATGTAGGACTTTTTCTTTGATCGGTCCCCAGAGGATTCACCAGTTTGTTCACAGGAGAGATGGAAAAGTCTTTACTTGTGATGATTCAGTTACTCTTTGAAGTAGGGGAAAACTCTTCTCATTATCACTGATGCCCTGAGTACATACTCTGCATGTTTCCTCCTCATGGCTACCCTTCTGAGCTCTCCAGCTCCTTCCTTCCAAACACATGAATTCAGGAGTAGGTTCCTTTGCCTTTCACAGATAATCAGGTCCTGGGAGCCTGTCTTGTCCTGCACTGGAGACGCACAGACGTGCTCTGCTCAGTCCTTAGGATTCAGAGAAATTGGATGGACATCACATATTTATCTTCTGATGTAGGAAGACTGAAGAAAACACTAATAGAACTTTCAGCTTTGACTCCTCCCCTCCAAGAATGTCTCCATTTGCATCAGAGTCCTCTTTCCCCCCTCACTATTCAGTACAATTTGAGAGAATTTCAAGGCTCTACAACATGTTGCTTTTTCTCTTTCTTTCTTACACACTCACATGCACACACAGACACCTCATCAGCTTAACTGGGCACCAGAATCCTGGTCCTGGTATGGTACAATTTCTGAGAAAATCATGCAAAGGAAGAACAAAACCACCTTGAAATATCACCATCAGAAATGCAGTCACTAAATCCAACCTGTTCCCCTGTGTTCCAGGCTTTTTCCTGTTCAGGTCCACCCCATTTTGAATTGGAGAGCTGTGGAAATGTCTAAACATTCCTCCTCGGTCAAAGACAGGGTTATTTTTCCCTAAGGAAGACCTTAATTTGGGAGTCCACAGAACTGGAATAGCAATATCAGATGGCTTAGTTGTGAAGCTGTATCTTCAGGAGAAATACACTTGCTGGATTGTGGGGTTCAGGACTGTGCTCAATTGCTGGTTCTGTTTGTAAGCTGCAAACCACATTCTTGGCCAAACCAAAGCCTGTGTCTGTCTGGGCTCTGGAAGACTTGGGGATATCTTGTCTTTCTGGAAGTACCAGACTCAGCCCCCTTCCTTCTCCCCAGGCACATGGCAAGTGTCTATGGTGAGAGGATTTCTGTTAATGCTTTGTGTGGGGAAAATCCAGCCAGCTGCCCTCTCAGGACTCTCTTATCTTCACTTAGTGGCTGGTGCCATAATTACAGATCATACTCAGAGATTTCACTCAGATGATACAGTAGAACTGAAAAGGACGGCCGGTCATCTTTCCTCTGAGCAGGGGAGAGAAGAGAGAGGGAGAACATTAATATCAGCTTGAGAGGAATGGCAGGGTTAGGTAGGAAAACCTAGTGAAGAAACTGTGTATTAACAAAAATGCAATCTATTCTTATAGACAAAATGCCAATGGAAGAATGAGCTTCCTTCTGTGCGACGCTTTTCTACTAGCAGTGAATTTTGATAGTGAATGCTAAGTACTGGTAATGGATTTGCTGTCATTTTTACCATCACTATTAAAACTCAGCCCCACAGTTCTGCACCTTTCTTAGGAAGCAAATCTGTTGAATTAACTTGAGCTAGTTGCGCTACTAGACTTCTCAGCGAAGTCAACACATTCTCGAGAAACAGCAGCTTAAATATTAGGCAAAGAGCCTAGAGCTTGCTTGCTAGCACAGATGAAAGCTTCACCTCCAATATTTTATCTTGCGTTAGCATGTGAAATGTATACCTCTCCCTCCTCCTAAAAGCCAAGGGAAAGAGAGGTCTTGTCTTGGGAACTAGAGCTCTCCCATCACAATACTAACCATCCTCCAGCAGTGGCTCATGACTTCATAAATCGCCTTGGAGGCCAGCTTGGGTTTGTAGAGCCGAAATCCTGCATTGATTTCTTCCACCACTTCTCCATTGGTGCGATTCTCATAGGGGATTTTACCTTCACTGAAGACTTCCCACATCAGCACTCCTAAAGCAAACAAATGAGAAAAATCACAAAGAAGCAAGTGAAATCCTCAGGAGGCCCATGGCTGCTGTCCACCTGTTCTTCTCTGCAGCTCAACATTGGTGTCTGCTACCTGGAAAAACATTTTCACTCAGATTCCCAGTAAACATCTGAAGAATCAGCCCCTCACACAGCTGTACGGTGTGAGAATGCCATTTGGGTATACTGGACTTTGTGGAAGTACCAGTTTGGTCACTGCAACTTTGGCTTCTCTGCATCCCACTCCATGATAGCCTACTATGGCAGGGGTGTCTTTCCCCATGAGTCGAATGAAGTCTAAGTGTGGCACGTGTCAGGAAGCAGAGTAGTGTTCTATGTCCTCCCAAACTATGAAGAAGAGGGAATGCTTGTGCATGTGCTCCATCCAGATGTATAATCTGAGACAGAGATCCCTTTTATTTGTCACTGTTTCAGCTTATCTATTTTTCTTTCCAGTTAATCACATATATGATGTGTCACTGATGTTCCTGCCTGCAGTGTGTCCTACACCAGAATCTGCTCATATTTTGGTGAGACTCAGGAGCAAGCAAGCCAGCTGAACTGCTCCATTCCTATTAGTCAGCTCAGCCTCAATGGGGACTCCTCGCCTGCAAAACATCCCAGGTGGTGTGGTTCACTGGCAGGAATCCACATGCAATGACAGTGGAATTTCAAAGGATTGCGGCACATGGTTTTCTGTGATTACTGTTCAGAGCAGCACAGAAACTCACGCTTCTCTAGTGTGGTGGGAGAGAGACAGGCAAAGACAGACACACTGTGGAATATGTTGCGGTTGGCCACCAGATCAGAGAGGCTCTGCAAATGGAGCGAATGCAAGGTGTCTGTGTCATTATAGGTTAAATTTCTTTGGTCCCCTAATATGACTGCCTTGGTAAACTGTGTTCCTGTTGTATTAGAAAAGGGAGACAAACAGATAGACTGATCTGAAGTAAAGTTGTATAACTCCACAATCAACTTTGCTAAATAATGCCTGCTTTCCAACTTTGAATTCTCCAAACAGGAAGATGCACGGAGATTGCAGCTCCTCACCAGTGATACTGGCTCTACTGAAGACTAAGCAAAGCAGTTGTCTTCCCCCAGTGTGCAGATTCCTGCACTGGGAATTTCTCACACCCATTTTGTTCTCCTGGGCACAGCAGGATTGCAGGTCTGGCAGAGGAGATGAATGGGCCGCAGAGTAGCAGAGCAGAAAGCTTCTCACAGTCCTGAGACCATGACATGACAGAGGAATCCTCTTCTGCAAACCCCACTGGACGGGGAGACAACAAGCCTGACAGATGTACCATGATGCTGTCTGCACATTTCACACAGAAGGACTGACCAGTGCAAACAAAGCTCACTGGTGTTTCATTCAGCCCTAAAACTGGAGTGAGCCAGCTTCACCAGGCTTGCCCGGACTGTAAATCAAACTGAGGACCCCTTTTGGAATCATCCAGCTCTCTGTGTACAGGCCAGTTTCCCACCTGGGAGCAGAAGAAAAGGCACCATCTCTCCCTACGTCCTTGCCACGTTGGTGTGAGGTGTCAGAGATAGCTCTGCTGGCAAATGGCGTCCCCTGGTATCGCGTGGTGGGTGCCAACAGCCTCCTCCACGTGCCAGGGGACACGGAAAGAGGAATGATGCTCTCTGAAGCACCTCTGGGTTGGCTTCTCAAGGGCTGTTGTGTGGGTCTGAGCACCCAGCTCCCACCGCACCGCCCCTAACCCACCGCAGGAACGCACAGCTTCAGGCAGGGTGAGCTGCAGGGCAGAGCACTGCGGAGGGAGAGGGGAGCAGAGAAGTCACAAGCACAGACTAGCAAAAGTCATAATCCTGCATTATTTACTGCCAGGCCCGGAGCTGAGTGGCACCCCATTGACTGTGTGCTGTGCACAGCACACTGCACCGATTCATCCCGCAACGCCGCCATTTGCATGTTGGCTGGAGATGGGCCAGATCCATCAGCGTGCCAGATCAACAAGCCAGGGAATAGCCTTTGTTATCTCCAGTGCCCATGACCTTGGGGGAAAAAAAAATATACGACGGCTTTCTTATCTATGAAGGTCCAGAAGGGAGACCAGAGAACAGATGCAAATCATAAAACAATGCATTGGGGAGCAGGAAATGAGGCGAGAAAATGTGCGCCGTGTAATAATATTTTCAGATTGGCATGAAGCAAACGGAGTCAGCAGAGCAAACTTGGAAAGGCAGAGGGTTCAAGTGGAGCATCAGTGCCTGGGACTGACATGCAGAGAGATGGAGTGCCTAAATTTTTTTTCTTTCCTTTCCTTATATAATCTTGTCACTGACTCTCCACCCTTGGACACTCCCACTATATCACCATGAAACGGAGTTCATTATTTGGTATTCTATAGCATTGCATAGGTGTAATACACTGTTGGCAATATTTGCAGTGTTCCACAGTGCCTAGGTAGTTTGCTGTTCTTGCCTTTCTTTCACTTAAATGAGTTACGTTTGCTTTCCTAAGCCATTATTCAGGCCAAACACCCTTGGGGCCCAGAGGATGTGGTGTTTAGGAGAGTTTAGCTAAGGACTAATCCCCTAGGTTTTTCTGAGCTGGTGTTTGCTGATTTTTATTATTTTTTTTTCAATTCTGACAATTGGTTCTTACCAAATGACCAAACGTCAGATTTGGTGCTATAGTGGCTGTAGGAGAAAACCTCTGGAGCAGACCACTTGACTGGAAACTTGGTACCCGTGGAGCTGGTATACTGATCGTCAAGGACAATCCTGGAAAAGGGAAAGGAGAGAGTGTGCTGAGTAATAACCCCATCTCGTGACAGCCCCGCAGGGAGCATGCGCAGCCTCGGTGGCATTACCTTGACATCCCAAAGTCGGACACTTTGACCACGTGGGATTCCCCCACCAGGCAGTTCCTAGCGGCCTGCAAGAACAGAAGGTGCAAAGGCAGACGGTCAGAGCTGGAAGATTGTCACAGCCACTCAGTTGCTCCTGGCAGAGAAGATAGTGCTTAAAAAAAGGAGGATCAAAGTGACATTGTATCATACAAAGAGGGTGAAAACTTGATACTCTCATGCTTTCTGTATGTTTTATGGCCAGCATGTTCCTGTTGCCAAGAAAGCTGTTCAACCATTGGCAGAGAAAAACCCTAAAGTTCCTACAGCTATCCACCATTTTTGCTTCCCTAACAAAAGAGCAGCAGTGATTTATGCAGATTGATTGAACACCACGTATTTAAAAGTATTTTATCAGCAATGTACATTTATGCATATGTTAAAACACATCTTTTTGGCATCTTCCCTGATTTTAGACATGAAGAACAGTTAGTCCCTGGAAACTGTGGGAGCTGGGGCTCTTGAGCAAAAGAGTCCACTCAGAAAGAGAGACCAACTTTATGTCCTTGTTTCTTCTCTCTCAAACACAATTAAGGGAAATAGATTAATCAGCACTTCAGCAGATGCTTTTTTTCCCTAAAGTATTGATGCTGTTTCTGCAATAAGGGATTATACTGGATCCCTTGTCAACAGATAGGCAGGAGGAGTGTGACGGCTGAAATTAAAGAAGGGAGAAAGCATAGGGAAAAGCCCAGCTGGAGCAGAAGAAAAGGCTATCTGGGACCGACGTACCAGATCTCTGTGGATGACAGAGTTTTGTTCCAGGTAAGCCATTCCTTCACATACATCTTGGCACATCCCCAGCAGGGTTTCCTTTGAAAAACTGCCCCGCTGGCTCCTGAGGTAGTCGGACAAGCAGCCGTTCTCCATGAACTCGAACACCAGGGAAATGGGAGTGTCCTCAAAGCACACGCCATAAAGCTGGACTAGCTTGGGGTGAGACAGCTTCCTGCGGGATGGGGAGAGAAGGTGGAAAAAGAGGCTGAAATAGGCTCTGTGCCTTCCATCCTTACAGCAAGTGTGTTATACATGGCCACGTATGTCACCCTGCTGCAACCCTCTCTCTGCAAAGGCCAACTATGAAAGCAGAAAGAAGAAAATGTGTAGACCAAGTCAAGTAGCACTAAGTATCATCCCATTTTAATGGTAATGGTCACCTAAAGACTTTTTTGCATGGAAAATCGTCCAATCAAACAAACAAACATCAAAAAAATTCATTTCTGTCTACTTTGAATGGTTGAAATATAAAAAATACAAAGTCAATAAAACCTAGGAGAAGCATTTTCAGATGTGCAAAGCAAAAAATATTGTGCAGGTAGGGTTTTTCAAGAAAAGTTCCTCAAATTTTATGAGATTTCTTCATCTAATTATTGCTAACAAAACCCGCTTTGGTCTCCGCAACACACCATCAATTAACCCTGTCATCTAGAACAGCAAAGATCTGGAAAACCATTCTGGATATTGATAGACTTACCAGCACAGTAATTTACCTACACTTTGAATTGCCTTCCTTTGTAACCACTGGAGCTCACATCTCTCTCTCTCTAATATTTAGATACATAACAGATAAGCCAAGTTTAAATTCCCCATTCATATTCCTGAACATTATCACAAAACTTCGGTTCAGTCTTGTGAATCCTACAGGGTCTGATTTTCTTGGTGAATTTACTACTTACATCAAGACTTTAGCTTCCTCGATGAAATCCTCTTCAGACATTGCTCCTTCACGAATAGTTTTTATGGCTACTTTTGTCTTCTCCAACAAGTAGCCAAGGTAGACCACCCCAAACTGACCACTGCCAATTTCCTGTACACGAGTGAGCTCAGAGGGGTTAATGACCAATTTTCCTGTAGATGTAAGGGAGAAAGAGTGAGGATCTAGCTGTAAAATATCAAACAAATAGCTTTTGTGGGTTAAACATTAAGACAGGACTCAGAGTGAGACTTTCTGGCTCTCTCTCAAATTGTCTGTCTGACCTTTGGTAGCCCATTTGACTAGTCCATGCTTATATCATGTTCAAGAATAGGAACAATAACATCCCCTTTCTTTCTCCTTTAGTCTCGTCTATCCAGTTCTTCAGAGAGGATTGTTTCTATCATGCATATGTGAACTAGCAAGCACAACATGGTTTCTTTGATGTCTACAAGATTTATATTAAGGATGATACCAGCAAAAATTTGTAGACAACTATATGTAAATAGAGGCATTTTTCAGAAGGGACTCATCTTTCATCAAGTTATGCTGTGCTCCCACTCCCATCACTTTTGTTCAGCATTCATTTCAGTATTTAATGCTGACTTCTTTGAGACCATGGGATTCTCATCCCCTCCCTCAAGGCACTGCACAATCAGTTCATTCATTTATCAATGGTAATCACAAAGATGATAATCCAGTGAATGGTACAGTGTAAAGATCTGAAGAAAGCTATTTATTGTGGCTATAGTCACAGGAATATTAATCAATATCCATTGGGATATTCAGGATCACCCAGCTAACCAGCAAGAAGTGGGATTCCCACATGGTCAAGACAGTAACTCCATACCGTAGCTCAGTCCTGCCGTGATTGGGGCCTTTTTTCTCCAAGAAGAGACTGCATACCGCAAACGAGTGACAAGACCTGAATAACAGAGGAAAGATGGGTTCTAGTTATTGTCACAATCATGGGAAGTGTGGCTGTCACTACCCCAAAAGGGAGTCTGGATACTGGAAGCAGATTTATTGTACCGAGTTCTCAGCTCCACTTGAGGGCAGCTGAACCTCTTTTCAGACTGCGATTTCCTGCCTGCTCAAAGGAAGCCAATTCTTGGCAGTTTCAGCTTATTTTCTGCCTTCACTCTGTGAACACGTGAGCTGTGAGTCTCTATTAAGTCTGACAAAATTCCAAATTATACCTTTGTAGGGCATGTTTGAGGCCCAGGGTTTCTCTTGGTAGTCCTAGACTGAAGGAATGGAAGTCTTTGGTGAATCCCATGTCTGGTTATGGATCATGGCCATGTCCCTAACTTTGTGTCAAATCAAGATGCAGGGATATATCACCTCCTTGGCAGGAAGGACCTGCTTGTTCTGGCGGGGGTGACACACCCCATGGACTCCCAGCAATGAAAGGGCTCTCTGTAATATGTCATTATGGCATCTCTGTTAGTCATACCAGCCTTAGAAGGACCATGAAGAAGATGTAATGCTGGAAGCTGTCCCAAGAGGGTAATTTTACTGCCATCCAAGTGGCATGATGAGTGGATGAAAAGGTGATGCCAATTAACACTTCATTGTAAGGACAGAGGGGTCAGGAGCCTTCCTTCCTTTGAGGAAGGAAGTCACCTCTTTTGGTAAAACAGCATCTTCCCTGGTCAGCATCAGCCTTTACTCACCTGCTGCATTGTGCTGGTGATAGTTGATGAGTTCAGGGATGCAGTCAAACACATGCTTTTCTGCCAAGTAATACCGCTTGGGAAAGTCAGTTGTCTCATTGATGTGATAATGCTTTATAACAGGATTGTTATCCGTGCTGAAAAAGATGATTTTTTTTTCTGAGAAAAGATAGGTTCCAGCCAAAAGACAGGTATTTGAGGAAAAAGTGGAAGAGGAGTAAGCAAGTGAAGGGGAGAAGCTTCCGGATGCAAAATGTATGGGATAGAAGCGAGGAGTTAGCTGCAGTTGCTAATGAAAGCTGTGTAGTTGTATGTTCTCCCTCTCACTCATAGATGGTCTCATCTCTAGAAAGGCTGAGGTTTCTCAATAAGAACAGGCTGAGTACCAGGTTTCTCTGCCTCTTCTTTTTGAAACAAAACTTTCAGCCCCATCGCTGAAACCCTTTCACTAGTCTTGCATTACCCACCTCTGATGAGTCCGGCACACAGTCCATGTTGATCCTACCAACACTTCAGCTGGGGGGACAATCCCATCAAAATTACAACCCAGTGATGTCTAAGGCACTATTTATAGGCATATATTTAGATGCAGGGAGAAGTGGAGCCTTTAATACACTTCGTGGATGGCAGCTAACTCTTCTGCCTTTTTTGGAAGTGTTTTCCTCTATCATTTTCATGAGCCTTCTGCTCTCTCTTTATAACGCCAAAACCACTACAGAGATTACACTCTCATAGAAGCCATTTCATTGCTGTAATTGATGTGAAAAGCTGCTGAGCTCAGCTGTACCTTAATGCTTTGGTGAAAACAGAGACTGTGTACATGCCAGGCTGCCTCGAATCTCTCACCATGAAGGCACCTTCCCTACCCTGAAACAGGAGCAAAGGAGAGAAATCTGGTTAGAGACATAACGGAAAAAAAGAAGTAGGTTTGGGGCAAAACTGTGCTCATTTCATCCCTGTCTACTTCTCCATCATGAGGATGTGCTATATATGTAGGAAAAAAACTGAGCCACCAGCCAGCTGACAGAGCTTGGTCTGTTCCACGTACAGCTCTCAGGGCTGCCCAGGGCCTGCAGGTAAACCCAGCTCATTCTCTGGGGTGCTATGTATTTTTAGTTCAGTTTCCTGAGGAAATGAGACTTATGCATTCGTGCTGAGTGTGTGTGGGTGCGGCTACATGAGTGTGTGTCTCTCTGTCCCACCATGCCCTCTAGAAATTTTGAATCCATTGGCTGCTTTCAACCCTATCTGACAGAATAGTGTTGATACCAGTTTCCAACAAGTTCACTGAAATGGGCAGCCAATTGGAAAGGCTTTGAGTGCCGTCCATGGAGAGAGCGGCTACAGAACAAGGGTATAATTTATTGAACACCAAAGCCTCCATATGGGAGTGTAGGAAAGATAATTTACCAATGTACCACCAATGGGAAAAGCTTGGACAAGATCCTGCTCTTTCATAGATCATACCGCCAGTCATCCAGTATCTAAACATAAATGTGTAGGAAAGCAGCCTTCCTCCACCCTGGCCCTCACAGAACCATTTTCCTTTTTAATTTTTCACTGTAATTGTTTTCTACTCATCTGGGTGCTAAAACGTATCATAGGCCATGATCCTGCAGGGCCAAGCACTAACGGATCAGATGGCAGAGGAGAAGATTTAACATTTGGACATAATGTGCTGTGCTGATCTATATATTGATAATAAAAACCACATTTTTCTTCTGTTTGCGGATAAAGATGCTTTTCATCTAGCATCCCAAGTGCCTTATTATTTTGTTCCCTCCTTTGCTTTACATGGTAGATTCCCTCCATTTTATACGTCCTTTATCTACCCACAACACTTGGTACAAACCTAATCCACCAAGTCTTGGTCTCCTTCCCACCTCCCCGGTGGGTTGATTGAGCTCCAGGGGAAACACAGGGGCTAAGACCACTGCTCCATCCCCTGGGTATGAACTGCTGACCCTCAGGGTGCAGCTCTGCCCAGGTGGAACTGGGTCATTGAGCTATAAATCTTCCAGGCTTGTCTCTTCCATGAGGGTCTGCACAACACCTACCATATCTTCACTGTAGAATATCTAGCCCAGGGAAGCTCTAAAAACGGTCTCCAGATGCCGCTGTAGAAGCAGCTACATCATGCACAGTGAGGGCTTTAGGGCTGTTCTCCCTGGCAGACATGGGGTTGCTTGTACAGGTAGGGAAGTATTGGAGACAGCGTCCTGCCCAAGTTATTTTAAGCACTGTTTTTGCTTTTCCACCTGCCCAAAAATCACTCACGAGCTTGGCCACATGTCTGGGGCTGTGAGCTTTTGAACCAGAAGGCTCTGCAGCCTCACGGGGGTAGCAGCCACAGAAAAGTTGCACTGGTAGGACCAAAAGAAAAAATAAGATCACTAAACCATGCGTGGACACATCCCGTAGGAGTTTATAGGAACTAAAATATTTTTTAAAACCGCAGAAAAATGCTTTTATTTCTATAAAATACTATCATTCCAAGAAACAACACTTTATTCAGGTTTCCTTTTAGTGTAAGAGCTGTTTTAAAAACTAAGGTTGTGTCTGTGTGGAAAATTTGAACAAGAAGTTTATTCTTTTTATTTTCACTACAGTCTTCACTGGAAAACTCTGTCTCAACTGAAAAATTAAAGTTGCGTGCTCACATGCACACACATACATACACAAAACTTAAAAAAAACCCACCCAAACCCATACTTTTGGCTTTCACCCAAAATATTTCAGCACAAGATTGGTTAGATATTCAGAGAACTACTGGCATCCGCAGGTCTCCTGCAGAGACAGAGAAGATGAGCTAAAAATCACAGTTTTCAGTTCACACAGTGCTCTGAACCAGTGTTTTCCAGCAGCCCCAGTTATTGAGTGTGTTTGACCGTGGAAGGATGGCACAGCTCTCTCCCACACTCGAGCTGCCATGGCATTAAGCGGAGGTTGCTAGTGGTCCTTTATCCATTGCACGCTAACAGGGACAGGAACACAGCAGGAACCCAGGGTTCAGCTCTCTCTTACACAAAGGAGCTCTCACAGGCTTCTCCTCCTTTGTCATTAATTAATTATTACTGCCCATCCACCCCTCAAGTAACACCGGTTTACCTCATCTTTGAGGAGCGTTTCTGCTTTGCTTCTGCTGATGTTCTTATTGTACCACCTGAAAACATCAAAAGACCCTGAGTCAGCGTTTCTAGGCTGTTAAAACTTCTGCTGAAAAGCCTCTGAATTGGGTGTCCCCAGCGCTAGCAATGACGTGTCGTGTGGGGTAGGGACATCGGAGGCTGGTAGCTTCTGTAATAAATTCAGGGCACTTAGAGGTACAAGAAAAACAAAGGCACAACTTACTCATATATTTGCAGATTCTCAGGTGATTTTTCCGCCAGGTAGCTACTTGGCACGTAGCCTTCATGCCTGTTAAAATGCGACATGACGTGAGTGCACGAGACAGACTCTGCATCTGTGGGAGTCAGCCCTGAAAGATTTGCTTGCTCTTTGCATGATAGAAGTGCTGGTTGTTACGTATTTAGTGAGGAAACGATTGCACCTTGAAACTTGGAGAGTTTCACAATTTTCACTGTTTTTTTCCCCCCACGTGTATGACAGAGGATATCAGCCTGAGCTAAAGACTGTTTATTTTTTTTCAAATTAACTTCCAGATCCTTTTCTTCATCTGCTTGAATGCAAGCAACATCAAAGGGAAGAAGGATACCATAAATAACCTTCCATCACTGTTTTTCCTGTATATTAGAGGATGTTTCACACCAGTTATACTAGAGGCCAGCATATATGTTAATGGAAGAACAAAGTTGATTTGTGAATTGGCTTTTGAAAAGGGACTTACCCATTCTTATCTTGAATCAGCCACCAATGTTCCTCGGAGCTGTCAATCACATAATATTCCTCATTATATTGTAACGTCAGCTCCTGCGGGTTCTGGGCTTCATAGTCATATATGGCTATGACTACGGCTTCCTTTGGATCTAGCAACAATTTCTGCACAATTTAGGCAAAAGGCTCATCATTCTTATATTCATATTCATAAAATACAATGGCACACTCTCTAAAATGATATTTCCCTGGCAGCACTTGTGTCCTCTGGGTTCAAAAGCCTCAAAGCTAGGAAAGCACCCTGGGCTGTCTGGTGGGGTATGGTGGCAACATGAGAATTTTTAGCAATATCAAGCAATGAATTCAGTTGCACAGAAAACAGTTATCTGCTCCTTCTTCAGGAAGGATTATCTCTGTCTGATCTATTCTTCACAGATGTTTTCTACTCTCCTCTTAAAAGCCTCCAGTGATAAAATCTCCACGGTCTGTCTGCAGGTCCCTAGAGGGACTGTCCCAATGCCCTGCTGCCCTCCAGTAAAGCACCGAGCCCCAACAGCCACCCTGCTTCTCCCTTCTTATTAAATAATCCAGTGACATTTTGTACCATCCACAAATGGGTTTGGAAAATCAGTTCATTCCTCTGCACAGCAGCTTTTCTCACATCCCTCCTACTTCCCCTCCCCAGTTTCCCTTTCTATAGTTTGAAAAAAAACCTCCCACCCCACAGTTGAAGCTTTCCATCATCGGAAAGCTATTTGTGAAACCAAGCTGCCTTTGCAGGACTGAACCTACCTCTAGCGGGACCCCGCTGATTTATAGCTTATGAAAAAAATATGGAAAAGTAAGAGAAAAGCCCAGGGAATGTTAGCACAGGTGATACTCTAGGTCACTGCGTTGTGATGAACCTTAATGAGGATATTTTCACCGCTGCTAGTTAAATACACGAGGCACTAAGGGCAGCTTAGCGTGCCTCGCTGCACTCACCCAGTTGTCTTCAGGAGTGGGAGGAAGTGGCTTCTTTGAGGCTGAAATGAAATAAAGAAGATAATTTGATGTAGATCTGGACAAAACCAGGGGAGAAACCATCAAGGTAATGAATTGATAAGGGTGATACAAAACCAGTGGATGGCAAGCCTTGGTCTTTTAGAGTAAGCCATGCCAACACAGCATAGGTTTGAAGCTGGGGTACAGGTTACTTAAGGAATCAGCCAGATCCAAGAGAAAAGTGTCTTGGGTGAAGAATGATTAACTGCTTATATGCTTTTTCAGGAGGCAAAGTGAAGATTATGGTTGGCCATTGAAACTAAGGTTTCAAGAGGAAATATAGTTAGGACAAAATAGGACATACAGGGTTGAATGAATATATCTCGAGAAAGTTGTAATTATGGCTTATTGATTGACCACAGCTGCTCAAGTTCTTAGTTCTTCATCTCATTCCAAAGACAGCACCAAGCATCACACAGAGGAAAATGTTAATTCAAAACAAAGTATGCCATATATAGTAAAAGATAAGCCAGAATATCCCAAAAAAACAGCTACATGTCTCTTCATGAAGAAGTAACACACTATTCCTTGATGTTCTGTACAAGACAGATTCCGTCCTTTACATTTGCTAGAAATAAATATTTTCAAGGTCAAGATGGTCTTAGCAAATCCCGTACCATTTTTGGTGGGGTCATACTCCACACAGCCAGCTGCCATCTTCTCTGTCTGAGCACAGCATCTCCACTTGCCATCTATCCAAAAATCTGGATGACACTTTGAAACCAAACTGTTGTTGTTTCTGGTTTCTGGAAAATGCGAGGGGAATAAAAAGGAGAGGGAAAATTAATTTATTTGCATTTATGTCAGCTCTGAAAGGTATCTAGAACTGATTGGAAATAATCTGCACTTTAAAGAAGCTGCTTATTATTTTCAAACCAAGCTTTAGTGAATATTATCACCCTCCCCTGTTAATGTTTTTCTTTCTCCTGGAAAGAGTGAATGCCACTACCAATGTGGAGGAATAGCTGGTAATGGAGCCCACACCTCTCTGCTGCAGGAGAACAGAATTCTAGCAAAGAGACTCTCTCCCTTTAAACTGATAAACACCCAAACCACAGAAGGAGGTCTCATAAAGACAAATAAAACTTGGCAGCCCATGTACTGATGATTCCCATGAAAGACTACAGCTCTACAGTACACAGGACATATGTAGGACACAGCCACTTGCTGCTTTGGCTTGGTGTTCAGAAGGAGCTGTACAAGCTGGCATTCACCAGCCCTAAACATTTTTTGCACATGTAGAACCCGGTCTTGAATGTTTGCATGAGTGATTCAAGGTCCTTCTTTTTTGAAGTTCAGGCTCTGTATTTCTAATAGTAATTTTCCTAAAAAGAACAAAAAAAAAATTTCTGCTGGCCTGTTTCAAGAGACTATTCAAATAGTCCAAGGCTGGGGACAGGCTCAAAATGTTGAACGAGCAGAGGTGATAAAGTAGACGCTTGGATCAGGTGCAATCCAGAAGGGGAATAACTCTTTGCAAGAGTAAGTGCATGAACATAATAATCGGGCACAGTGTTTTCAGAGTGAACAATACAGCAGCTTGTGTTATAGAGCAGGAAAAGGCCTGGTGCAATTTTCATGTAACTAAGTAACACCTTCCTTATGTCAAGTATTATGCTTCATTTCTGCCTGCGGTGTTCAGCTATTGTGCCTTCGCTTCAGAATGATTGCAGCAAACCACAGCACAATTCAGGAGCTGAACAGGAAACCAAACCTACCCACAGAAATGTTTCTTAATAATTATGATTCTCTAAGAAGGTTGTCGTCTAAACAAAAAAATCTATTAATAAGAGCTGAAAAATCTATGCAGAAAAGATTAATTTCTAAAAAAAACCCTAGCCATATAAAAATCCTCATCTCTTCCCGAATAAGAAACCTCAAGTTACAGTAACATGTTAACAGTTTATCCTAAAAAGAGACAAATAAAGCATTCCTCATCCAAATGTTCCACTGCTGCTGAAAACACACCCACCAAATTTAAAAGCAATTTGATTTCATAACTTCATTCCCCATTACCACTTTGCGTGCTTAGATACAAGACACTGATTCTTCTTGCACATTTTCTCTGCATTACAGCTTGTGAGAAAACTGTCTGGGATAAGTAACTCCAACAGCTAGGTGGGCACAAGGGTTTTGTTACCTTCCTTCAGCGTTAAGACCCATCTCTGCCGGCTCTCGCGATTGGGAGCAAACACGTAGAGTATGTAGTTATCGTGGACGATCTGGAGAGGGGAGTAAAGGAGGGAGCCAGCCATTAGAGACAACCCCAGATACACTGGGCATGAAGGAATCACTGAAGGAAAGAGGTAGATGTCCCTGTACCAACAAATTACACACAAAATGATGATGTGGGGAAGCAGAGTTACCAGGGCCTGTTCAGAAGAATCTTGTCATCTCATTGACATTTCATTATTTTAAACAGAGTAGAAGCCCTGATCAAGAAAATGGTTTAAATCAATTTTATGCTGTTAAGAAATGCCTGTGAAATCAATGGAGATGTAGCAATTTCAATCTGCAGAGGATTCAGCCCATTACTCACTGCCTGCAGCTTATTCCTCTAAAGCATCTCTGGGGGAACAGCATCTGTTTCTTAGCAGTTTCTTGTAAGGTACCTTCACTTAAGATCTAAGAGCCAAATTTAGCTTTTCTTATGTCAGTATAAATCTCACACAACTCCCTGGAGATTATTTGGATTACTATTACTCTTCAAAGTTTTTAATAGCTTTCGCTGGGATTATAGAAGGGAAATAAGAAGCTAGAGTAGATGAACAATGAGCAATCAAGATGCTGTTGTCATCAACTTGGCCTTAATGAAAAACAAATGAAGGAA
Source organism: Gallinago undulata (assembly GCA_026546715.1). Classification (NCBI taxonomy): domain Eukaryota; kingdom Metazoa; phylum Chordata; class Aves; order Charadriiformes; family Scolopacidae; genus Gallinago; species Gallinago undulata. The sequence continues at coordinate 47,723,318 of JAOTQQ010000052.1, read as the reverse complement.
GAGAAATACAAAACATTTGTGAAGTTTCAGGCCAGGGAGTAAAATCATCACGAGAACTGAAATTACTCAGAAACTCAAATTGGATGACTACATTTGGGCCTAAAATTTGATGTAGCACATAATCTATACTTCTTTCCCAATATTTACCTCAGCAATTTAATGTCAAATGGGACCTGGTCTCTTTGATGCACAGATGCTTTGAAAAACTTTGACCACTGTCATTAAAGAGATGTTTCTATGAGAGAGCAGATGTTTTTTAAAGCTCCTCCAGGGGTGTAGATGAGGCAACATTGATTATTGTTTAAAGAAGAGGAAACATTTGCTATCTCTTGGCCTGAAGCCCTTGCAGGCACACACAGACAGTTGTGTGACTCAGTTGCTTTGCATGCTCTGGAGAGATAAATTATAACCTCCTTTACAAAAAACAGAAGCAGGGGAGGAATATTTCCCACTCATTTAAAGCCACTCCTGTTGATATTATGTCTGTATAATGTTTTGACCATCTAAGGTAGATTTTGAAATCCGCAGTAAGCACATCTCCAAAAGACGTAGCCATGAGCACGCACAACTGTACAAAATCACTCATTTCGTGCCTCTCTGCAAGGGGGTCACTTGGCAGATGGGCCACACAAAACCAAAAAGCTTCTGGTGGTTCCACAGAAGATTTACAGCTGGGTGCAGCCAAGATAGTTAAAAAAACCCCACCAGACAATATAATTTTACAAAATACCACAAAAACGACTCGGGGACAAAATTCAGATGTGCTACAAGCAGGGGCCATTACCACAACCACAGTGGAGCACTGTCCATCATGACTGGTCCACTGTTAACATCCCACCAGTATGGCCACTACCTTCACTGTATTTTGCTGTTCCAGCAAGAATTGCAGATATGGAGATACAGATTCAAAAACTGAGACCCAAAACAAAGAGATCTGAGCATTTGTTCCTTCTCTAGTCGATGTTCATTGAAGTTAAGAGGAGTTGAGGTTCCTTCATCAAGGTTTCCCCCAGCCAGGCAGCTTCTACCCAGCCCCAGTTAAGAGCTTTCCTGTTGGGCTGCTCATCAAGAGCTGTTTGTAGCACACTACAGCATCTCCTGCTGCTCCCAAAAGGCCATAAACAAGACCATCAGCCTCTGATCCTGTGTTTCGCTGACTGCTCATTATGCACCAACATCGCAACACTTTCTAATATTCCAGGACAATTTTTATGATCCTGGCTGGGGAGCACCCCAAGCTGGAGGGAGGGTTTCCCCACCCAACCTCATTTGGGAAATTATTTCCTCTCCCTTCTCATGACTCTGCAAGGTAACATTTCCCAGGGATCAGACTAGAGCATAGTGGATATGCAGTTTTACTGTTCAGATGAAGATGTCAGAGAAGACTCTACAAGCTACTTCGTGATTTGTCAGAATGACAGTACCAAGGCAAACCTCCAAATTGATGTTGGTTTTGAGATAACAAGAACATGGGGGGGAAAAAATGGCTTTATGGTTATCTTTCTTCTTTCTATGAAGTTATCTAAATTTTTAACTTTTATTGTGTAGAGGGGTCACATACATTAGCTTTTCTTTGCAGGTCTGAGTCCAGATAATTCAGTCTTTTAAAGACCTCTGCAAACAGAGATTACCTTGTATTTGCTGAAATCCACAAACCAGAGTTATTAAGAAAAATACTGTCACTAATATGATAAAATTCTGATAAATGGCAGCACAGGGAATAACATAATAAACAGGGAATTTGCGTGTCAATAACTGAGTAGATATTCTGTGGCATTTCTGTTTACATGGCAATGTAAATGTATCCCATATCCCAACAGTAGACAGTTTGTTGCTCATCCTAGAGACAGCACTGTCCGCCTCTTGGTCATTAAGCCAACTCGTCACCCTCTGTTCTGGTCTGGCATAGGCTCCCTAACACGTCACACTCAGCGGTTTCTGATGCAAAGGCCACAGAGTGGGTTTAGTTTCAGCGTCACACAGGTGAAATGGCCAAAACCCTAGGTGGGTTCCCCGTGTGAAAGATGGGCTTTCTCTGAACTAATGGGATAACTGCATATTCTGTGAAACAGGGGATAGGATTAGAAGATCTAATAATCCTTCCCAGTTCAAAACCAATGAGTGTAAGAATTTATGGATCTTGTAATACCACTCGGTCTCCAATTTCCCAGTTCATTTCAAACCTCATTCTGCATTTCGTTCCTTTGTTGTTATTCACGCTGGTGTCGGGTTCATTAACGACTGCACCGTGAGGGAGGATTTTATTGAAATACCAAATGAAGTGATATCTCTGTCAGTATGATCAAGGGACAAACTCACCTGGAAAGGATATTTATACTGACAGGGAATGATGATGTCACTTTTCACAATTTCCACACATTTAATCCTGGAAAGTTCCACAGAACCCTTCAAAGTCCTTTTTTTCTAAAAGACAGAGAAAAGCACTTGGTTAATGTTAATGATTGTGGATTAAGTGAATAATTAGACAACTGTCATGTCCACAGGAGATTTAATGTTAATGGAGCAGAAGCAAATAGGCTGATTATGTAAGATATCTAAAAGTATAAAGAATCATTCTTATTTATGGCATCTCTGTACAGACTGCACATATGTATACATGTATGTCATACATATATTTCAACCCAGCACATGGATTCTTAGAGAACCAGTCAAAACTTTGGTTGAAATTCAGGTTTTATTTCTTCTTCCAACAAAATGAAATGCCTTTTTAACCAAAAAGACCTATTTTCATGAAGCATTCAGTTTACTAACACTCCTGTTTCATACTGAAAAGCTATAAAACAATAAATACTTAACTTAAAAAAAATATTTGCATACTGAAAAATTAAACACTAAGCATTTTATCTAAAAGGTAACATTTTTACTGCATCTGTTTTCCAGGAAACAAAACACTTCTCTGTTTTCATTCTGTCTGGGTTTTTCAGCTGAGAAAAAAAAAAAAAACAACAGGAAATTTTGAAATAAATAATATCCTCAAAAACTTGCAAACAAAACTCTTTTTCTGCCAGCCTCTGCTGCATTATTATTCATTGTATACCAGGTACCCAGAGGAAAGGACAGACACCCAAGTATCCCAGCCACCTGGGTGTCCCCTGTTTCCCACTGACCCCTCGCCCCGCAGCTCCTGGGTGGGTGACACTCAGCTCCTGCAGGAGGAGGACGGTGGTACGTGGCCACCTGGGTGCTGGGCTAAGGCTGGTGCACGCTTCTGAAGGATTCACTACAAAAGCCCTCGCTCTTCGGAGGCAAACTGGTTTCCTGTTTTGATTCGTTTTCAGTAGGGATTAAATACTAGCTGTCTCCCAGCTCAGCTTTGTGACAACGTGACGGAAATCGGTGAGATTTTAGAAGCCCCAAAAACACTGCAAAAGCTTCTGTTTTTCAAAAAACACAAGCAACCGTATGAAGTATGAACTTCAGCGACCGCGTTGTACCTGTTGCAGGTTATCATTCAGAGACACAGCAAGACTTCGGCAACTTCCCTGCCCTCCCTCAGACCCCGAACCCCAATCCTTTATGTCCTTCACCCTCCAGCCCCCTCATGCCCCTTGGTCCCCACGTCACCATGGCCCTGCAGCTCTGCCCCACCAGCAGTGGCCATCACCAGGGCAAGGTGCCTGCCTTCTGCACAGTAACCCCGTGCCAACCCTCACTGCTGCTCTGTTGCTACCTTCCATCAGTAAATGTAGCCTAAAACAGGGAAGCAGCTGATGCCACCGGGGACAGGGTGAGGTTTTCCACAGTGCACTGTCAAACAGAGAGGCCCCGAGGCTCCTCAAACCTTATTCTTGCACAACTGGCTGGGAACTTTGCCTTTCTATACCTGGGCCTGAAGAAAGAGAGGGAAATTATTACAGTCTCACATTGCTTTCACAGAACCTCGCTGTGTGTATTTGAGTTTTGTATTGGTATTTGCTTGCAGTTCAACCAGTGCCTCTGGATTTACTGCCAGCACCATCTCCTGTAGACAACATCTGCCTGTGTAGCTCCATGGGGTGGAGTGGAGTATTTTTATATAAATAAACCCAAGACTGTAAAGCACTCCCAAATGTAAACATCAATTAACTATCGAGAGTATTGACAAGCTTTAGGATGCCTTACTGACCCCATTTTCACTGTTTTTTTTTTTCATTTTCTTCTATTCACTTCTTTCTTCCAGACTTGGCTTCCTCTGTCTCCACAACCTCCTCTGTCATTTGTTCTGCCTCTGAGACTTCTACGCCTTCCATGAGACCAAAGCCACTTATTTCCTATAAAACCCTTCAATTTTGCTAGCATTGAACCTCCTTCATCTTATTCCTTTGAAGTTCCAGGGCTTAACCACATGCGCTCCTCCTCTGAGGCTTTAGGAAGCAATGTTGTGTCAGTCACTGCAGACTGTTTTTTTGGTGATACCTTTCCAGGCTCTGCTGAAAGACAGGGTCCAGCCTTCTCAAGGAGCTTTGCGGGGTCATCCCGCAGCTCTCATCACCTGCTGTGCTCCTTTTAATCATGTAAATTCAGCAACAGAAGCTCCTCACAATCTCACGTTGCAGTGCAATGTCAGGGTGCATCTGGCAGCCAGGGCATTGCCCGACAGATCCTCAGCAGATGGGATTTGCTGATAGAAAGCAATTACAGTCCCATAACGGCACAAGCAACTGGAATTACCACTCACAAACCAGGCATTACCCAGAAACCGGGCTGGAAGCTAAACATATCCCTGCTTTTGTGATGCCTGACTGCGCTTTAATCCAACAAAAGCAACTGGGTCATTGGGAAGGGAGTGGAGAGGAAAGGGCTCTTAAAAACGGGCTCTCCAAAAACCTCAGAGACTTGTTCTTAAAGGGCTAGACAAAACATGCTGACAGATCTCCATTTCTTGTTTTCAGTCTGGCCAGAGTATAATTAAGTAGAGGTTTTAGCTGGTTGGTCAGAAAAAACATCAGTGGTCTTACTGTGCAATGTGTGTGGGAAGACAACCAAGGCATGCTGCTGTCCCATGAGAAGTACAGTGTGCTGCAGATCAGTCCACCCTGCTTTATTTCCTTTGGTCTGCTATTTGCAATACAGCAATTCCAGGAAGGAGAGCCAACAGCTCGGAATGGAGCCAACTAGGGCATCACAAGCCCAATGAGTTATGGTCTTCATCTTTGGTATTTCACCTCCTCTTGCCATGCAGCTCCAGCAGCTCTTTCACTCATTAACCCTTTAGTTAGTGTCTGCTGCATGCATAATGCACAATGGTCGCTGTTTGCCTTAGCTACTAGGACAATCTACTATGGGACAATTCACATGGCCCTCCCCTGCAACACAAGAAGGCATCTCAGCATGCTTGCTTGGGGAATTAGCCACCCAGCATTTTTCAGCTGCTAAGACTACACAGCCACCAACACTGCAACTCGCCCATGCGACGGCAGCTTGGCCACCCAACAAAATGAATCACTTTCCCCCAGCTCATGGTCTGGGGCAGGGGAAGGAGCGGGCATGTGGATCCCATGGCAGGAGGACACTGAGCCGTCAGTGGCCACTGCAGGTGGCAGAGATCCGTGCTGTGAACACACTTCCTGGCCACAGCCCTGCACCCTCGGGCTTCACAAATGTCTAAGATCTTGTAAGATACGGGGCTGTACAGTCTGAGAAATTTAATACTTTCTGGCTAACACTTTGCTGTTGCTATTTGTGAAGCCCATTCATCAAATGCGCTGCACCAAGAGTTTAGGCTGAAGGTCCCTCGGTGGATGCTTAAAGTTTTTGCTGAACCCCACTGTATTTACCCAAGGGCCCTAGCAAAAAAAAGTCCCCACCAGTGGTGGAAGCAGAGGGAAGGGAGGGGGGCCAAGTGCCAGGGAGAGGTAAGGCAGGGGTGGGCACAGCCTCGTGTCCCGGAGCACGGGAGGAGAGAGCAGGCAGAGGTTTCTGGCAGGCAGAAAGGCACCGTGCCACGTTTCATAAAGCTGGCTTGGTTCAAAAGCTGTATAAGAACTTCCATCTCATTTCTTTTGTGCTGGTAATTAAGATTCATGCAGCCCCAAACGCCTCAGCAGTGGTCACCACCAAGGGCTCTCCGTGCTGCAGCTGGGCTTTCCTTGCCCTGCGCCACTGGGTGTTTGCGTTGCCCTCTCCATCTCCCTGTACCTCGTCCCCATTGCCTGCGTGTCCCTTCCGTTCCCATGTCGGCCGCTCTTCCCAGCCCAGCCAGCACCTCACATCAGAAAGGAATACAGTCCCCTCTGTGACCCCACTGTGTCCCCCCTTGGATATAGAGTCCTTCCTCCTGCCATGAGGTCCATCCATGAGCCCATGTTTGCCCACTGCTCCCCCTCTGCAGTTGGACATTTTCCTTTGGTAGGAGGGTAGGGGAAAGTTGATTTATAGTTGCGGTGGAGCAAGGTAGGAAATTCCAGTCCTCTGTATTCTCAACCGCAAAAACATTTCCGTCACTAAAAGCTTCTCTGTAGCATCAGGGTTTTTCTGTATGAATCTGAGCCAAAGTTCATTCCCTGTTTTCACTTGTTGTCTTGACTAGAAGAAACCATTCTTAACTGGTGATTAAGTAGATAAGGGGTCTTTGCCTTGGACCTTGGCATGACCTGCTTGTCCTGTGTCACCTGCTCCCTGTCCCTCTGCTCTGGCAAACCAAACCTCAGGAACAGGCAATGAGGAAAAAAAAAATATGCAAAAAAGCTTTGAGTTCTGCATGCCACTAGAATAAAGTGTATGTAAGTGTGAAGAGAAGCTTGTGTGCACATTTAAGTATTTTTAGAGTGCCAATGAGAGACTGCTGTGCTGGCGAGAGCAGCCATCTACTGCACCTTCAACATTTCCTGTAGGTACTGGCCATAAGAGGACTACAATACCTCTGCTGAGGGCTTCTACTTGCACAGGGAACATTCTCTAGGCCCCTATCCACAGCTCGTACTCGTGACAGGGTAACTGCCCACTGTAACAACACATTAATGGTAACAGTGATGTGTCCTACCCATCACACTGCTGTCACCTGTAGCTTTATGCTGCTGCATTCTGAACTGTGGCATATGCGCACCATGGTGTGATGGAGAGGTGAAAATGGGCTCAGGAGAGGGTGTTAAGTTTTGGGGGGGGCAGGTGCCCTGGGGCAGTGCTTGAATGCAGGTAGAACTTCACGTGTGCCTTTTCAGCAGGTTTTTTTTGTCCTAAAAATCAACTCCCCTTCCAAAAGTTGGTAATACAGTGCTCAACTTACATCTGTGTTGCTCTCCTTTGGCTGTCAATAAGTTGCACTTTCCTATATAAAAGTGCATTTGCAGAACTTAGGTGCTGTAAATTCAACCTGGGATCTTCACACTTTTTTCCCCTTTGTGTACATTATCACCCATCATGAAGACAGTGGAGGCTAAGTTGTACCATTAGCTGTGCCTTTGTGGGACCCAACTGCTTTTAAGAGCAGGAACATCTCCCCTGTTACACAAACAGCAACAGGGCAGGAAAAAAAAAAGAAAAGAGTATTTCATCTGCCTGTGAGACATTACGGTGCTGTTTAATAATTGTGGTGTCCATACACACCGTTTGTATTCACTCACTGTGCAATGTCACTCCCAACAACTGATTTCAGTATCAAACCTTGTTTACTGAGGCCAACGCTGCTTGTAGCCAAAGCCTGTTCCATGCACTCAATCTCAGTTTATCAGTCCACTCAGTCAAATTCTCAGTTTATCTGGGGAATATCTGCTACAGCAGAATTACTCCTACTATCCTTATGAAGTCCTGTAGGCCAGATCCTGTGTTGCATTTCCACCAAAATATTTTAAAAACAGAGAAATCTAACTTTTTTTAAAAGGCCAGAGAAGTCAATAGAGCTACAAAGAAGACCCGGACCTCAGACACCGCATTCTTAGCCAAGAGTTGGCTGGTTCAGTGTTCACTCCTCCAGGCTTCCTAAGGTGTCCAATTTTCAGAATTACAGGAGCTGAAAACAGAGACATGCAGGAGAAAACAGAATCCATAATCTTTCTGCAAGTTTTCTATGGTACAAAGTATACCTTTTCATGGCCTGTGTGTATTTAACACATTAAAGTAAAGAGATCCAGTGGAAAGGCACACTTTGCCCATCACAGGGTCTCAACACATCTGCAATAGCCCAGTGCTTTCACCGCACTCCTATTTTAAGATCTGACAAAGCCACTTCCAATATTCACATTGTCTCAGGTGCCATCTGAGATGATTATCAAGGTGCACATGGCTGCTATCAGCGCAAGTGGTTTGACAAGAAAATCAATGTCACCATCAAGATACAGAAGACAAAAAAGGAAGGTTCTTGGTTTTCAAATGAGCTTTCTAATATGATGGAAATACATCTTTTATGTTACATAAAAGCACATGGAACAAATACTGAATACTGTATCAGTTGCTTCAAAACTATTCTTGACGGGGAAGGCCTGGGAGAAGGAATGGATTGCTGCAAATACAAAATTCAATGAAAGAAGGGAAGCTAAATTAAATTGAATAAATGCCATCATTTTTTTTCATTATAAAAAAAAGTATAAGCTTTAAGGTTAAAAAAACCAAATTGATTGGAAAGGCTGAAAGAGTATAAAGTAACAGGCAGGCATTGCAGAAGTATCAGTTACAATGTGGATTGCATGGATTGCAATGTAAAGCAGAGAGGCACTAGAGGCAAAAATGGCCACAGCAGAAAAGTCTAATAAAAGGTAACTATTAGAAAACCTCATATTTATTGTAGTATATTCATATTAGGAGGAATTCCTTCCTTCCTAAACGTATAAAAAACCTGGGTTGAAAATTCTGCTGTATCCTTTATGTTTTCTGACAGAAGAAAGATTTGAGCTTTGTAATTTAAAGAAGGTGGAAGTATCTGACATTTGCTGGGAAGACATTGCTCAGACATAATTTTAAAAATATCTTGAAAGATTAAAGACCAATAAATAGTTAGGAGAAGACTTAGTAGGAGCAGAACCAAGTATGCACAGATAGTGCAAAAAGAAAATAATTAGAATCAAATTCTGGAAGATAAAATGAGTTATTCCAGCTGAAAGGAGCTATTTTTATTACCAGACTCTATCACCTATTTGTAGAGTTAGAAAGGCCATCAATGCCAGACACAGAACAACCCGCATTTTCCTTAAAGCGACCTGTCTAGGCAATATCACCGCCCTGAACCGTGCCTCAGAACTCGTGAACGAGAACTGCAATACACGGGAACTTTCTAAATATCCAGAAAAACATTCAGTAAGACACTTTGGAAGAGGTTGCCCAAAGACGTTGAAATCTCTGTCCTTGGCTTTCAGGCAGTGGGGAGTCAATGCCGCAGCCACCTTGTCCTAGTCCTGGCGATAGTCCTGCTCTGAGTGTTGATCTGATGCTGGCCTTTTTCACAAAATCTGACTAAATGGATTTAAGAAGTGCCCTCCAGCCAGTACTGCCATGGTGCTGTGATTTCACAACAGAAATTAGGCTCATTGTGGCCATATGAACTTAATCCTCCTTCGACTCCAATAATATAATCCGGATTATTAAAAAAAAATTAAATTTCAAATTCACAGAGGTGTACTAAAGGATTCATTGAACATTAGGCACAGGTTTGTACCTTGTCTCCACCTTATTTAAGGCTGTATTGATTTTATTACATAAAAATTCATTGAAACAGGTGTGATGCAGATGCCAAGCCTGGCTTCTTTGTGGGTGATATGCGTATTATTAATACATTAGTTGGAGGTATGCATCAGATATGTGGACAGATGGTATTGCAAATTCTGGCAAGCAAATAGAACTTGTTAATAAATACATGGCAAGTTATGAAGAATGACGTATCTACTCAGATATGTATTTATTTGGACAGTAGTCTTTAAAACCATAATTAAATTAACTTTACATGAGGATTATAGCTTCATGAATGTTAAAGTATTCAGAATACACAATGCAATGAGAAATGATATGAACAGTCACTCTAATTAACAGGAACACCAAACCAGAGATTTTCAGAAGTATTAGACTGTTTACATAAGAGCCTTGGGGAAAAAAACCCAAGTCTTTCCAAGGCAGGATGGACAAGTTGGATTCTGTGTAGAATAATCAAGGTGAAATGGGCTGCTGGACTGAGGAACAAAGCACTGCCTTTGTCACCACGAGTAGTTGGGCTGTTGCAAGTAACCTCACATGTAGATAATGCAACAGAAGCAGCTGAAGCATTTTTAGGATGCTGATAAAAGGCTTTTTACTCAAGTTTATTCCTTTGTTCTCCTGGAACAAGAGACCGAAACCAAATTTCAAGGCACACTTAAAGTGCCATCTTTATATCTGAATATCAAAGATGTGAATGAAAGCGCCCAGAACAAGGCTGACTCATGCTATGTGACCTCTTGAGCATCTGACCAGTGTAGGAAGAATAGCTGATGTAAATGAAAAGGGAACTTGGTCCTTTTCTATGCGCTCCTTTCATTGCTGCCTTACAAAGCTGGACTAGTAATAGCCCATGAGTATATGAAGACATGAAATGTAAAAATATTTATGTGCCTGAACTTCCCAGGTGTCAGGTGCATCTTTCCTAGCCCTCAAATACTTCTCAGAATGCTTGTATAGGGCAAGATGACTATTTTTGAAGAGGGAGAACTGTGGCCTAGGGACAAGGAGCACTTCTCTGTAGTTGATACAGACAGACCCAGGCCCTCTCCACAGGTCTGAGCCACGCCAAGAGGAGAAGCTCTGACGCACAGATCATGTCATGGTAATGGTACCAAGTTAGTGTTGTACCAGCCCAGAAGGCAGTGGCCTATCCACTAAGTGTAGCATCAGCCTCAGACCTGTGTGCCACTTGTAGACTACAGCCAGCTTGAAATACAGGGACACATGCTTGTTTCTGGCTGACCCCATCCAGGCAGGAACGTGACATGAAGACGGTGCAAGAACCTCTACTTAGTATCTGAAATACTAAATTATCTCTCTTCACTCTCCTGTAAATCCTGAAGGATTTACCAATGACCATAAGCCGTTAGGGGAATGGAGATAGGAATGGACATGGGTAACTCACCAGTTTAAGTGGTTTTGCTAAGTAAGGACATTTGAAAGTGTCCTAGACACCTCTCCAAAGGGATTCCCTTGTCTGCTTCTTCTGCAGTGCTGCAAGTGTACTGGCACCCTGAGAACATCACAGTGTTTTCACTGTCGGTTATTCTGGTGAGGATCACACTCACTGAAATAGTTAAAATGATTACTCCCATGTGCTCCTTGACTCACATGCACAGTAGCTATAAAATCAGACCCTGGAAATGAAGAATTCTTGCCCGTGGAATTGATTTGCATGTTATAAGAAAGGCACTTCTGATGTATTTTAGTAGCGATGGGGGCTGAATACATGTGCCTGTTATCAGGGCTGTGCTGTATGTTAAGACAGCCCCGCATTGTGCACTGCGTAATGAATTCCAGAAAACACAGCTTCTTATTGTTGTCACTTATTAGGGGGTCATTCTCCTAATGAGATACGTAAATATCTTTCATTAACATTAAGGGCGGTTGTGCGCTCGGCCCCTGTGGAGAACAGTGCTTTCTGTCTAGCAATGGCCGTTACGATGAAAATGCTATTACGGTTATTGCAAAAATTTGCCTTTATGATGTTGGTTGTCTGGAGAGCTTTTGGTATCATTTACAGAATTATCCCTGTATCTCTTTGACCTGTTTATTTCCTTGCTGTGGACTGCTACAATAAACGTTTAAACATCTTTTTATACCCACAGCGTCAAAATGTAGAGAAAGGGACTGGGTGCTAAACTCTGTTAAATACAGGCAAAACATATAAGCCTGGGCTTAGTACATAAGCACATGCTTTACTTTAAGCCACCTGATTGAAATCACTGGGAGTTCTCAAAGCGTTAAGCAGTTCTCTAATTGTTTTACCTTTGACTTTATGCCCAGGCTGCTGTTAATGACTGCCTGGGGAGCAGAGGGGCGGATACTGTATAGTATTGAAGTCTGAGTGCAGTAAGGGCACTTTTCTTTTTGTGTTCAGTTTTAATTTAATTTTCTGCAAGTGAGCAAAAGCAGATGGTCTGAAGTTGCCAGTGCTGGATAGCAAGGCAACATGATCCCCAATGATCCCCATGATCCCCAATACTGGTCAGCGTACGTTACCGGTGCCTGAACATTATGAATTAACAGCATGTTCGGTGACTGATGGAAAACACGCAATATTATTTAAAACGGTAATGAGGCTCAGCAAACATCCAGCTACATAGAAGAGGGAAATAATTCTCACTTCACTAGAAAACTTAGCACAAGGGGGTGCACAGACTGACTTCTAATTTTCTTCATATTTAGGAAAGCAGGGACATGGCAAGCTTGGGGAAACAATGCCTAGTCTGAGCACAGATCTCATCATCACATCCCTTCTGAAGCTGACTCTGATGACTAGGCCTGTTATGTGTGGGAGCTGAATTAACTATAAATTGTTAAGACTGGTCTCCTGCCAGCCATCGATGAAAAGAATGCTGCTCTGAAGAAAAGAATGAGAGAGTGAAGATCTGTGGATGACTTTCTTGGCAGGTGTAGTTAGGGTACACTTCAGAACTTTGCAACACACCACTCCAGGTCACCCCTGTACCCCTGTGAACTGCCAGGCGGCCGTTACATACACTGATGATAACAACCCATGATAAATTCCTACAACAAAACTAGATCCTTTCTATAAAACAGCAAGGTAGTCTTATTCCTCCATGTATACCGAATGCCCACTAACCAGAAGCTCTAAATGATCTGTTTGACCATTCCACAATTTTCAGTCAATGGTGCTGCAGTAAGGACCAGAAAGGTCAATAAAATTTAACAAAGATCATCCTTCCTTCCATTAGCATCCTTCCCTTCCCTTAACAAATTTCATCCTCCCCTCCATTACTCTATTACCAGACAGAAAATGGCTGACATACCCCATGGCGATCTTCATAGTATGCCAACTTGGATTTGGTTAAGACAAAGAAGCGCACTTTAAAGTTGGAGGGTGAAGTCCTTCTCTTCTGCTGGGATTTTTTGATCAGCAGTTCCTCCAGGAGCACGCAGTTATTCATGACTGAGCCAAAAACGGTCCTCTCCCAGGACATGGGGTGTCTGCCCTATGCGCTGAGCGCCCGTCCAAGAAAGTGACACAAGAAGGAAGACAGTTAATTAAAAAAAAGAGAAAAAAAGGTGTTCAAAGGCAGCGTAGGTGCCTTAAGCTTTATCTTCCCATCTACAGCAAAGCTTCCTTTCTGTCAAACCATAACCACATCCTCTGTGAAGTCACAAAACGAACAGCACATGTTGAAATATACGCTAAGGTAAATGTTGTGGAAAAAATAAAATTTGATGAGCATTCAGTAGATGTGAGTCACTGATTAAGGATTAATTAAAAGGGGTGTGGCATGATTAAGCATCTATCTCCTGCTCTCCCATTTTGTAAATACAGTTATAAATATACGCACTGAATGTGGATGTATAGGACAAGTCTCTCTCCCGTCCTTTTAGAAGTAGCTCATGTATCCATCTTTCTTTTTTGAAGGAATGGTGCCTTCCCATATAGAATATTTAACAGTTGGTTGTGTGTCTCAGAGATTTCATACAACTTATTTTGAGGAGGTTTCCCACGTAACATGGAAGTTCCTACTATGTAAGCAAAGAAAATTGTATCCGGGATATACTCATGTAAGAAATGACAAATATTTGTAGTCATTAGATATTTAAACAGAAAACAAATGGTTGCAATAACTGATAACTAATTAATTATCATTGGTTACTATTTACTGATTACTGACATCAGGTGCAGTCTAATTAGGCTGTGGCTGGATGTTCCAGGAGGCACAGGCACAACCTGCAGATCAATCAAGACCAGCGTAATCAGCAGTGAAACGAGCACAGACATCAAACCAAGCACAACTGGTTTCCTCAGGACTTCAGGGCACCATTCAGGGCAGCCTGCACCAGGCTAAATATAAAAAAGTTAATACGTACCTAACGCGCTCAGCTCAACAGTACTGTTATATTTTAAAATAAACACAATTTACTTTGCTCTTCTATTTTTAGAATATTTTTATTTATTTTTTATTAGTGGTGTGTAAGTATTGCTGATGCTATTGAGGATTGGAGAGATGGAGTCTGGTGGAATGTGGGGAAGCTGCAAGGTAAGTATTTTCATTAATTGGGTATTTCTGAAAATTGTTTCAGTCTAAATCATTTCCCAATGCTGACTTTTGGCTCTAGTACAATGCAGCATTAGGGTATAACGAGATAGCTCACTATTGCTGATATATTTTTAGAGTTGTTTTCAAGTTCCAAAGAAGATGCTTCATTATTTTAAATTCAGTTCATGAAAAAAAAAAATAAATCTGAAGAAAGTCCTCAGATTTACAATCTGAATTGTAAACTCTGTTTAAATGAAGATTTGGATTTAATAGGGCAGTTGGTAGACAGACTTGGGAACCATATTTCTCAACAGAATGTATCGGTTTTACTTCTCAAAAAAAGAGGTGGCATATCCTTTCCTCGCTGTTTTATATTACATTGTTTAGGCAGCATGTTCCAGCCATCATCAACTATTCCTTACCAATTTTGTTCAATGTTAATTGATAATCTGTATTTGCCATAAAAATACAATTTAAAGATAGCACTTGGCGTACAGATCTGTAAAAGAATTTACTAAAGACAATTCAGTGTCATGGAACAGAAACAAGGACAAACAGAAGTTGTGCAGTTGGTCCCTATATTTATTTTTATATATATATATTTGTATATGTCTATGTGGTGGTCTTGCTGAAGATGAGATGTGGTATATATTGAAACGTTCATTATGCGCAAGTTAGCGACGCTGTGTTTCATTTCTTGGCAGAGTGACTGAGTTCCAGGGAACTCTTGTGGTTGAACAAGAAAGACGACGCAAGTCTGTGATCTCCTGAAAAATCGTCACTGCTGCCAAGGGGGATTTCATGTCTATTTGTGGACTGGGATCAATACTCGTGCCAAATTTCCCAGTTCTGCTACAAAACAGTTTGCTTCATGCAGTGCACTTAGATAAGAAACGCAGAGTCTGCTGTGAGTTTTCTAAAATTGCGCTCTGTAAACAGCAGCTCTTCTGACACTTCCAGACCTTGTTTAGGTGCTTGTGCCTCTAAAATACAGGACCACTTTTGCATGTGCACCACTTTCCCCACGCTTGAGAATTTTCTGGTTTAAATTATGCTCAGAGATCCTTTCTTGTAATTAATGAACCAAAACATGGACAGCAGAGTGCCTTGACAAACTCTATGGACTTCACTCTGCTGGCAATGGCAAATCCTCCCAAAAAGCCTGTTCTTCATGGCATTTTGCTTGATTTCTGTCAGTACAGATGAATTTATAACCACAGTTTGTAATGTCTTTGCATCTTTATCTATGAGCACTTATTTAGGACTATGTTAATTCTTTCTAGTCCTTTCTTTGCACTAACTGTAGTCTGTTGAGGACTTTCTGAAAAGTCTCTGTAGCTCACGATGCCAAGGAGGACATCAGTCTGTTGGCAGAGATGTATGGGTTGTCTTCTCAGAAAATGGAATATAAATAGAAATGCAATGGTGTGTCATTGCAGCTTAGCAGAAAAAGCAAGGTATACAGGACAGCAAAGAGAAGAGACACCAACGCGTAGACTTCTGAGGGGAGCAACACTGCTGGAGATGAGAGGATGTGGGGGGAGAAGAGATTCAGCAGGGGTGATAAGTAACAAGGGGAGAGCTAAGAAATTCTTTGAATGTAGTGACTGGCAGCTCGATTTCTTCATGAGATAAAAGACAAGTTAGTGGAGGGACAAAAAGAAGGGAGCAATTTGATCAAAAGTTCAGATTGGGGGCTTGGCAACTGCGCTTCATACGGTGCAACCACGGTCTGACGCGATGCGCTGTAGGAGGTCTGATGGGAAACTGCTGCCAAGGTCGAGGCAAGAGAGAAACAAGGAATGAACAAGACTTGGTTCTCCATGTTGGAGAACTGAACAGGCTGAGCTGCTGTGGAAGAGAAGGTACAAATTTGATACAACACGTAAAAAGACACACATAGTTTTAAGAAAATAATCACAGATTTTGGCCCGGAGTGATAGAGAGTCTGGTAGTTACATCACAACTAGCGATCCAAGAACAGCTGAGTTTTCCAAGGTTTTCCAAGCTAATGATGGACCAGCTAAGACATTAGAGAGGGCAAAAAGTAAGAATGACCAGAAGGAAGGAAACAAGTCAAGACAGCCAGATTTAGGTGTCATTGACATAGACATAGGAGCTGATTTCAGTGAGAGCTGCTAACTATTTGTGTTTCGCAATATTTCTATCAACTGATAATTCTTCACCATTGAACTGGAGAGGAAGGTAGGGACTGGCATATTAGATCTAACCCTTCATGTTCCTTTTTCACTTTAATCCCAAACCCCAAGCATACAAATATTTCAGTGTAGCAAGCCAGAGTATGATTACTCCATAAGTCAAATGAATACATAGCCAGATTGACATCTATATACAAAAACATATGGTCTAAGAATTGTATTTGTATTTAATTATACATTTTTGAGAGCACAACCTGCTAATGTGTATTTGACTCTTACTTCATTTCAAAGATCATGATTTCTTGTCCAAATTTAAATAAAATTCTTTGTTACCTTCAGGTCATGAACAGGTGCTAATAAGTTATAACTCTTTTAAACAAAGCCTCAGTCATTTAAGGGCTTCTGGACCCTTCTACAGTAGAGTAGGAGATATAGGTAGGTAGGTAGATAGATGGACAGGCAGACAGAGAGATAGGTGGATAGAGCTAGGCAGAAATACCCTACTTGTCTAGGATCGAGTTGGCTCCAGAACTGGAAGATGAGAGGGAAAATCTGTAGAGCTCTATGTACAAACTCCAGAGCCTTCCTGAAAGGACTCCTTGGGTGAGCTGGAGTATCCCACTAACACGGGGATCTCACTTCTGGAACCTGACCTTGTATGTCAGCCCAGTGATACACAGAATGTGTGAGCACACTCCTTTTGTTCATGGCTTTCAGCATCGCTATATATACGATATATGCACAGCACAGAAATTCTGTGTACTTAATAAAAAGGAATTAAATATAACTGTCCTAAGTATCTTAAACCCCCTGTAAGTCTATCCTTTAAGACAAGGAGACAAAGCCTGATGAATTTTTTATGTAACCTACATCTTCTCTACTTAGGTGCTTTTATAAAGCCTGCTACCAACGTATCCTTTGACACTTTTCCATCAATATGAAGGAAAAAATTGAAATATTTTCAGTTTTTCTCGTTTAAGTTTGAGCTTCTGTGTGCACTAAATAATCCTCTGGGCTGGGCAAGTAGAGGTTACAGATAAAATTGTTCTTATCAATTGTGGCCTCCTTTTTTTTCTTTTAATCACCTTTGTTCTTGCCTTGCAAGATCTACAAACTGGTCTATTTTTGCTGTGAAAAAATGTTATTTTAGGGATTGGATTTTTTGTTAGGGGATTTACCCAGATTATGCAGTTCACACTTTTATTACTGCAGACTGTGGAAATCTCCCCACCCGCACATCCTGCTCTGATACCAATGCTTATGTCCTGAAGGTGGCAGAAAAATTTATAAAGTTAAAAATAGTTAGGTTTAGATTTTGTAAAAAAACAGACCGGAAGGCTGCAACTATATCTTCACTCTCATAAAACAACCTCTGTACTCATATCGTGTGTAATATTTGGGCCAGGTTTACCGCCTGCGTGCCAGCTCTTCCTTTTCACCAGCCGTTCAATCTGATGATTATCATTCAACTTCTAAGATTCCAGAATTCACCCCATTTTGCTACTTAGCTTTTTTAGACTGTGAGAAACTCTATTGAGGGTACTCAGCTGTCTTGCTTCTTTGGCAGTTCATTATCACTCCAATCAACGTGTCTCCAGTAGACCCCACAGAACAAGACAGAAAGCTGCAGATAAAGGGAAGAATTAGCCTGGTATTTAAGAGCCAGATGCATCCAGCTTCCCTCTAGGTCTTACAACTGCACCTTTGAATCTGCTCACACTGCTCCCAGTGACCAAGGGAGTTGCTCTTGTAGAACCAGAGCAAGATCCTCCTGTGAACTGGTCGGGAGCCCTGGGAAAGTGGATGCCTTGTTCTCAGCATCTGCCAGGAGGATGTACTGAATTATCCAGGATTTGAATGCCTGAAGCGAATCACTCCCAGGCTTACTGATGCCAGCAGTGACATAGAGAACATGTTTTATACTGGTGAACTTGCACAGGGTTAGGACAGGCTCTTCTGTGACGAAGGTACAAATAATCCTTTGCTCAGCTGCTCTCTCAGGCAAAAATGGAGAAAGGAAAACCTAGTTTCATTGGGTCGTACCCAAACTAGGAGTTTTCTCCATCTCTTTTTATTAGCGCCTGCCTATGGTGGCTCCTCTCTGTCAATATTTCCTTCTGAAGACAAGGGTGGGACTTACACTGCGGGCAGAACTGCAGTGCTGCAAACCCCACAGTTTATTCTGGCAAAAATGACATGTTTGCAGCTGCCCAGGTTGCTGATGGCTGGAGAGGGATTACTTCTTCGTGCCATGCAGACACATTTTTTGAGATGTGCATTTACAAGTTAGAACAGGCACACACAGGCGTGTGACCAAGTAAAGACCCAGTGTTACTGTCTGCCTTAAAAATCAGGTGTGGGGATTGCTTCCAGAAACATTAAGGCTGATGGGAAACATTAAGGGAAGAGCGCTGGCTGATTCTGTCAAAACGTGCCTGGATTTTGAGCCATGTCAATTTATTAACCAGTAGCGAGGTACCTGTTTCAGTGCTAAATAACCACACGGGCTCTGTGCTGAGATTTGAATGCGTTTGAATCTGGTAATAGGCTGTACAGCAAGAAACAGTTCAACTGTCATGTGCGTTGAAGAGTGGTTTGCCCCAATTTTTACATGACAGGCACATTAAACTTCTTTCCTGCATTAGTAGGTGCACCAATAGGCAGCAGCTGATATTTCGGTCTGAAGAGTCAGAAAGAAAAGGCAGCACAGCGCTGCACTGCAAATTCATTAATTCCCAAAGCCGCAGCAGGAGACAGGGAGATGGGAATTAACCACAGCAGATGGAGACACAAAGCTTGCTTAAGTCCCCTTCACCCCCAACAGGCTCCAACAGGCTCCTTTTCTCTTCCCCCCTCCCTGGTATGCTCTCAACAAAGCCTGTAACAGTCACGAAAAAAGGAAATTCCTGAGCTTGTTGCTTAACTGGGCTGTAAGATGTAACACTCAACCTAATCCCAACAAGAGACTGGAACTGAGTTTCATTTTGGGGCTATTTTTCAGGCAATGTTGGCAAAAAAACCCGCACAATTTTATTTACCATTTAGAGTGCCATAGCAATCAAAATGGAAGAAATATGTTCTAGCACAGAAGACAGCAGCACTGTTCTCAGACGATGCATGAAAATGGGGTTTGTATTTACTGTGCTTGTACAATTCTTGGATTCAAATTCCTCTAAAATACCTTCACATACTGCAACAGCACACACTGCTGCTGAATTAACAGAACGGGAACGCCTGATAATGAAACATGCCGATTTACCTAAAATTAGTTATGAAGAAAAACAAAATAAGCTTAGCTAAAGCAATAAATTAAGATGTTGTGTCTTTGAGGCAGAGAACATCATTGTACTGATTCCCCATCTGCTGAAGGGGTGTCCAGGTTCATTCCCACAATGTGGAGATGCGGTAGGAATTGTGCTGTATGATCAGTGGTGGGCTTGTATTGGAGAGTGTCCTTGTTTCAGAAAAGAGCTGAAATGTAGCAGAAAGCAAATCATCGAGTGCTATGGATGACACTCATCATCATCCTCAATTTCTCATTTGGAAGCTCCGCCATCCATGGGTCTTCTGAGATTCAGCCGTGCTACCCAGAACAAAACTGAAACTCCTTTTTCTTCTTTCATTAGTCTTTATACCCTCTCTGTCTTGGCCACGACACACAGACTGGGAAAATGACTGAAGATCACAGAGATCATGTGAAAAACAAGTGCTTGGCGCCTCACTGTTTTCTGCGTTTTGAAGTCATAGCATTTCACATCCTTGCTGCACAGTTCACTGGGTGCAAGGCTGCAGAGAATCAAGATCAGCTCCTGTTAAAAGAATGTAAAATGTAAAATCAAAGTCTGGAAAGTCCAAAAAACCCAAACATGCGTTAGTACCTCCTACGACATGGGTTTTCTCCTGCATCTCTGGAGGCGTCGCCTTTCATTCCTTGCCTGCTTGTCAGGGTGTGATGTAACAAGATGATTTGAGACAAACTAAAAGCTTGCTGCCACAGAAACAAGGAGAACCATTCCCATCGCCATCTCCCCAGCCTCCTCCCTTCCTTCTGCCTATGCGCTCTCCTCTCTCAAAAACTTGCTCTGATGCTCACTGGATAGATAGCAGTGAGTTGACTTAGCCCACTAGAAGAGCTAAAAACGTAATCCATAAAATTTACAATCATGTTTTCAGTGGGGTTTGGAGCTGCATCAGTTTACTTTGCAATCCTACGCCTGATGGTGATGGTATGAAGTGAAGTGAGAAAAAAGGACTGAACAGCCAGAAGAAGGGGTCTGGGGGAGCAGTGAAGGAAGAAAGGAGAGGAGGACCAGGAGGAAAGAGTCGGAAAGGAGGCAGAAGGAACGAGAACTCCCCTTCTAAAACAGAAAATTGTTTAGTTGCAGCATGGATCTGCACCCTTCCCTGTGTTTGAAAGCCATGCTCTGAGTTCCATATTTATGTGCCTTGATAAGATCTGCATCTCCATGCTGAAATACTTTAGCTTCTTCTTATTGTTTGTATGTGTTGAAGTAGTACTTAGAAATAACCACTATATTAAAAAAAAAAAAAAGAAGAAAAAAAAGTACATAATTTGGACAGGCTGGATGGATGGGCTGAGACCAACGGCATGAGGTTCAATAAGGCCAAGTGCCAGGTCCTGCACTTGGGT
>JAOTQQ010000052.1:47685394-47702267 GCA_026546715.1 Gallinago undulata | reverse complement strand
TTTTTTTTTCCATTGGTTGGACTAGACGATCTTAAAAGGTCCCTTCCAACCTAGGCAATTCTGTGTTTCTGTGAATTTCTGCTCCAAACTGTTTAGATTCTCAACTGACAAGACCTTTAGCTGATGACAGAAACAATGGGGTAAAGTATGAATGTTTTTATGAATGAAGATTAAAGGTCTCTTAAATCTTCCTGCTGATCCCAAAGGACCTTGTGCTTTAATAATGTGGAGAGTTTGAATGACTGGTTCATGTCAAACAGCAAGCCTGTGGCGTGGGAAACTACCGGAGACTGCAGGTCAATGCCTGCACCCAAAGCACTCCTTCCAAGTTCCATAGCCATGGTAGGAAAGTGGGCACTGGTGGCACCCTTTTTAAACGTCACTCTTTAACTTGTTTGGTTTTTTAAAAAATTCTTGATTGTCAAAATAATTAAAGCATACCATATTTTAGACTCAAATTATCTTTTGTGCTTTCCAGTTTTCTTAAATGTGGCTCTTACTCTCAGATGCTGCACTAGCACAACTGCCACGTTTCAGAGGGACGGTTAGCCCCGGTCCAGTGCTGAAACACTGAAAACCGAACACAACCTGGACAAACCACCTTATACCTTGTATATAGTGTATCGTTTCTTCTGCATCGTCCTGCCCACTGTGGCTGCCCATTGGGATAGTTCTGCACAAAGAATAAGAGCTTTCTGTACCCAGGCTCCTGGGTCTGAGCAATCCATTCACGCTCGTGACGTTTCAGCCCACATGGATGTATTTCTGAAAAGAACACTGGATGAATTCACATCTTGGGAATTCACAACCTTAATGTAAGGACCTTTGTTTCACTTTTTAAAGTAGAAGTAATGGCACCAAGGGCAGAAAATGTGAAGATGCTGCTTCAGATATCAGACGGCATCAAATCTGACAGTCTAGAGACTATTCACAAATACAAATTGAGCCCTGATCAATTTACTGTCAGTTTTCCCTAAATCAAAGCTGTAAGTTGTTACCAAATAGCAATAATACCCTGAAGCCTAGTTACTTAAAAAAAAAATAAATTAGTAAAATTCTTGAGCCTTTATAAGAAAACATAATATAGGCCATAGCCATATATACATATACATGGATAAATACAAAAGTATGATCACATTGATGGCATCAGTCTGTGTGAATACAGAGCAAAGGACAAACCTTTAACTCAGACCAAGTAATGAAGAGATATGAGACTAAGAAACAATGGAGTAATTAACCAACAACATCACGTAAAATGTGTAAATACTGTATAGCACTGCCAGAGAATAAGAGCATCAAACTTGGTAATGGGCTTTCCTTTCTTCCTACGTGGCAGATAGTCCCCAAATCATCTTATCCCCAAATCACCCAAATTCAGATAGTAAAATGTGAGCTGTAAATGGCTTTTAGGGTTTCTAGTCAAATAAACCTATTCTGGAGTTTCCTTACATTGTTTTAGGGAGAATTAAGAAGATACAAAGTAATTATCATTCAAGGGAAACTTTTTTGGTGAAATGATCGGTCTCAGAAAGTGAATCTGTAAATGAAAGTGCATGTGCAGGCAAGGGGTCCCTGTCAGACAAAGGCCACTGCTGCCACCTGCTGAGAAAGAGAGAAAATGGGACATAAATGGCCAAGTGTCAGACACCTTTTCTGCTGGCCATTTGAGGCTCAAATCCCTGCCGAGGGAATGCCACCAAGACCAGCTCCCCAAGATCCACATAGTGAAAAATCCACCCTTTTTTCTTCAGCTCCTAAAACAAAGAAAAACAATGGAGCCCAGCTGTTTGCTACAGTCTTTATGAGGTCAGGTTTAGTGTATTCAGTCAAACGAACGACACAATCACTTTCCAGGGCAACGCTTTCGCTTTCATTTCGTGACCAAGGATAATGCTGGCGTTTCTGGTGCATGGGAGCACTACACACTGCATCATCACCATATACTCAATGGTCACTGCATAATTCAGTGTTTAATATGCAAAAATCGTTTTGGCAGATCCCGTTCTAAATATATTCCTCCAAAGCCGTCAGTGCTTCCCAGCAGCAGGGAGACACCAACCATATGCCTCTCTCCCACCGCCATTTTACCTCAGTGGAGAAGGCTCCCAGGGGGCCCCCAGGCCTGCAAATTCCAGGCCGGTTGCTCCCCCTGCAACAAGTCCTCTGGTCTTGCCGCCTCAGGGGTGGCTTACTGCTGAGGTAGCCCCGCACCCCTAGAACACCCCCCCGCCTGGTCTATGTGCTGCTACGTCCCGGGACAGATCAGTGCCTTGAAGGTGCCATGTCAGACGTCACCCCCAAAACTCCCCGCCATAACGGCCACCCTGCCCTCCTCAGGGGCCCGCCCCGCCCGACTTGACACCGCCCCCACATTTGGCACCGCCCCCGCGAGCGAGCCCCTGCGCTGAGTGGAGGAAGCTTCTGACTTGTGTTAGGAAAAACCAATCAGAGTGTGCCGTCCCGAGGCCGGTGAGCCAATAGAAGGGAAGGGAAGCGGGCCGCTGGCCGGAAGTGGGGTGTGGGCGGTTACGCTGAGGGGAGCTCGGCGGACAGGTGAGGAGTAGGGGCTCCTGCGGCCGCGGGCTCCTAACAGGGTTGTCTCCTCCGTCGGGTACGTGGTCAGTTGCTGTTGGGGTCTTGCTGTGGCGCGTCCCTGGCTCTTCTGTCTTCAGTAGTAGTCTGGCGAACGCTGGGGCGTGGCCTGGGTCTAATCAGGGCCGGGCCCAGCGTGGGCCTAGCCCAGGGCCGGGCGGCGGCTGTGGAGCCAGGGTGCCAGGCCGCGTCCTTCCCTGAGCGCTTCCTCAGGTAGTGCTTGCCCGCCGCCGTGCTGCGCGGTTTCCCCTCTGGCGGGGCGTGGTGGTGGCGAGCCAGCCTCAGATAGAGAAGGGTTCTAACCTCTCTGTTTACAGGCTGGGCTTTCATGGTTCGATGAAAGAATGCTTAACGTGCTTCTAGTGAAGTTAATCCTCCTAAAAATATACTGTAATGAAAAACTAAGACACATTTATTCGAGCATTTCCTGTGAGATAACTTTCTTCTGGCTCATTTTCTCATTGCTAGCTCCTTTATATTGCCTCTGTTTCTAGTTATATGATAAGGTTGTTGCACAAATTGTTTAACGTATATTTCTTGGTATGTTCTGTAGGTATTTTCATCTAGCAAAAATGGGTGAACCTCAGCAAGTGAGTGCCCTTCCTCCACCTCCAATGCAATACATAAAAGAATACACTGATGAAAATATCCGCAAAGGGCTGGCTCCGAAGCCACCTCCACCAGTGAAAGACAGTTATATGATGTTTGGTAATCAGTTTCAATGTGATGATCTGATTATTCGACCCTTGGAGAGCCAGGGTATTGAACGGTTACACCCTATGCAGTTTGATCACAAGAAGGAGTTAAGAAAACTTAATATGTCTATCCTGGTCAACTTTTTGGACCTCTTGGATATCTTGATAAGAAGTCCGGGGAGTATAAAGCGAGAGGAGAAACTGGAAGACTTGAAACTGCTTTTTGTTCATGTCCATCATCTTATAAACGAGTATCGCCCTCACCAGGCTCGGGAGACACTGAGAGTCATGATGGAGGTGCAGAAACGTCAGCGTTTGGAAACAGCAGAGCGATTTCAGAAGCACTTAGAGCGAGTTGTAGAGATGATTCAGAACTGCCTGGCTTCCTTGCCTGATGATCTGCCCCATTCAGAGGGGGGACTGAGAGTGAAAGTGGAACCAATGGATCCTGATGATGGCAGCAACTGTATTGGACAGAGTGAAAAGCAGAGAGAGCGTTCGGGTGGCACCAGAGATCAGGTTTTAGACAAAGATGCAGCTATGTGTAGCATTATTGATGAAATGACATGAAGAAAACACTTTATTTTTTTTGTTATTGGCTCCCTACAGCGAGAGGCAAAATGGATTCTGGGGGTATATGTTGTATTTAGTTTTGCTGTTGTATGAGCAGACAAAGCATTTTTGTAAACCTGTTAAGAGGTCATGAGTGACTAGGTAGCTGAAAATGTTAAATCTTTTGTGAACTGTGTGTTTACTGGTAGAAACAAAGTATGTTAAATGTATTGTGTGAGCCACAGATTAAAGTTTAACTTTTTCTGTTGTACATTCATCGTTGTGTTTTTGCATATGCTGCTTTTTTAATTGTTTTATAGTGTGTAAGCAAGTAAGGGTTCTGATTGAGAGGAATTGCAATTGACAGTTCCTCTATTTCACGTAAGTGCTAGTTATTTACAAGTTCATTGGGTCCTTTAAGGAATGTATAATTCAATATTAAAAATAGTGTCAAGCCTGCAAAATCCATACCTTTCTACCTTTATAATATTATATCTGTACTGAAGAGAAACTAAGAATTCCTTTATTACAGAAGTGGTGTACAATGGCCTTACAGAGACACTGTCAGGGATCTCAACAACTAAATGAATTCAAATTACTTGGATTTTAACTTTCTTAGATGTTAAATCATAACCAGTCTTGAGCTTACAAAAAATGCCTCCTTTTTGGTTTTTTTTATACATAGATGCTTAGACTAACTTATTTCCTGTAGAGTTAATATACATACATGAAGTGAATTGTTCTGCAATGCAGATGCTTTGTATTTGCCTTTTAGATGGGCTCTGCCCAGCTAAGCATTTTTCTCAGGAAGGAGAGTCTAATTGGATAATTAGCCTTTATACTAATTGAGAACTTTTAAGTTTGAAAGAACCTCAAGTATTCCATCAAGTGGAAGCCGTATCAACTGTGTTTAAAGAATATTTGCGTTGGATCAATTCCCCATAGCAAGAGGAAGAAAGTGATTTGATAGTGAAGAAGTGGCTTCTTTACCCATCCCTTACCCTTCCCTTCCTTTCATGGAAATCCTACTTCTGTCTTTTTGCCATGTAACACTGAAATATGTATGTTTTCCAAAGTATGTTCAGCAGCTAAAAACCAGGTGAACTTTGAGGGAGCTTGCACAAACTCTATTTTTAATTAATTTAACAAGCAATGTCTCTTTCATTTGATAATTTTGTTTTCAGAAATGTTACTAAAATGGGCAGGCAAAAGTACTCAGCTCTTGGGTGTTGGGGCTTGAGCTCAATGCGTATAAAAATGAACTGAAGCGAGTTTATGACTCACTGGACAACGTCATCTGCTATTTTAAGTGCATGCGGCATCATAAGTAACACTAAGTAACTAGAAACATGGTGGGTGGTTTAGATGGGTTACCAGTTTGGTAATTTGTAGGTAACCAGTTGCAAGTGTGCAGAATTAATTCAGTATCTACTTCGCAAATGCTGTTCAACATGGAAGGTAGGAGGAAGCATTTCGTGCCTCTTGGATAAGAGAGGTTCTGCACTGTGGAACTACAGTTTGTCACGGACTTTTTAACTTTGCCATCTAAAAAGAACTGTTGTAGACGCTCAATGGTTTTCTGTAGATTTTTGGTCTAATTTTTATGCTTTTAATAAATTCATAGGCCTGGGCACTATAGTTTCAAAATACTGCATGAGCTGGGTCCTAGCAGCAACTAAAAATTGCAATGAACTTTTGTGAAGCCATTAATGTAAATGAAGATCATTTAACGTAAAAAATACTTAAGGTTGCTTTCACTTTCCAAAAAGTTTCACAAATAATTTGTTTATTCTAGATCAATTTTTTCTGTGCATAAGGCAAACTCTTAGAAAGCTGTGGGAGGCTTCCTGGGCTTTTTTTCAGCCAAAACAGTGACTTTTTCCTCTTTGTCAGGTCAAAGCAATGATAGTTTTCTCTTTTTCTGTTACGAGTTTGCTTTTGGTAGAACAAGGGACTATAGCTGCAGTGAAGGCAGTGCCTGTTTGTTAAGGGAAGCTGGGGATGTGCATCTCATAGGATAGTGTGACTCACTGACTAGCAAATATGATTATAAATGTCTTCTCTACTGTGTTAATTATCCTGCTCCTGATGATGAGATCTTTCCTTACCTCAGCAAATCCTGGTTTTATTTTTGGATGTAATAACTTTTAAGTATTCTACCCCTAAAACATTAACGTATACAATATGTGTTGGATTATACATGCCTTATGAAACCTGATGAGATAAAGCTAACATTGTGTTAAGCAGCATTTTGTTGGATGCTTCCTTAATTTGGAAAAAAAAAAAAAGGAAGGAAAAGAAAAAACCCAACCCTTCTATTACACTCTCTGAACAAGCACAGGGATAATGGCAGTACAGTTATTTAAAAAGTTCCAGAAGTTTCTTGATTCAGAGAAGCCCAGTGTGTCAGGAGTGGACAAAAGGTGGAAGTTCATAGCTTTGATCATCTAGAGGGAAAAGAAGAAAAGATATTTAATGATACGGCTTTTAAATAGTGCAATGCAAAGATGATTCCAACAATGCTTTAAACTTACTTCAATATTTAATGCTTTGGTTTGGTTTTATTTTCAGAAGGTATGATGTGACTATGTGCTCTGAGTTAAGAAAAAATGTGCAGCTACCTTAAGAACTGCATGAACAAGATAACGTTGGCACCTTTTCTGCAGAAATAGGGCTCATTTCCCTCACAAACAAAACCCATAAACTTGGAAAAACAGGCATGTAGAAACTCAGAAATGATGTCAAGGCATTTTGTATGGTCTGTGTTTGAGATGAAATCCAAAGCAAGTGGGTTAACTGTTGCCCTGTAGCTCTCACATTCTTTTGCTGTGTGACCAGAACGGCTCTCCTGGTTCACTGGAACTACTGTGGGCTGCCCTGAACAAACCAGCCCGGGTGAAGTGAGCGGTACAGCCTCAGGCAGAGCTTGGGGATAGGCGCCCTTATTTTCTCATCCTATTTACTTATTCCAGAGCTCAGATGTGGCCCATGCGGAGGAGGAATCCATGTGGACCCCCCTACACTGCATGTCATGGTGGGTGACTGGCAAAAGAGGACATGTCCTGGTCTGCAGGTGGATGTTTGAGAAACCACCAAGAGGAGTTCCCCAGCTGATGCCGTGCGGTATCGTGGCACGGCTGCGGTGAATGTGGTCACCCACCTTTTGCCAGGGCTAGGTTGCTCTGCCTTTTCCATTTGTGCAAAGCAGTTTCGGGATCCCTACATTAGTCAGTGCCAGGCAGCTCTGCTGGTTCTGATTCCAGACTAATGTGTGGTTCTGGAAGCATTTCTGCTATTTATTGATAAAAAGTAACTCCTTACAACTTAATTTTGTCTGTATAAACCAGTGTAAAGTAGACTAGTTACTTCAGCAGAGAACACTTGTTGGCCCTAGATCAAATGCACTAGCTCATAGCTGCAGTTCTGGTCCAAACACAAAAACCAAGGTGTCCTCTGGAAGAGTTGGGTGACCTGGGGACAGGGATAGGTGGCTGGGGAACACCATTTCTCAAAAGCTGTGTTTCGGCAACATTTTTTTCAAAGCGAGTCTCGAGCCTGGGACGATGTGGTTTCCACACTGCTTTTAAAGTGAGCTCTGTATTCTGTGTGTGTGACTTCATATTGCAAAAGCCCAGCTGCACACAGAATTCTTAAGAGTCGGTTGATGAAAGACTGCAGATCTGTGAGGCTACAACTGCGTAACAGTAGGGCACCAAATTATAGCCTACAAAGAAAATAACATTTGCCTAAAGACGCTCTGAACTGCTTCTGAGTGTTAGAACTAGAAACTTATGGGTGAATGCTTGAGTAATTCTTCCTAGGAATCTGTTATTTTGCAAAGTCCTATCTGTTTACCCCAATTTGTTACATATCCTATGTAACCTCTTATCCAAATTTTCCCTGCTCTGGCAAAAAAAAAAAAAAAAAAAGGTGTGGGAAGCAGTATGGGGCAGTGGATTACTGACAGTCGTATCAGCTCGATGGTGCTGATAACAGTTTCCTCTACTGTAATCAAGCAGATCTGGAAAAAAAATGAGAAGTGGATTTCGGAATTGCTGCTGGGTATTGTATCCTGTCAGTCAAACCGCAGGCAGCGAGTGTTGGGCTGTGTGCGCTGCCCGCAGCAGAGCCTCGCAGGCAAACCGCAGCAAAGGCAATCCGGATTCCTCTAAAGGGCATTCGCAGCTGTCTCTGAAGGTGACGTGCTGCGAAGTGAAAACAGAAGTGCACGAAGACGATAAGCTTTCTCGAACGTCGGTGCCCAAGGGGTGAGGAGGAGTGGTGTTCCTCCTCTTCAGCTACGATGTCGTCGCATTTCTGCGCGGATTGGATTCTCCTGATCCTGTTTGCAGGTAACAAAGTGGGCCTAAAGGAACAGGTGGATGGAGGAAACGTGCGTCAGTGTTTCTGAGGGCTGGGAAGATTTTATGTTACAACAGGAAGAGTGGCCCTGTGAAACTGCAGTTTTGTGTTATGAATAGAAGTTACAACAGTGGGTCGATAGTTTTCTTGTAGCATTATCTCCTTTTTAAAACAAAATCACGTTGAGGGTATGATGGTTTTAAAGATGCTGTTTCTTGGGCTGTGTGCTAGTTTTATTAGTGAATGATCTTTTGCAGTTTTTAGATAATAATGATCTGAGATGAGCAGAGAACTTCAAATTATTTTAGAAAAGACGTAAAACAAGGCTATTTCATTTCAGCAGCCTTTATGCAGGTGAGTGCTTAGGAAGACAGGGAAAAAGTAATCTGTGGCTTCTGGTGTTTTTTAGCCAACATGAAACTTTATTGGGACAAATTTATACTTTCACCTTTTTTATTGTGAAAAAGCAGTCCTAGGAAAACATTGTTAAAGACAATGGCATGGAAAACAACAGGTTGCAGAGTGGTACTGGTATGGGCAGATAGACATTAGAAATTTAGTGGTAGAATATGTTCAGTAGAAAGAAAAAGGATATTATAGATATTATTTATTCTAGTTCTTTCTAAAGCC
This sequence comes from Gallinago undulata, assembly GCA_026546715.1. Lineage (NCBI taxonomy): Eukaryota > Metazoa > Chordata > Aves > Charadriiformes > Scolopacidae > Gallinago > Gallinago undulata. The sequence continues at coordinate 47,693,436 of JAOTQQ010000052.1, read as the reverse complement.
TTTTATGATGACATTCATTTAGAGCTTGCTTTTTAATATTAAATTAAATACAGTATTTTCAGAGATTAGTTTCTAGGATGCTGTTGTGGAAAAGTGTCTGAATGCAGACATTTTTAACTGTAATAGCTTAAGTTAGGAAAATATCTGAGCTGGAGAAAACAGCTTTTTCACAAGGGACAATGGAAATCAAACCATGCAATGCATGGGATCCACTGGTGTGTGTTGGCGCACCGCCCTCAGGGAGCTCCCTTCCTAATTATAGACTGAGCTAGACTTTTAATAGAGGTAATTTGTTGCCTGTACTTGCTGCAGAGAGTTCTGTCCCTGAAATGTTAATACAAGGAGATCAAAATTTTCACATGCGTGATCCCATGTTACTGAATTGGATAAGAAATGTGTAGTGGTAAATATATGGCAAACAGTTTTCTTTGAGGTACAAGCAGAGAGAACGTGCACCTTGGAAGCCCCACTGCGTAACCTGTTAGAAGGTGGTTACTGGATGGCTTTCACTGGATCAGCAGAGCAAAAATGATTTTGGGTGGCACTTAATACAGCTTTTATTAAAAGCCTCTTGAAGGGAATGTTGACTGGAGTGGTCTACATACAGCAAAAGAAACTATCTCACGGTGATGAATGGGCTACTGGCTGCTAGGTCTCACTGAATAGCGTAGCTCAGCCTTTTGGAAATGACTTTTAATGGCAACCAAAAAAATTATAAAATACATAAGAATGAGGGAAGAAAATAAGGTAGTGAGAAAAGAGCATATAAAATTTCTCAGACTGAAAAATCTCTCCTGATAGAAATAGACAAAATGAGCCATTAGACAAGAAGAAAATAAACATGTTCAGCAGTGATCATGCTAATGAAACTTGTTCAGTGGCTTTTCATTGAAAGTTGGGGGAGAGTTTCCCCCAATGATTTTAATGAAAGTCAGTGTCTTACCATTCCCCCATGTGTGGCATGGATTACATCTGAACTAAGATAAAATATAAAGAGCTAGCTAACTGACTGGACATGGCTAAAGAGAAGCCACGAAGTTGTGCAGATGCAAACTCTCTTCATCTCTCTGCCTACCTGCAGAGGCTGCAGAAAGTGCGTTTCTTCTTTCTCTGGCTTGAGACACGTTCTGAACAAATCACTGGCCTGAGCATTGTCCCTCAGTGCATCCGTCCTGCTTGGGTTCACATCTAGTCGTGGATGTTTGTGAGATGGGAGGTAGTGGGTCATGTGAGATGCGTGAGAAGCTTCCACTTGTAAGCACTGTGCTCATAATTACCTCTGTCTTTTTGTCCACAGGCTCCACAGTGTCAGAGCCACTTGTGAAAGGAACGGTTGGTGAGGATATCACTGTGCCCTGCTCTTACAGTGTTAAGAACAGACAAGACATCACATCAATGTGCTGGGGTCGTGACAAGTGCCCTACCTCAAAATGTTCTCAGACCATTATCTGGACAGATGGATGGAAGGTGACAGAGCGGTCCGACAGCAGGTATAAGTTGAAAGGGGACTTGCAGATGGGTGATGTGTCCCTCACGATTGTGAATGCTGTGGAAGCAGACAGTGGGACATACTGCTGCCGCGTGGAGATCTCAGGTTGGTTCAACGACCAGCTGCGTAACTACAACGTTGTGGTAGAGAAAGGTGAGTGCAGAGACACTCTCATGTGTCAGTACTATTGTGGGAAATCTCCTGTTGAGTCTAGATTTCAAAGCTTGTGGTGGAAATTATTTATATAGTCATCCATAGGACTTATCTTTAGGACTTTGCAGATCTGCTGTCACTGCTGTTTAGATTAAGCTGTCTTTGGCATTGTTCTGGTCCCAGCATGGTCACTGCAACTGAAAAAAAGGATGTGGTGCTTTGTTTCTTGGTGCGTAGCACTACTGAGCTTTCTTAGAAGCACTATTTGAAGAATTTAAGAGAAAGGGTGGCATAGAACCATAGAATGGTTAGAGTTGGAAGGGCCAGTAAAGATCAGGTAGTTCCAACCCCCTGCCATGGGCAGGGACACTTCCCACCAGACTAGGTTGCTCAAAGCCCCATCCAACCTGGCCTTGAACGCCTCCAGGGATGGGGCATCCACAATTTCCCTGGTCAACCTGTTCCTGTGTCTCACCACCCTCAGAGTAAAAGAATTTCTTCCTAATATCTAATCAAAATCTCCCCTCTTTCAGTTTAAAACCGCTACTCCTTGTCCTATCACTACATTCCCTGATAAAGAGTCCCTCCCCATTTTTCCTGCAGACCCCATTAAGTACTGGAAGGGGCTATAAAGACTCCCCCGGGCCTTCTCTTCTCCAGGCTGTGAACAACTTTCTTAGCCTGTTCTCACAGCAGAGGTGCTCCAGCCCTCTGATCACCTTCATGGCCTCCTCTGGACTCACTCCCAAAGGTCCATGTCTTTCCTGTGCTGCAGACACCGGAGCTGGAGGCAGCACTGGAGGTGGGGTCTCACCAGAATGGAATAGAGGGGCAGAATCCCCTCCCTTGACCTGCTGGCCATGCTGCTTTTGATGCTGCCCAGGACACAGGGATAAGTTACTGAATTAATCCAAAGCGTTACAGTTGTACTCTTTTCATAAAAGACAGTGCTTCATTTTCCTTGCTTGATTCTAGAGTAAAGCCCAGGGACACAAAATGTGCATAGACTTTTTATCAACTCTTCCTTTGATTTTTAGTTTTTCTCTTGTTTGTAAAAAGCTTGATAATACATGAAACGAGTTGCTGACAGATGTTCTCGTGTAGCTGGTGCTTGCAAACTTTTATTATGGAAACATTTTCTCTTTTTCCCTATGTAAATGCACACTAAGGTTATTTATAATACATATTGGTTTTGTTTTATTTTTTAACATCAGCTAGGATCTCCACTGCAAGTCCTCACACTTACACCTCTGCACAGACCTCAGGTAACTTCTATCTGAGTATTAATCTCAACAGCATATAGAAACTCTATTGCAAGTGGGGATCTTGGGAAGGAAACATGATAGAAATTTCTTGGCTAAAATTTACTAAATATTACCATAGAACCAGAGATCAGAACTTGGATTTAAATTCTGCCTGACATTATATAGAGAAATGGGAGGAAGTTTGCTTCCAGGTCTCATGCTTAAGTAGATATTTTACTGGTGCTGCAAGCATTATTTTTTCTGTAGCTGTTGTTTTGGTATGTTGTTTTCTTCATGGTATAAAATCTCACATTTTCTTTTGGAAATGCAGCCCATGAACAGTGAAACACAAATTTTTAGGAGCTAGCTATGGCCAATATTTAATCAATTTATTTCTTGCTTTATAACGTAGAACTGTTTTATTGGGCTAGCTCAAGAGTGCATCTAACTAAAGAGCCTATCTCCAGTAGCAGTCAACAGCAGATGATTAAGGAGGACCGTAGAACCAGGGCAGTTATTTTCTGATACAGTGCTAAAGTATTCTTCTACCCTGGTGTAATGTGTGTCTCGAAGGCTCCCCGTGACCCCTGTAGCCTGTGCATATTGAAAACGAGAGGCTCCTCGTTGTAGTGGAAGAGGCAATGAGCAACTATTCGTCACTTGGTTTCCTCATTCCACTCACAAGTTTATAGACTTCTATCATATACCCACTCAGTTGCATCTTTTTCAGTCTGAAAAAGACAACTTTAACTTCAGATACCTAAGAGAGAGCTCATAGTGTAACAATACCTTATTCTTTGGATTTTGGAACAAAAATCAGGGATGGTATTTGCATTTCTCCCTTTATCTCAGAGGTTTCCAGCTAAGCAACTCCACAGTGTTACAAGAGTTGCATTTCCTTTTTGGAAGAGGAAGTGAAAGCTTTCTCACACTGTTTCTGTTCTGGTTGCAAGTAACATGGCTTCCAATCTTAGAACTCACGGGTTTTCTTAACCCTGTGATGTCTTCCTTAGCTGCTGGTGGAACAACTGTTTATGTTTTCAGAACACATATTAGTATTTGCATGTTCACGCAGAGGGAGAATGGAAAGGGCAGGTGGCTGTGCACCTCTGACATAGGAATACCCTAGAATCTCCAGTGGAAGAGGACAGTGAAGCAGATGATCCTGCCCTCTTCAAAACAAAGCTTCTGGGATAAGCATAACAATTTAAAACATCAAAGGAACCAGATGAAGTTGTTATAATGTGAACAGGAGATTTTGGTTTTGGAAGGGCTGTATATCATCTGACAACACGTGGAGAAACTGAGAGTGATGATACAGAAGACATAAGTTTGTAGCTCTGAATTTTAAATATAGCAAACACCTTTAGTCTGGGAAATTACCTTGAAATATGCTGCAGATCCTTGTGCAAACTTAGCACACTTTGGTCGCTCTGCTCGTTATATAGCTCTTTGGGACTTTCAGAATCTCACTTGCTTTCTCTAACTCTGCACCACTTGCTCTTTCAAGGCCCTGAGCTTTCATCCATTTTCATCAGATAATCTAAGTTTGCTTTAAGCTTTAACTGCCTCTTCATGCCTTCATAACAGGTGCCTACCTTGGTGATTCCTTCCTTCTAGGCCCTGTGTTGATTGTTTCCTGGAAGAAATTCAAAGCTCTGAAAAAGGCAGGGTAGGCTCCAGGATTCAGAGTTTTGTGCTGCCCTCTGAAGGCACCGACCTCTTTACGGTGTGCAGAGCCGAGACGGCTGACAGAGAGACACTTAAGTTCAGTGGTCCCAAGTCAGCAGTACAAATTCCTCTCTATGGAGGCAGAATGTGTGATGTGTTCATCTTGCCTTTGCTCAGCTCCTGGGAGCACCAATGAATCGTCCTTCACCATCACAAGAACGTGGCCACCGGTTTCTGCTTCGGAAGCCCCTCAGACTGTAAGCGTCTCTGTTGTGCTCCAGCATGCCTAGACAAAGTCAGTAGATGTAAGAGGTTATTGGCCCATCCCTACACTTCACTTGTACTGTTTTAGCTTGATTGCAAAAGAATATTATATTTTTTTTGTAGTCTGCATGTTTAGTGCTTATGAAAGAATGCTTAAGTCTTCATTATTAAAGGGGGGGGGCGGGGGGGGGAAACTGCTTTCCATGCATAAAGTACTTCCTACTAATGCAGGAAGAGCTTTAGCAACATCTTTATTGCCTTTCAGGCCCCTGGTCCCTGTTCAAACAACTCAGACTGCTGGGATGTAACTTCAAACATGCAGGTATGGCAGGATATGGGGCGGGTGGAAACTGGAGTGCCTGAGAGCGCAGCAATGTACCTGCACCCCCCATGCAATGGGGCTCAGACAGGCAGCTCCGTCTGTCCTGCTGTCTCCATTGCAGAGTGACAGGCAGGAATATCACCTGGGTTTTATCAGGAAGAGTAGACAGCCCAGTTAGACTTTGGGGAAGACCTGCTGGGACATGCTACAAGAGCATGTGCTGTGGGTGCTCATACTGCTGCACGTGCAGAATGTCTGTCAGGAACCATGCTGTGCTTCAGCCTCTTCCCTGGCCTGAGCTCTGAATGAGAGGTGGGATATCTAATGGCTGGCTTCAGAAAGAAGTTTTGCCTAAATAAAGGCCAGTGCATGGAGAAGGCATATTTACTTATTGATATGCAGGCTTGAATAACTGCTGAATAAGCTGACAAGAAGGGAGTGTGTGTGACACTTGGAAATAATTTAATCCTAAAAATAAATAAAATATTCACCAAATACTATTAAACTTGCAGAAATGGCATTTGTCATAACTTTAGATCCTTTGACTATCTCAAGAAATAATGTGTTTAACAGCATGGTTCACACAGCTGTTGCAGTGATGCTGCTTGAAACTAGTCCTGTATCTCAAATTAGGCTCCTGCTCTTAACTATACTTTTACCACGGGGTTGCAAAACACACAAATGTCCTTTTTGTGCCCTATGGGCTGCTGACAGCCAGTGCCACTAATGCTCATCTGTCTTGCGTTTGACAGAACCCATCTGTATCACGTCCCACACAGCAGTATTCAGAAAATTGGCTATACATTGGGATTGGTTTATGTGTGGTACTTCTAGTCATCCTTTTTTTGGCTCTGTTTATCATTAGACGTAAGTACTTTTCACAGGTGGTTATTCAGGTGGGTTGGGTACATGAAATTGCAACTGTGCAATTCAGGGAAGCTTCAGGGAAGTGAGCTAACATCTCTGGATGGCCACACTCTGTGCCCTGCACTGTGGCTGCTTGCTTATCTCTCCCCCTTAGCCTCTGGGGCACAGAACAGCAAGGTGCCAATATGGTCTCATCATTTTATGTCTCGGACTCTTTAGTAACCCACAGTCTGGTGAGGAGATGTGTGATACAAGTCCACCTGCCCTGCACCACTCATTTCCCCCTACCCATTCCTCCTCAATTGCCATGTTGTCCCAGTCTTTCCAATAGGAGGGGTACTGGTTTCATATAACTACATCCAATATTTTTCTGTGTATAGAGGCTTCTGGTCAGACTAAGCCATATGAATTAGTTCTCATGGAAATAATGGGGATTTCCTATACTGAACATTCTCACATTTAGTTTATTAAACTTGATTTTATTTTATTTTTTTGAACATGTTACTTTACTTGCTTCTGATGGTTTAAAGAAAATTGGTTTTATTCTTTTTTTATTTTCATTCTGAATGTTCCTTAGGATATTCATACAATAAGAAGACGACGGGTGACTTTCCAAAGTAGGTATTCTGTTCCTGCCTTAGCTGATAGGACAAGCCAGGTTGCAGAAAGAAAACGTTGTCAGTAAGCTGACCATTCCACCATGTGCTTTGACTTCCTTTTTAAATCACAAGTTAATAGGAAATTTTGCAAAAAGAAATTACTAACTAATCAGTAGCAGATTCAGAAAAAATTAGTATGACTGTTGGTTCATTGCATTAGGGACCATGCAATCTTCATGTGGGTTGTCTCTTAAGTGGAAAAATGATTCATTATCAGTCATGTTTAAAAAAGTATTTTTGCATGTTTTACATTTTTCCAGGGAGCTGGTTGATTTTAGCTATCTGCTCTTCTTCTGTGTTTCTACTGTCTGTTTTTGTTTTTGTTTTTTTTTTTTTTTTTTTATTTAACACCATGGTTTTTACTCTTTTGTGCAGCTTTGTTGCATTTTGGAGACCAGAACGTGCAGGGGGCCATAGCACCCTGGAAGATGAGACCCATGCAGAGGAAAATATTTATATAATACACTAAGGACTGCATGAATGCTTGCCTTTGTTATCACTGGGACGTTAAATAGTTTGCAAAATGTTAGCTGCTCTCTCTGCTCAGCAGCTAAACGTGACTGGACTATTGAAGCATTATTCACATCATTCTAATAAAACAAATAAAAGCTACACTTCTAATTAAAAACTTTATCAGCCCGTTCCAGGAACAGAAACTCTACTAGCTCGAATGGAATTTTCCAGAATCCACTTATGAAACCCTAAAGTTACCATTATATTTATTATTTGCTTCACGTTCTCTCTTCCTTTTTGGAAACAAGAGGAAGTGCCAGAAGTGCTCAGATGCAAAAGCAAAACCACACAAGGTTTTTAAAAGTTTGTCTTTACTGTGTATTTGATCTGCCAGCTACAAAACAGCCCATGCTGTCAGAGGGCAGATGCAACATCATAGCTGCCCTCACAAAGATGACACATGGAAAAAAAACTTGGTAGTATTAGTATTTCAATATACATTTAGTTGAATTTTCATTAAAGTCAGGTATACCCAGTGCTGGTAACAGCCCAGTTATGCAATGTACTGAGCCCACAGTTAAATCTGGAGGAGCTATTGAGGCTCTGCCCCTCATGGGATGTCCTCAGAGCCTACAGGATCAGTACTTCAATGTGCAGAATATTCATAGCTTGTTTTCGGAGAACTATGACTAAGTGTGTTTTCCTCTGCACAAATGCATCACTTTTTCTGTGACTTTCTCTTCAGGCCTACCTATGCCCTGAAAAGTCCTCAGGGAGGAAAGTCTCACTCGTAGGCCTCTAAAACAACTGAACAAAAAATAACTACTTTGTAAAGTGAATGAAATACAGCTGAGAGGGAACAGTCTAGGAGGTTTCTGGAGTGTGTCGGGGATAACTTCTTGACACAGCTGGTGAGTGAG
>JAOTQQ010000052.1:47648582-47685294 GCA_026546715.1 Gallinago undulata | reverse complement strand
CTCAGGGAGGAAAGTCTCACTCGTAGGCCTCTAAAACAACTGAACAAAAAATAACTACTTTGTAAAGTGAATGAAATTTCTTACTTTTCCCAGCTTGTGGAAAAATCCATGGGCATGGCACAAAATATTGGCTGAAAGTTTGCCCTGCCTTTACACCCCTCTAGGTATCAAACAGCAGTGTCTTATGCTGGGTTTGTTTGCTGGCTTTTAGCTCGTGAGTGGGAATATGCGTGGCCTAGCTTCTGTCCTCCATTGCTCCTCAGCGCGAGCCGTTATGTGTGGCTGGACAATAGGCACAACACACCCAAATCAGCTTTAAGGGGGAGAATTATTTACCCCAATTGTTTTTAATCAGAGGCTGGGGACTTCCTGAAAGATCAGAAGAGTAGTAGATGCAGGAGAGAGACCAACTTTCACCAAGGACGGGTACAAATTTTGCCCTGAAGCTCCTCACGAGCAGCAGTACAGAATACCTACAGCAGGGAAGACTCGGAGACTTACCACAAACTTCCTATCAAGCTCATAATTTTCGAGGGAGTCATGCAAAGAACAAAGATGGGCTATTCGATGAGGCATAAAGGAGCAATAATAAAAGCAGTAGGTGTTTATGTTAAAAGCTGAGACACATGGGGCCACAGTCTGGTTGTGCCTTAAGGGGAGGTGGGCTCCAGTGGAGCAGTTACCCATCCTTCCCCAAGCTGGTAGAGATGGGAGGGTTTGAGTGGGCTGGGAGGGAACTGTTTTCCCCCAGAAGTTAGTTCTGGAGAACCTGGCTAAGGTGGGATACTGCAGGTGAGTATGCTTACAAAGACTCATGAAGGAGGGAAATGCTCCTCATCCTGTTGAGGAAGGAAGAAATGGAAAGCAAGTTGGGGTAGCAGACCCTGGTGTGCTTTGTTTTTTCATTTATGCTGTGTGTTGTCTTGCAGCTGCCTGTTGGAGCCAGAAAGGTTTAAATTGTGGAGGTGAATTCATGGTTGACTAAAGAGCTCAGTGTGGGAGCACAAACGTTAGGTAGTCCCTGAGCCAGGGAAGGTGGTGGAAGAAACCAGCTCTGCCATGGTCTGTCTTTATGTCACGTGTTGCCTTGGGTGAGAAGGTACTGAAGCTAGAAAGGACCTGCTAGTGCAGACTGTATTTTTGCATTTGACTATTTGTAACAATTGCTAACCTAAGATTACTGACCCCACTGCAGACGTTGCTTTCCTTCTGCCTGGCTGAACATGTCGCTGCTGTGGGCTCTAGCCCATGACCAGAGCTGGAGGAAGTCTGATCTGGTCTCTGAGCTCCATCTCAGAAAACATCTTCAGCAATTTCTGCTTTCTGCAACTTTTACCAAGCTAATCTCTACTGAGATCAGAGTTAGACAAGTGTGGGCTTTCCAAACTTACCTGATTCCAACCGCTCAAGCTCTTACAGAGTTTGAGGACAGTCCTTGAAGACTGCTAAATATGAAAGTTGCTTGTCTAAAAGGATTCTTTTTTCCTTAATATTACAGACTAATTTAGACTAATTCTTAAATCAGAGAGTTTTTGTGCAAAATAAAGTCCTAGGATACCTGATAACCAGAATCTCAATTAAAGTTTCCTTTCTGCTGTGCAATTATTTGGTAAGCAGACTCTGCAAAGGTTGTGTGGAGCAAGAACTTTGCCTTGGATATGCAGTGTAATCCATACAGATACATGCAGGTAGAGGTTCCCTGTGCTTTTTTGTGACTTCCACTCCTGTCAGTGGATCTTGGAAGAGGCATTTCAAAACAAGCCCCAGAGATGTGCAGGTGGCACTTGGAGCCCATTCACCCATTAAGAAACTCTCCACCTGCACACAAACTGGCAGTGCATTGAGTGTGATAAGGCTAACGAGCTGCAAACTGATTTTTATTCAGAGAGCTCTCTGCCTTTTTTTTTTTTCTATCTGCAAGAAGCCACTAGATAGCAGTACATAAGCAGAAAACAAGGCATATTTTTCTGGTTCTTCCCGGCATACTTGGATTTTGGGTGGTCTTTTTCAATTCACTCTGCTGTATTTAGCCCAGCCTTGGTTAAGAAACAAAGCTGACATGATGCTGTGTTCATCCTCTTTCTTCCCTAGTCACCTGCAACATACTGACCAATTCTGTTTTGATGAGCTTCATGAAATTGGTAGCTGGATAAAGCTCCAAATTTGTGCCCCGGGTGGGATTCAGCTGCTCCCTGCACTGGCATCAACCGGTCATGGGCTCTTAATGGGGAGTGATGGAAGGCAAAGGAGAAACTGGGATCATTGCAGGGAGAAAGTCTCCATGTTATTGGCACATGAGATTTCATTAGCTCTGCTCACAGAACAGCTGGGGCCATGTGCATGTGTACTTGGCATTGTATGAACTGTACCAGGTAGAATAGAGCAACTAGATATTTTACAGATTACTGGTTAACGTGCCTTATAATGTTGACAGTAAGACACTGCTGTATTGTTGTGTTTATCCCCATTGCTGGTTTTGCTGCACTGAAGCATGTGAAGGTACAGCGAAGCATTGTGGCATCACTTTGATTCAGAATAAACTCAGAATAGTTCTCTGGGTTCACGTCGCTTGAATCTGTCACTAAGTTGGGTACAGCAGCATCAGTTGGTTGCATGCATCCTGCTTTTGCTGGAGCCTAGTCTGTTGGGGGTCTACTTCTTGCCACTGCAATATAGTGGTGGTGCGATGGATGAGGATGCTAATGAGAGGTTGCTTCCCACTCCAGTGTACTACTGAGTCCAACAGGTCTGCAAGCACGAGAATCCTAGCACAAGAGTTCTTCGCTGATGCTGTGTTGGGGGGGATATTGAACAGCGCCTTAAAGCACTAGCTGGATGCATTCAAGGACCCTCACATCCTTCTTAAATTGTGGGACCCAGAACTGCACACAGTACTCAAATTGAGACCACGCCAATGCTGAATACGACAGTAGAACCACCTCTTTTGACTGTCTTCTATCCGGAAGTGTAGGGAAGAAACAGTTGTGGTACACAAAATCTGGAAATGGAGAAATGAGACTTCAGTGGGGCTCACTCAGCATCTCTGGAAAGCATCGAGTTTTCTCTCCTTCCACTTGCTGCCCGGGAGTCTCCATCAGATAAAATGTCCCACTTTGTACTGTTTCACTGGATTATGATACAGATCTTTATAGGTGAGTCTTCACCTGCTTTTTGTGTTCTTGCTGAGAAAACAAAAATTTTGTAAAATTAAAAATAGCAACACTTGTTTTGTGCAAACAAAACAGTGAAAAAGGTCATATTGGTATATGGAACTTCAAACGTTTTCTTAGTTTACTGAGTTAATACTGATCGAGACTTCTTTTTCTTTTAAAAAATGTATGTGGTTTCTTCTGTGTATAGGCTTGGTTAATTCTTCTGTCCCCCCCAGATTATCTAATTTCTTTACTACTGTTGCGTGTGTACTGCTGGCTTTGCTTCTTCATCTGTCTCTCCACTACGCTACAGTGCTGACACAGCACAAACTCGGGAATTGAACTACTGACAGAGTAATGAATGTATATACATGATAAAGAGAGGATTTTCTGAAACTCTGAGGTCTGTCTGCAGCTATGAACTGAGTATGGGAAACCACGGCCGGAGATTCCTCTCCTCTTACTCCCAAGTGTTCAGTTTGTCCATCTAAAATCTGAATCCTAAAACAGGTAGAAGTGAAAGAAGAGTAACGTGGGAGACTGGGTCTTGCAAGCGTGGTTGGTATTGGCTACATTTCTGCTTGCACACTTAGGGATCAGCAATGCAGTTTCCAAATTGCCTGAGATGGCTCAGGAATATCAGTTCACCCGCTTTCAGTGGGGCATGAACTTATAGGAGTTGTGCTTTTAAATCACGTAGGCATTTCAGAAATTCTATCTCAGATTAATAAATATTAATTGGCTCAGGATGAAATATTACGTATAACATCTACAGCAACTGTGTTGTTCCTAAATTGATCTCAAAAGTAGTGAAAAAGTTTGGTCAGTGGCAGGATAAACCAAGAGCCAAGAGGTGATCTGTGCCCCGTTGAGGCAAGGTAACACAAACTCCACAGTGTCTGCTGCGCAAATGGAGCTTCGCCAGCACTTTGCTGTAACCCAGGGAAATCTGTTATTTTTTTTTGTCTTTTGCTAGTCTCAGCAGAAGAAACAGGAAGGCTCTTTGCTTGCCATATCTTCAGCCTCAAAATATATTGGAGATACTCGCCTCCATTTGGTCTTAGTTTCTAAAACTTTCTTATATATGGAGCTACGGAGGGGTGAGACGACTTTTTGTTATAACTCCACTCGGTGCTCAGAATGGGTATTCTTGAGACTCAGAAAACCACCAGAGTGGGCAGTTAAATGCTTCTTTTCTGTTTATCAATAATTTTCTCTGCAATTTCATCAGCACAGAAGCCTCAAGAAGACTTAAAAAACATTTAGGTTTGTTAAGCAAAAGACATCAAGAATCTTCTACAAAGAAGGAAAATTATTCCAGTAATAGATCAAGAAAAAGAATTTCTTTCTCAACCAGCCATCTTGGCTGGAGAATGTATGTCTTTGTTCATTGAATGACCAGTCTATGGGAGAGAAGACCACTACAACAGCAGCTCTTGGAGTTACCGGTTAATACCAACTGTTGCTGAGAGTAGGTTCAAGAGAGACTATATATAAATATGTGTATATCTGTATGATCTGAACAATTATGAATACCCCTTTCTATTTCGGAAGATGTATCAAACATCTGGAATCCATGTCTCTCTTACTTGGATTAAGGACCTCGAATGGGAAACCTCACTGCTTTCAGTGGTACTACCCAGGCATAGCTGGTGCTCAGGGTGCCTTGGGTCAAACCTGGATGCCCAGGAGGATCGCTGCCATGGTCAAGGGTAGGATTCCTCTCACAGTAAGACCAGGGTGTCACAATAAAACAGGCTCAAGAACCTCTTAATTTGAAGACATGTTTTGAAGTCCTATTTACTATTTCTTTTGGAAGAGGCTGCAACGGAGAAGGAAGTGATTGAGTCCTTGCAGAGGTTTGTACCAGTGAATCCAGGCTGCTGCAGTATTGAAGCTTTCCATACCAACCTGCAGTGCAGGCAGATGTTGGCAACATTAACTTCACATAAGTTTAAAGAGGATTTGAAACTGCAAAACCTGTAACTTTCTAGCACCAATACTGGTGGGAAACTGCACTGGAGACACTCTGGTGCCTTGTGTTTTTCCTCTTCTTCTTTTTATTTATTTTTTTTTAAAATAAGCTCAGGGCTCTGCTTCTTTCAAAGAGAAAACCAGGCAAAATTTCATTTGTAAAGGGTCACTAAATGAAGTTGCTTTTGTGCTGTGCAGCGCTGTGATGAAATAAGAACAGAAGAGAAGCCCATTTCTCCTGAAGCAGCAGTGACAACTCCACGAATAGTTTAAGCTGGTCTTGGTTTTACACACATCTTTGTTGGGTTGAATTGCAAATATGCGTTAACTTGCTCAGTAACTAATCCCCTGCTCCACTAGGAATAATGTCAAGGTCATCTGGATGAACTGTTTTGTTCTGTCATCACAGAAAGAGGCTATTTTCTCTGTCTGTTTTGCTGTAACATACAATCCTACTACCCTTTCCAAGGACTAAAACAAGCAGACATCTTGTAAAGCCTTATCCTGTATGCCGGAATTCATTTTTTTTTGACACGTCCTACCTTCATTTCACTGCAAAAGCCTCTGCCCTTCACACCATATTGCATATTGTTTTGTCTGCCTCTACTCTTTTAGCATTTGGAGCTGTGGAAACCTGAATGACTTGGCTTATCTTGCCAATGGATAAGCAATAATGAAGCCGAAATGTCATCCCAATAACAAGTCATGAGGCAGCCTGCCACAGACTAAAACCTCACCTGGGGAATAGTCCATTAAAGACAAAACAAAAGTGACACGGACACAGTTGGAAGCATCTGTTTGCTATCTGGGAGGCACGCCAAGAAAAAAAGGCATTCAAACAGCTGGCAAAATAGAAACGTTTGGCAAACCAAGGCCAAAGCTGGTGATAATAGCAGCAACTGCTGTAAGTCTTTTTTGGGGTAAGCAAGCTGGCCATGAGACATCAGGTCTGCAGGATGATCATCTTGCTGCAGCAGAAGACCAGATCTGGATGCTCCCCAGGTCCCTCTGTTCTTGCTCTACCAACTGGAAACGATAACATGGGGGGAAAGGCAACAAGGTAGGAGAACTGACACAAAGTGGATTAATGTAAACCAGAAAAGATTTGTTTCTGTATGGGAAACTTTTTTTTGTGTTAGTGCCTTTTATGAAGAAGAGATCCCTTTTAGAGCAATCTGGGAACTGCATAGACAGTTAAGATGGAACAATATGTAGCAAAGATTCAAACCGGATACTAAGGTGGGTATTGGCTGTAAACACCAAATAAAGCTGGTCATTAAGAGTAAAAGCACAAGGAAAACATGCATATGCTCTTTTTAACGTCAGTATAACGCTAGCAGTTAAAGCTTTGATGTACACTGTGCTCTGCAAGGTAAGTGGGATAGCTGGCAGAGTTTGCTCAGAAACAGAAAAAACAGCGCTTTCTGAGAACAGGTTCCATAACCATATCCCACTGCTCTGCCAGCTTAATTAGGCCCCAATTTCACACATGAACAGGTATTTTGGACACTGCCATTGAAACTGTCAGTGAAAGGCAACTATGGCAGCATTTCCTTTTTGAAGGAGACGATGGTGGACTGAGAAAAGCAGATGTATTTCACACTAGGTTTCTGAACAACTTTCAAACAATTTCTTCGGAGAGGAGGTGAGATGGCAGCAGAGTTCCCAAATTCCATTTGCACAGGTCTAGTCTGCACTCAGGTTGCCAACTATAGACTTCTGCTTTGCTCACCACCTGTTTGACGCGGGTGATATATTTCATGAGCAGCCCTCCAGCAGCTGGCTGAGGCCAGAGCATGGAGCCTGCCATCTCCTGGCTGTCATCCACTGTGCCCTGGGCCATTAGCTGCCACCGTCTCCTGGGGAAGGCTCAGGGGATCCGTAACTATGCCCTGCCTGCAGGTAGGAGAATTTCTTTTCCTGCATCATTGTGTTGCACAGGTAGAGTCACTCATGGTAGAAGTGCCAACACTCATCTTTCCTTGTTCTTCCTTGACAGCCCACACCGATTCCGAAGCTGTTGTTAGAGGAGTAATAGGGCAACCTGTTCAGTTGCCTTGCAGGTACTCGGTGGTGCGACAGAAGGACATCTCCGACATGTGCTGGGGCAGAGGCCCGTGTCCAAATTCCAAGTGCAACAAGAAAATTTTGGACACCACTGGGAATAGGGTGACGTTCAGAAAGTCACAGAGATACAATCTCCAGGGCTATATTTCCTACGGAGATGTGTCTCTCACGATTGCGAAAGTGACGGCAGAAGATGCAGGTACATACTGCTGCCGCATAGAGATCCCGGGCTGGTTCAATGACATCAAACAGAACATACGGCTGGAGGTGGCCAGAGGTGAGTTGGGGGACCCTTGTGACACAGCCAGCAGGGAGAAACCTGTCTCTGGGTAGGAGTTGAAAACTGGAGTTTATGTGATCTTGTTTGTTTTGGCAAAAAGTGTTTTTCCTAAATCATGTACTTTTCAAGGGAGGTCTGCAACCAGTTGCCAATTTGAATCGCAGTTGATGAGCGGTTTTGAGGAGAAACTAGTAACTTTTACCTTTCTTTTGCCTTCCAAATTAAGTGTTTGATTTCTCATTGTGTAGCTTTATTTGACATTTTAAAAATGATGGAATTGAAAAAGGGATTTATCATTTGAAGAGCCCTTGGAATGAAATTCCGTTTTTCATTTGGGGCTCATCCCAACACCAAAAATGCTTGTGTTTGGTTCATGTCATAAGGAGACGCATGTGTTTAGGAGTTGTGTCTCAGAGACTTCAAGGACTTTTCCCCCTTCCTATTATTTTGCTGAGCTGCAAGATAAAGTAAGGGTCTTACAAAGTCGAGAAGAGGCTGAAAAGCATTGCAAAGCACAGAGGAAAAGATGTACCTACCCTCCACACTGCAGAAAGATGATATTTTTTCTGACTTTTATAGCGTGTTCAGGAGTGCAGTTGGTCCTGACATACACAGCACTCTTGTATGCTTGTTGCAAGTAATATATCAGGAGAGTGGGGGGAAAATGCTGTAATCTCATGTCAGTTCCTGAGTTTGAGGGCAACAGAGTTCAAAAAAACAAGGACTGGTTGAAAAGATTAGCAGAAAGATTTTAGCTGAAGATTGAGCTAGTTTATTTATTTTATCTTTATAAGGATGTTGAAAAGCAAAATCACAAAGTTTGCAAGGTTTTGGGTTCTACCATGAAGGGTTCTGGCCCTTCCATTTTGTAACAGGTTCAAGGAGGGGGTGAATGAGACCTTCAAAAGGCAAATCTGCAATTGCTTTGGCTGGGGCATGTCTTCTGCTAATTAAACCACCTTTTTAAATAGCAACTCTCACAGCTTCATCCTCAATATTTTAGCAGCTACATAATTTTCACTCATTTCTGGGTTAGTTTTCCTTGGGGTTGGTTGTGAATGCTCTAATCTAGTTTTTCTTTTGGCTATGTTTTTTCCATGCAGCCCCTCCAGTGACAACAACCACCACGAGAAAGGCTCCTGTTTCCCCTAAACGTTTTAGAAAAACAACTTTGGCTCCCCAAGCAACCTCTGAACATCAAACAACAGCAGAGACTACTGTCCTCCTGACAACCACTGTACCTGAAGCAACAACTGCAACCACCGAGTCTCTAGCAGGAATCACACTGGAGACCGTTGTTCCCCCAACATTTACTGTGACAGAAAATGATATTTTTCCAGAAGCTGAGGTGACAACTAGTGCTCCCCTGGATTTTTCAACTGGTTTCCAAACAGCTGACACGATGACTGAAGATGACTACATGTTCTGCCCAACGGAGTCTGTCCCTCTTCCTGGAGGTACAAAGGGTAACCAGCACCAATCCTTTCTTTTTTCTGTGTAGCATCTGATCTGTGTTAGCCTGACTCTGGCATCATACATATTCTCCAAATACCTATATCATATCTGGGAAGTCTTCTCTGAGATGCCCTATAGGTATGCCTCAGTAGGTTTAAGGAAACACAGGTCAAATGTTGGGGATGATGCCAAACCAGGGTGAATGACTAAGACAGCAGAAGGTCAGGCTTGCATTCAGAGGAGTTCTAACCGGCTGGAGAAATAATGTGATGGAAACCTCATGATGTACAACAGAAATAAATACTAAGTCCTGCACCTGGGATGGAGTAAGAGAGATTCACTTGACTATGCGCTAATTTTTTTTCATGATTGCGGAAAGGCAATTGAAATAGTCTGCTGAAAAGGTTAGTTTAGAGCATGTTCTGCCTGAGCAATAAAGTCAGTGAGAATTCAAAACGTGCTTAAAATTCAGTACTTACATTGTCATCCCATATGAAGGCTGCTGTTATTATTAATATTTAGGAGTTCAGAGTCACCTATTATAATTCTAACCATTCCCAGGTTGCTCTTTATCCACATCAATGACTTCTTTCCCACAGACTGATGTCTGCACACAAGACTGTTTTTTGTACTTTTTTTGGTGTTTTCTATCACTTGAAGTTGTTCCTGTCCTGAACCTCTGAGGACAGCTTTTCTGTACCATCTCTTGTCTTCCAGCCATAACAAGTGCCCCAGTTAAACTTGGCAACAATTAATTACATCCACAGCTGAATAGTTTAAACATCTAACCACTGGCCATGTTAGTAAAGTGCATCAGTTATCTGGGTAGGATAAGCCACAGAAATAAAAACTGAGGTGCAGATTTTCACCTCTTAGTTACAGATGCTATATGAAGACCCTGCTAATCAGTGATCTTTATAAGCATGACTTTTTACTTTATTTCAGTGACTACCAAATTCCCAAGTGCATTTCCGACGGCAGAGGGAACTAAAAGTGCTGACGCTTCTCTCATGGTGGAAGACATGGCAACTGCAGGTGAGGAGGGTAACATTGCAAAGGCAGAAGTTGCATGTTCAGAGGTAAATGAAGAAGTTATTATGAACAAAAGTATTGACTGTTCTTAAGTGTACTAAACTTACTGATACCTCTTACTTTCAGATGCAGTGTATAGCTATATGGGGTCACCGCAGAAATTGTGGTCAGGATGTAACAACAGCTGAGAAAAATATGTTTTTAAGCCTCCAAAGGAAGTAGATTTTCAGTCACTGACTAGTGTCAGGTATCTCAGGTCCAAAAGAAGTTAAGACTTGTCTTTGTCACCATCCAACCTGAATTCTCAGGTATCTGATTTGTCATCACTGTGAATTCATTGAGCTCTCATTTTAAATCCTCCCTGAGTGTTATGAACGTTGAACCTCACTGAATATTCAGCCAGATGTGGCTGCAGGCTCAGCTCTCCGGTACTCAATATGTGCCCTTGGTCATGATGGAAAGCAGCAGGCAATTACCAAAATTACCAGTCATTCCTTCAAGAGAAAAGGAACTGGTATATAAAATCATACCATACCTGAAGAAATGAGCTTGCATTAAGTTCGCACTTCATGTCTTTCAGTCAAGAACAAAAGTAGAATGGCTCAAGTTTTTCAGGCGTGATAATCTACCCATCAGATGCTCTTAAGTGAGAACTTAAAAAAGGAAAGCTGAAATTCAAGGATGATGTGTCATATTTGGCTGTTAAGAGAGTTCTTTTAGTTTCAACCAGTGCCAAGAATCTCTTTGTTCTTACAAACACAGTATTTAGACTTTTGCAGGTCCTTTTTACTAGACCTAGAGACTTACAGCAGAAATAGAGTTTAGGAAGCTGTTCCTTAATGCCCCTGGAGAGGGCTCACAGAAGAGAATAAACTGGTCTCTTGAGCATTTAGGTGGTTCTCACCCCTGTGTCACTTGTCATCTTTCTGCTGTAGTTCTGGATAATGTCTATATTCTGCCATTGCAAACAGGGAGTTTTGCAAAGGGTCTTACATCTGGGATTCTGGGGGCAACTTCAGATGTGAGTGTGGGCTAGAAAGAGCCACCACAAAAGCAGTAACAGCAGAAAATGTACCACGCTTACATGAGTCATGTACACTCCCACCCATGCAAAAACTTGTGTCATGCTGTTTCCGAGAGTGAAACTGTTACAAGGTGTGAAAATGCTGCAGCATAACTGAGCACTGTCTAGTAAGAGTCATAAGCCAAGTTAAGTTCTTGGCTCTATCTCCTTTTACTCTGTGAAATAATGCACTAAGTGGACCAACTTTAGCCTTATTGTAATGTAAGGGAAAGCTAATTTGTTGATGAACTCTATATTGATGTTAGCACAGTGGCTGGGAGAGAAATGCATAGTTGAGAGAGTGCTCCATTTCCAAGTACAATTCCTGCCAGTTAGGTTGGGTTAGCTGGGGTGGTTGGTTCCTGCTGACTGGCCTCTCATTTAGTTTCTCCCCTGTCTTCACCTGCTTTCCCCCAAAAACTACCTCACCAGCACCAACCGTGCTTTGGACCCCTTGCTCTTTCAGTAAGTACCAAGAGTTGCTCCCATCAGGCTGGCTCCAGCACACTGCTGGAAAGTTTAATTTTGACTTGTGGGAGATGCACGTCAGAGTGAGACGTGCACTTCTTGTGTATTTGGGGGTAGCTCTGTTGGACTTCTGTCCCTTCCCTTCCCTTCTTGGGAAAGAGTGGTGTCATAAAGCAGGTGTATTTTAAAATGTTCATGTATCCCTGGGATTTTCAGCACTTGCTAGGGTTTTGTTACCTATATTTGTTTAGCTGTAGTGCTTATTAGTCATAATCTCTTTTCTACTTCAGTGCAAAATTCTAGCTAGAGTTGCACGTATATGAGCTACCTGTGCCCTGTCCCTGTCTTTGATAAAATGTAAGCACATTATCGGTACATGGAGACAATTTAACACATCTCTCAGAGAGAACTGAGAAATTTGGGGGAGATTAGGTTATTTGCTGAATAACATACTCTGAAAAGTTTTTAAAAAACAGCAAAAAAGCAATTCTTTTTTCTAATACACTTATTTGTGACCATCTGATCACCCCATCATCATGTGATGCTCTGGGTGTCTCATGCATAGAAAGTTTCCTCCAGCTGCGGTCTCGGGCACCACAAGCATGTTACATATACATCCCCCAACAAATTACTCATCTGGTCCCTGGCACATTTTGCTCAGATGGAAGCTCCACAGTTGTTCTCTTGTCAAACATTTGAAAGCACTACTCATCACTGTCTTTAGACATATTAGGGTATGACTGAAGGCACAGGAGCTTTCCTGTCATAGGATGTAAGCTGAGGTTTTGATTCACTGAACTGAGCGACTCCTCTGTTTTTAAGATGCTGAAGAACATTGGGTGCTTCCTGCACCAGATTGAAAGTTCCAAATACTTAAATACTTCATTACTTTCTAGCATGAGGTCATTAATTTAGGCCCAAGCCTAAATTAACCTTTTGTGACTTTAAATTCACTAACAAAAGTAAGAGAGTAGGATCATAAGATAACAGCAGAAAAGCTTGCTGCAAGAGTACTTGGGGATTCATTTAGTTCATCTCTGTTTCTAAAGCTTAGAAAACTAGAACTGAATTATTCTTAATATCCCTAAGTAGGGGTGGTGGTGGGGGGAAAGCATTCACTTCATAGAGCTTTCTTAAATCTGTGGTAAGTTACCTGAATGTAAAGGTGTTTCCTCTGGTTTTCAATATTAATGCAGCTTTCAAATATTGCATTACGCATAAGACTGACCACAATTAAATTAAGGCAGTTCCTCCACTTAGACTTGTACCTTGTTTACTACCCCTGCTCTCTGTGACACCTTGTCATGTTACAAGTGAAAATTCCTCTGCAAGTTTCTGCTGTCTTGCCTCATGGGCTATCCCTGGGAAGCCTCTTTTTTCCTTGAAGAAGACTGACATTTCCCCATGACTGCCTGATATACCACTTGTGACAGAAACAGATTGTTTGGCTTTGGTTGTAAGGTGCTTTATTTCTCCTATTCAGGGCCAGATTGTGCCCTCCTCATTCCCCGAGAGTTCATTACTCCTCCTCTGAAGCAGTGACAATCACAGAGGTCCTCACTCCTTCAGGTGACTGTGCCAGTAATAATTTGGGTCCCTTTTGTTTTCAGGGATTTCAGCGAGTTCAGATGACAAGGCTGAGGAACAGGCTGATACCAGAGTTAAGGTAAAAAACTTACTCTAAGTTTCAAGAGGGTTTAACTAGAAGCCAGAAGGACAGCAGAACATGCTAGTGGTTTTCAATGTATTCATACTAAAGGGACAGGGTTCACAAACAGTAGCTTGAACTTTTGTTTGGAAGCTCAGGAGCCACCTATTCATCTTTCCAGTGGATAGAGGCAAAGCCTGTGGCCATCCCATCTTACTTGGAGATTTCAGAAAAACCTCATCCCCCTGACACGCCTGTGGGACGGACAGATGTAGCACGCTTGGAGTGTGATCAGGCAAAAGGCAACTTGGAAGGGTTGTTACCCTTCCCTGACTCTAATTACGAGAAGGTTGAGGGTGACTAAGCTCCTGCTTTAGACACCGTATTAAGAAGTTCATCTTAAGTGGGATGAATCTAGGCTCAAATGGTTCAGAATAAGATTTATTAAATACTTAACAAGTAATTAATGTTATTTATCATGATCAACCTGTGTGTCTTCTCTGTACTTTGTACAGGCAAGCTTAGAAAAGCTTTGCAAACCCCAGCCCGATGCAGATATTTCAGAGCTCTTAGCCACTAGGCCAACCCGCTCCTGTGTGAATAGGTCTGAAGTAAACACATTTCTAAAGTCTTTTTGGTTTTTTTCTTCTCCCTCCCAGTTTCCCAGCTATGCCATTCTCATTGCCTGCCTCATAGCATTGTCCATTCTTTTCACATTGATGCTCTTGGTGTTCTGGAAACGTAAGTATCCTTAAGCACTTAATTGACCAATGGATCTAATGCTGGCCTAGCGCAGATGTCCTTCTGTGCCTCTGGGTAATCTTCTAGCAAATCTGCCATGGCCCCTGTGACAGCACTCTGTTCTTTTTCTTTTCATGGGGGTTGCTGTCCTTACTCCAGGACTGTGTCACCACGAGGAGACCAGGGAGCATGAGTTGGTGGGGATGCAGCACGAAGAAGCCTGTGCAAAGAACGTGTTCACTCAGTTATTGCAGGTCTGGCTCATCTTGTTGGCTCTTGCTTTATAGTAAAGTGGTCCCGTAGTTTTCTGGAATTGCTCCTTACAGACATTTGTGTAACTTAAATGGGAATGAGATCCTTTATTTCCTGCTTACCCCACACAAATTTAGCAACTTGCTATCTTTGCTTCTGAACTCGTTTGACAGATTCATTAGAATTATAGATTTCTTTTTGCCATTGTGACATTAATATTATTTTGCTTCTAGGTAAACACACAGAGAAGTTTATAATAAAAAGGTAATCCATTTTGTAATTTTCTATTAAAAGTTCCAATATAATTTTTCTTAGAGGCAAGAAGGAATTGGCCACTGATTGTAATGGGTATAGTATTGGCTTGAGGTGCTGACTACCAAAGTTGTATTACGAGCAAGCTTCAGGTGACTTCACCCCAGAAAATAAAACAGTGGTTCCTGGATACTGCTTCTATGCAGCAGTGAACAGACTTCTGAGCCCTGGAGAACTTTGGCAAATGGTACTTACTGTTATGTAGTGATCCCAGTTTAGGGAAACACCTAATCTGCTTTACTCTTTGATCAAATATCAGAGCATGACTCTGGTGGGGTTATTTTCAAGAAATTAAGAAATAAATGGTTATGATGATCAACCAGCAAAATGATTGCTCAGAAAGGGATCGGGGATTTACGGACAGTTTGAATGAATCCATGACGAATGGGGCCCATGAAAGGCACACTGCAGCAGTGTGGCAAACCAAGCTTTTCACCATTAGGTAAATCCTGTATCTCTCATGGGGCCACTGTACCCTCTCACACACTCCTTTGGTCACACTGAAGTATC
Organism: Gallinago undulata; assembly: GCA_026546715.1. Classification (NCBI taxonomy): domain Eukaryota; kingdom Metazoa; phylum Chordata; class Aves; order Charadriiformes; family Scolopacidae; genus Gallinago; species Gallinago undulata. The sequence goes on along the minus strand of JAOTQQ010000052.1, from coordinate 47,670,340 downwards.
TGTAGTGATCATTGAGGTGATCACTTTGAGGCAGATATGAAATGTCAGAGTATGATGAGTCACCCCATTCAGGTGTAACTGGTAAGTTCATGTCGTCTGACTTACTGTGAAAAAAAGGATTTTCTCTAGACAAACCACAGGATAGTCCAGTCAAGTATCATCCCTATGCCAAAGACCAATAATTTTTCAATAGTAGATGGTCCACCACTGCATACCCCACCTAGGAGATAAGAATTAGGGGCCAAGGAGGAACTCTTTTCTGAATGCCATGGTGGTTCCCCTACAGCTGTCACTAGAAAATCTGTACAGCCCTTTCCTATCCAGTAGAAGAATGCAAACAGTTCTTTCTCTGGTGTAAAAAGTAAGCATTGCACCACTGAAGTCAGTGGACTCAGTAGCTTCTCGTGTCCATTTCAGTGGGAATTTGCTGACATTACAAATAAGAAAGTGTGCTCTGAAGCAGCAGTGTGCTTTTGCCCCATCCATAGCAATCTATGCTTCTCACTACAGTCTTGGACCAGTGGAAGACACTGAAAAAGTTTTCACTGGCGCTGAAGGAGAAAACAGCATGTTTTCCCTGTGAGGACCTCCTACGTCAGCTGTGGACGTCATGGAAAATAAAAAGGGCCTGTTTTGTGCTGCACTCAGAGATGCTTATGAGCCCTCAAAATATCAGTGGGTGAAAACCAAAGGCCAAAGCTTCAACTGTGAAAATTTAAAATCTTTGTGCAAATTTTGCCATGTCACCTTTAAAGCTCATTGCAAAAAGAAGCTTCTTTAAGAGGGTGCTTTATGCATTATTCATCGGTGTTTCCAGCATCCACATTCTAACTAATGCCATGTTACAGAGCTGAATTTGCTTTTCTCCATTTTTACTAATGCTCTTCCTTGAATACAACTTCTACTGTGAGGAAGAGAAGAGAGAACTAACACAGAATGCTGACTAACTTCAAACTGCCAAAAATAAAATAAAATCAGGATATACAGGTTTTATTGCTTTTATATAATCAAGAGAAAAATTAAGCTGCAAGAAAGCCATGAGTATAAGTAAAAATGCAGATTACTTAATGGGTACTAATGCTGCCTGTGATTCAGTATGTTTGAATGACCCTTGGAGACAATATTAATAAACTTTTTAATTTACCACTAGCAATTGTATTTCTTATGCCACATCCTAAGGCACTTGAGCAGGAGTTAGTTATTCCCCCGACATAGCAATGACTGGTGTGCTGGCTCAGCTCCCCAAAGTACTACAGTATTTGCAGAGGTGGGAAAATGCCCAGAAGATCAACCTGTGGGAAAATTTTACTCTCCTGCTTCCACAACCCCTCACATCACTCATCCACGTCTCCCCCATCAATGTGCGTAGGGGATCCTCAGTCGTTTGTTTGGAGTTGCCTTTTGGTCCTCACGACAACAACACGCAAAACCCAGATTTGAAAACCCAGCTGTGGAGTCTACTTGGCAATGCAGACCCACACCATGCAGCCCTGGGGTGCATCATTTAGGGCCCCAGCACCCAGTCACCAGCATAGAGGTGTCTGGCTGGGTTTTGTATGGATGAGACTGGGGTGCCCGGTCCCACCAGTGCTGCCCGTTTATCTTTTAGAGAAGTCGCAGGTGAGAAGCGCAATGCAGAGCACAACCACAGCTTGGAAACTTTGTCCCTTCAGGTGCCCATGGGAGGCGGGTGAAGCTACCTCCATGTTTCTGAGCAGCATGGGCAAAAATCCAGTGGAAGGCTCTGTGGACAGTAAAAACAGTGAAGAAGAGATGAAGGGTGGCATTCACATGCTGATATTTCTAGTAGGGACAAAAGGGCTGCAGGGGAGAACATTTCTGCTGCTGGGGACAGAATTTGTCCCCGGTCCTCCTCTGCAGCAACAAGCTGCTCCCTCACCCCTACCCCCTCCTCAGGGACACCACCAGGACTTGCCATCCCTGTTCCCAAGACGTCGGTGTGGCAGAGGTGGCGAGCAGGCTGTGGCTGCTTAGCTGCTCACACATAGCCCTGTGTTAGTGCACTTAGAGCTGACCCTGAAGATAGGGATGGTTTGGACACTGTGGGCTGCATGGTCCCCTGTGTGGTTAGTACAGGGGGTCCTCCATGCTTGATCCCAGGGTGCCTGAGCAGGAGGTAAGGCTGCCGGCACCACAGACCATTCCAGGGAAATCCAGAAATCCTTCTTGTTATCCTTAAGCCCAACAAATGCTGCTGGAATGATACCTCTGCAGCATTAACCTTGTCTTCTGCTCAGCTGGGAAAATTGGAACCTTCAGGTGGCTGCGAGGCAGACTGGCAATGCGTGGCGGAGCAAAGCCCATCATTTCACTGTGCTAATTGCACCCTTTCTGATGGGGCGTTTGCTCATGTTTCAGCTGGGTTGAGATTTAGGCTTTAAAAACCAGACTGAGTTGGTAACCAGCCTGGAGGCACTGGTGAAATGGGACCATCCATGGGGGCTGGGTGATCATCTATGGGATATGCTGCAGAGCTTTCGTGTATCTCTTTGGGGTTTTCACCAACTCTGCTGCAGTGACTATGGGAATGGCACAGGAGAAGGTTCAAAGCCACAACACTTTGTTATGTCCATTGCCGGGAGTTCACCAGTCCCTGCAATGGCAACTCTGGGCAACCACAACTTGAAGCAAGAGCCCCTGTTGTGAGAATAGCATTTGATCAGAAGAAAACATCGTGTGGCAGTTCTGGACTTCCCCGCTACTCATGCCCAGGGCTGTGGTGAGACTTTTTGACTCTACAGCGTCTTCTCACAGGCCACGAGTGAGGGAGAGGCAGGGGAGGTTCCTCTTTGGGTTCCTTCTCCGTCTCGCTGGGGTTCGGCACCCTGCTGCCCTGGCCTAGCCGCGTTGTGGGTGGCCAGGCAGAGGATGTGGCCGGCAGCCTCCCAGGATGGGTTTGCTCAGCTGAGACCCATGTCTGTCCCACACCGGTTAATGCGGCTGCTGTCACCCCAACACACAGCACTGGGGGCTGGCGTCTGAGACTGCTTCTAGGCATGAATCCCCCACAAATCTGTAAGGAATAAAAAGGGAAAAAAGACCCAAACAGTTTTGATATACTCCTTTAAAAGAAAAAAAAAAGCTTTTCTTTTTTTTTTTTTTTTTCTTCCTCCCCCAGGTAAACCTGCTAATTAAGCCAGCAATATCTTAATTGCAACTTCCAATTGGCAAGGCTGGGCCAATCCTTTTGCTCTTATTAATTAGCTCTGCACTAATGACTTCATTAGAGCTGGGTTGTCCCTTGCTGGGGAAGGTTCTAGTACATTTGCTATGGTGCTGGGTGGACACGAAGGCCCTGCTTTGTGGAGCTGTACAATGGCAGAAGAAATAGGAGCCAACAAAGTGAGTTTGATCTGGTCAGCCATGTGGAATTGCAGCCCAGAGATGCTGTAGGGAAGCTGTAAGTGTAACTTATGTCGCTGAGCGTTTTTTGTATATCTTTTTATCCACCCCAATTACTGAGGCTGAGGTTTGGGCTTAGAGTGGTGATTGGAAGCAAGGAATGTGGGTTATATTTAAATGAAAATGCATTGAAGTAATTTCTGAGGGACTGACCCTGGCTGTCAGTATGTTCAGGGGAAGGTTAAAGGGAGCCTTTTAAAACGTAGCTGGAGGAAAAAGAAATGCTGTTTTCTAAAAGCAACAGAGGCCCCAGAATGTAGCATCTGGGTCTAGTGAAGAAAAACTGGATAAAAGCAGCAGGTTTTTAGCAATAAAAGACTGTCAGAGGGTATGTCATCGGCATCTGGAAATGTTAGTCTTTATTTTTAAGACTTTTACCTTGCAAGGCAAAGAAGAAGTGCACTTGGGTAAACATTAAGGCACTGCAGCCCAGAAAACCCTCCGGTCAGCAGCTTAAACTTCTACGCAGCGATTGAGCTGCAAAGCCCTACGGGGGCCAGCACTTCAGCCTAGAAGCCTGGGAACACTTGGACAGAAGGCAGCCTGGCCCCTGGCAGCCCTGTGAGGCTCATGCTCCTGTCTTGTGGGGTGCAGGTTTCCCCCACAGCTGCTGCCCATTGAACTTGTTGAAGCAGCTCTCCCTGCAAAGTCTGCCCGTGTGTGCCTTCACCCTGCTCTCCTGTACCCCACCAGGGAGCTGCCAAGGAGCAAAGATGTTGGCTTTAAAGCTGCTGTGCATTTCCCCAAAAATTCCAGCCCTGCCAGACCTTGCCTCCTGCCACCTCTCACCCTCCCAAGCGCTAAGACCTGGCATCATCCAGGTGTAACACCTCCTCCCAGTGCCCTGAGCTGCTGGAGTTACTGCAGCGTTTATGGACTTGCCCTGGGAGCCTGTGGCTAGAGAGAAGCGGGTTTTAATTTGTTCTGAGTCCATGTCAAGCTGAAATGGTGTTATATCTGGGGAGGCTGGCTCTGCTCCATGGAGCAAGGTGGTTAATTAATGAAGGATTTAGCTTTTGGTCCAAGTAATAATTTTCACTAGACTCCAGTACTTTGTGGACAATTGTCTGTATCAAAATGACCGACTAAATTGGGTAAAGGAGGTCTGACGTGAGGAGATAATGACTGAACTACCCCATTAGTATGGAGGAGGTGCAGAAAAGCAATTAAAAAGGGTGATCTGGATATTTTGAGACATGGGATTGGCTAATGAGAAAACAGGAGGAAATACTGAAAAAAAAAAAAGGCAAGTGCTGACTTAGGAATACAAATCCTTTAAAGAGAAACCAGAGGAATGAATTAAATATCATTTTGAGATTAATAAGAGACCTTTCTTAATAGACTTTATTGGAGCTGACTGCTCTGATAGTCCCTTTCCATCTCAGCAGCACATTTCATTATGTTTCCAGGTTTGTTTCTTAGCCTTAATGTGCTTTTCTAGGCATTTTTTAAGGTTAATATAAATAAATCTCTGGGTTCCAAAGGTGGAATCTAATTGGAGCTTAAGAAAGAGCAAGCAAAAGGGAAGAATGTGGCTGAGTACATAGGAAATTAGAAATAAGAATAAATAGCATCATGGGACTCGGGGAAAGAACAGAGATAACTGCACAGTGTGAGATGAATGCATGAAAAAGTGGAAAATTTTAGCCTGGTAGAAAGAGGAATTTGGACGTGTTGCTGCAGACATGACAGCAGATGGCAAAATTGAGCTGCAGAGGCAGAGCAGAGAAACAGCTGGGGAGACTGGAAGAGGTGATGCAGATTTGCTGCCACCAAACAGAATAAATGCAGCCTCCTCCGGTCATGATGGAGGTCCCAGCTAGGACCCCACTCATGCCGGGCTCCAAGGCACACTTTTGGCACGCTTGGCCTGGGCTCCAGCTCACGTGTCTTCTAGTGACACAATTTCCTGCAAGTCCCAGTAGTGCCCTGGTTTTCTTGTGCTTCTGAGGCCGTGGTGGCCATGCACTTCTTGGTTTCCTCTTCTCACTGATGTCTAACCCCAGCTGGGAGCAATGTGCCTTTGGTTTATGTTGCTAATTTAAAACACAAAATCCAAGACTCGGCACCTCCTTGCAATCACACTGTGGCAGCAGTGACATGGCAAAAGAAACATCAACCTCTAACCATCCCATAGCTCAACTCAGCATCCACTCCCTCCTGCTCTCAAGATCGTGAGAAAGGGTGTTGGTCTTGGCGAGGGGCTCTCCAAGTGATCACTTTGGGGAGTGCTCAGAACTAAGAGAAACACTGAGGTTAGAGTGGGGCTTCCTATACAGAACCCTTTGCTAGGAAGGCTCATCTGTTTACCCTGTGGTAACCTCGATTTATGAGCTCCTCCTTTTTTTTTACTTCTGAGATAGGAGGCCACAAGGACACTGGGAAGATGGATGCAAACTGGAGTTTGCAAAAACTGTTGGAAGAGTTGGGAAGCAGAGTGTTGGGAAATGATCTTTGGTAGAAGTTCATTGACTTTCTTTTGTCTTTCAAGCACTGAACCTTCTCCAGAGGGAAGGGAAATCCACCACTTCCCAAAATGTTGGTTTCTGTTTTTTTTCTGAGAAGGAGAGAAGCTACATGTTGTACTGCTGTTTCAAAAATGCAGATTTTTTTATTTTTATTTTTAAGTATATGTATCTAAAAAAAAAGGGAAGGGTTGTACTTGTGATGTTTTGTGTGGGTTTTTTTTGTATGTTTGTTTGGTTTGGCTTTTGGTTGTTTTTTAATACCTAGGAAAAGAGGGGCCGGGTAGATAATCAAGACCAGGTAGTAAGTCCTCTCTATGGTTATGTTTTCTAAAACAAAGAGTACAAAGGCCTCACTTTTCTCTTGCATGTGCTGGTGTGTGCTCTGTAGTTCTACTGATGTTAGTGAACCTTGAATCCTTGAAGGTAACCTCTTTTCGTGCTCAGTTGTACGTCTAATGAAGATTCATGGCTTCAAAGTTGTTCCCAAGAACCAGAGCTGGTGTCATTCTTAACTAAGCCATCCAGTAGTTAATACACACTACACAATCATCTGCATATTTAATGCAGGGCAGAGAATTTCTATGGAGAAATCTATAGCTTTTAATCCAGTGATGAATCATTTATGGGATTTTGGATTATTCACTTTGCACTGAATTAAGTTGTCTTTCTTTCACAAAGTGAGACCCCCCTGACATGGTCTGCATCACAGTCCAGGCTGCACAGTGATGTATGTTGCTGGGATGAATTATTTATTGGACGTTTTAGATCACTTGCCCAGCAGTGAACTAAGCTCGTTAATTTTAAATCTGTTCATATCTATTCCTAAGTACACAAAAAGGATTTTATGTACATGAAATTGATCTCCCTTTCTTCCTCTTTTTCCTTTCAGTGCACTAGTGAATTATCCATGAAGTCTGGGTTATGTTAGTTTTGGGTGCGAACTTTTCCTTAGGGGATGTAGAGGCAGCATCCCGCTGTGGGGGACTGTTTGTCCAAGCCGGTTTTGGCTCTGGTGTAGAGAAGGTGTTTGTGTGAGCCTTTCAGCTCCCACTTGTGTCCTACTTTAAAACCTGTGGAACTGAAATGATTGTGGTTTCTTAGCTTGCAATGCATACGATATAGTCCTTTTAAGCCCAAGGGAGCTGTGTAGAGAACTTATCAATGGACCTTAGATCGGGGAGTAGGGAAACTCTCTTAGACGGTAATGTTCAAGGACCGATTTTCTAATTATTTTTTTTTTTAATTTTTTTTTTATTTCAACCTGCAAGCCTCAGCTCATGCTGGGGAAGAGCTTTCCCAGGGCTTTCCTGCGAGCTGTGCTTCAAGGACAAGGGGAAATTAATCTCTCAATGGAGCGGTGAGTCAATGATGCTTTTGAATTCTGCTAGGTGTTTTATGCCCTTGGTCCATTATCTAATGGAGAATATGATGAGGTAATTATGGAAATACACAAATTGCAACCTCATGAATACCAAAGAAATTTGTGATGATCCATGCTAAAAGAATGCATAAAAATGCAAATAATTTGTAAATGGGGAGCAGTAAATCTTGTTAATATTAATAACTTAGAGCATTTAATTGCATCAGGTCTGGATGAATTCTAACCAAAGCCCTCTGAAGAGAGGTTTTTAAGACTCTGTCCTGTGAACCATGTACCATGAGGTCAAGGGGAGCTCTGGCTTGGATTGACTTGGTGCGCAGTTACCTTTGCCTCAACTACAGAAGTTGAGGTAGGGAGGATGGGACTGGTCCAGAAGGTGACCCAGCTCACCCAAGGGAAAGTGGGGGATACTCTTTTGTGGAAGAACTTCAGAACTCAGTTGGGCATTGCTTACTATGTGCAAGATCCTGGACTCGTATCATAGGGAATAACAGCATGAGACTTTGTGTCTGCTGTGTGGCTATGACAGTACAGTTGGGTTAATTAACACTGTTGGCGAAAATGTCCTGGGTGTGTAAAACCTCATTGCCTTGTCAGACATGCAGGCTCTGTCCTAGCTGGATCAGTGCTGGGGAGCATGGCTATCTCTGAAGTTAATAAGAGTGGATTGTCTCTAAGGTGGGATCAGGTCTCCATCTTCTTCACTAGGACAGGATATTTCTGTCATTCTGGCTTCTTAAAGTAATTTTTTCCCTACTTGCATTATTAATACTTAACAGTATGCAGTAGGCTACCAAGTAAAGAGCTGTGATAAAGTGCATCATGTCACTACAGAAAGCTGTGGGCAAAGATGTCATGAACAAGTTGAGCTATCTCTACAGGCTCTGCGGTGGCTGTATCACAGCACAGAGGAGATAGTTGAGAACTAGAGCCTGCAGAGGACTTGGAGCTTGCAGAAGGCCATTAAATGAAGCAGTCATAAAACTGGAATGAGAGGCCACTGACCGTCAATTTCAGTGCTCTCTCTACGTTGCTTAGTTTACAAAGCTGGGGAATGTGTTCATCCTTCCTGAGTGGTTTACCATAACTGCATCTTAAGCACAGATATGAGGAACACAAAGGCCACAGCTGAGTGAGCTGGGGAAAGATATAGGTGATGACTAAGTGCCTCTGCTTTCCTTGGGAGTCTGCTCTGCTGTCATTGCCTCCTTCAGACAGGCTTCATGGGGAACAAAACCCCTCCAGTGCTGAAGGGGAATGGAGCTGGTTTATTAAGCTTGTTGAGAGATATCCAATGTGAACGTATGGAAGGTTCTGTGACAGTAGTGTCAACAGAGTGGTTTAAATCCCTTTTAATATTGGAAGCAAGAAGCTGGGAAGCCACAGGGCCTCCTTTCCTGCAGCAGAAATACTGCTTGGGCAGGTCTGTGGGCTAAGGATGGGCTGGGATTTGTCTTCAGGCTTCTCTCTGGGTTTTGTCATATCACAATGCATCTTGTTTGGGTTTGTGGGAAGTGCTCCCAGCAGCACCCTGTGAAGGAAAGGAAGAAGAAATTCTAGCTGTGTTCAGCTTTTTGCCTTTTTTGTGCTGTTGTTGTGATACCTCTGGCCAGGTGTGGGGGGCTTTTGTTAGGAGCCTGCTGGGTTGAAAATCCCCCTAGATATAACACTCACTGAAGCTTTCCCAAACCATAAACAAACTCTTTGTTTCTTTTTCTTTAAGCTTTGCCAAGTTTGTCAGTGGCTGGGTGTTTGGTCAGATTCATATTCACCAGCTTGTTCTTCCCTCTTCAGTTCATTCATTTCCTGTCTATAGCTGTGTTATAATACAAAAGAAATTAAATTTATAATAGAAAGATACTGGATGGCACTTTCAGACATGATGTCTGCAGCTTCATAAAATCTGATGAAGGAGAGAAGAATATTCCAAGAGAAAACAAGAAAAGGTCATGATATATTGCTTATAAACAGCTCCCTGGATCTTATTATCTGCTGCGTAGAAGCCTGGAGATCTAGATTGGGCTTTATAATTCACATTGAAATTCATTGTATCGCATATCTCCTGTAAAGCCACATTTTTGAATGAGATGGCAAACCCTATTAAACAGGTACTCATTAAGCTACAACACCTTATAAATTCTTCCTGAGTTTTGTTGACAGTACACATCAAACACAAACCATTAAGTGCTTTTCATTTTCCTGGTAGTGTGCAATCATAATGCATTACATGACAAAATAATGTGTTTACATGACAGATTTAATGCTTGATCTGCTGCACGAAATGCTTCTGAGCACCAGAAGATAAGAGAAAAATGTAACATTACACTTCCAAGTGTCTATTAATTCTTAACTAATAATAAATTACAGTGGGATGCTGATAGAAATGGATGAGAGAGGCCCTGCACATGGGAGGAATTCATGAGGATCGGTGACATGGCAATGAATACTAAATGCAGACATCATAACTAGGTCTTAAATGAAGCATTTCTATGTTGGCAAGAGAGCTCCTAGAGCCTGAGGACTTGCTGCTGCTCCGTGTGTGTGTGTTTCTTCTTTGGTGTTGTGACATGCCACACTGGCATGTGAAGGTCATGTTAGATTTACTTTCACTTGTCCCTCCCTCCAAAATGGAGTCCCAGCTTCCCCTGTCCTGGGAACTGGCCATTTTGATTTGGGTAATGCTTCCTACTTGTCTTCAAAACAGAGCACAGACAAACGTCTTCTCAAGGCTTTCTGTGCTAAACTTCTTGTTTCTTTTTTTTTTTTCTTACAAAAACTTCTAAGGAAACTGCTTTTACTTTTGTTTGTTTTCATCAAAAATTGTTGCCAGTTTTGGAGTTTCTTTAATTGTCCTTCAACAGGTCTCACTTCTCCATAGTGCTACTAGTCCACTGCCAACTCTTTCCCTCCATGTGACCCTACTGTAATCCATGACTTAGTTGACATCCAGCCCCAGCAGATAACTGTCAGGGCCTTGAATTTGGAATTTCAAGAGTGATATTCAGCCACTTCACAAGTTTAGAGTATGAGGGCAGCTGTATCTATTAATCTTCAAAAAGAACCCAAATCTCTGTTTTTTATTGCAAGTGGGAGCCAGGAAGGAATTGGTATGTGGGAAAACAATGCTGTAATGATGACATACAATCAAAGGGAGGGTAATAAACCTGCTAGTTCTCTGTATTTACTGGGGAAGTTTGCTGGGGAGCAGGAGCTGAGGCTTGTTTTAACTACAGACAGCTTTCTCCTTTCAGTTTTTATGGCTTTCTCAATCACTTTGCTCATCTGCTGCTGGAGGCTTTTATTTGCTGATAAGGGCTGTTAACCAGTTGGGAAGTCAGATTGATGAAGTTATGTAAAATGCAGCAAACAGTTTTTTGGCAGGTTAGACCCACAGTGCTAGAGGAGTGAGGGAGATGGGAGGGCTCCTGTCCCTCCTGTTGGAAAGGGAAATGTCCTGAGGAGGGGACAAATCACGACAAACCATATATGGTTTATGTGTATATATATGTGTGTGTGTGTGTGTATATATATATATATATACACACCTATATATGTCCCCGCTCCTTGGCATCTGCTGGGGCTGATGGGTCAGTGAGTTCCTCTTGTTTATTCTGTTCCCTCTTTTTCAGAGAAACTCCTAGTCTCCTTTAATAGGGAAATGAATAACAAATGCTGATTTGCAATGGGAGGAGTGCTCAGGCTGCCTTGCCCTCGTGTGGTGCTGTGAGCAGCATCTCTTAGTGAGGAGATGACCCGTTAAACTCAAAGAAGTATTGGAGGTCCATTAAAGGCTACTTCCAAAGTGGCTTTGTAGTACCTTTCTCTATCTGGAAGCAAACAATCATAGAAATGGAAAAAATACCTGATTTTAGCATTGCAGTATTGAGCAGTCCTCAGAGCTGTCTCTGCAAGGATGCAAGGAATAGTGCTATGGTTGTAGCATTTTCTCTTCTAGCAAAAGATTTTCTAGGAGCAGAGCATCAAATGTGTGTAGGCTTCCCTGTGTGTGCATGGGTGCTTTGAAAAATCCCAGGCTTTGTTGAGAATTCAGATTTTCTTGCTTATAAGCCCTGTCTGGCAGTGTGATGTTATTTCATGGCATTTTGCCCCCAAGACAGTATTTCTAACCTCTGGAGCTCTGCGCATGGTGGTACTGCAAAATTCAAGAGAGGAGTGCTGTTTGAGCTCTTAAAGGGATAGTCAGTGTGGAAAGCTGGAGTGTAGGGCACAAGGCTTTATGCTCCATGGTGAACCGAGCTTTTTCAGTTTGGGATTGGAAGCTTATTCTATACATGGTTTTTCTTGCAGAGGCAACTGATTCTGGGCATGCTTTGTTTTGCTTCCTCAACCATCATTTATTTATTCTTATTTGCCCCTTTCTGAGAGAATTAAAAATTAATCTGGGATGTCACGTATGGAAGATCATGTACAATTAATATATAAAAAACATATATTTTTTAAAGTTAAAAACCAAACAAAACAAAACAAACCCAAAAAACTTTTCCCAATATCCAGCTAATATTTTTCAGGTCCCTCTTGCAATTTGCTAATGTAATTCAGTTGACCTGAGTGCACTTTCAACAGTTTCTCTTATTTTGCAATTTTTAAAAGGCTTCTAATTTGCTTCAGGTCACTTCATGTCCCCAGAGTTGTGGATCCTCTCTAAATCCTGTATTTCTGACCAACTCTTTGGAGGTCTCAATTACGGGAGTGCAGCAACATTTAGTTTTCAAAAAAATCCTGGAAAAGCGGGCATCCTCTTCAAATCTCACCTCCATTTGGTCGTCACTTAAAAAAAGAGGAGCATTAGATTTTACAGAAGCATTTCACTTCCCATTTGCTCTTTCAGAATCTTTTTGCCCTTAAACAAGTTGGAAAAATTCTGTAGTACCTTCTTGTAAATTCTCACCTCTCTCAGATCGTGTATGATAGAAAGGCACCTACCTACCTACCTCCTACTTTCAGTCTTGAGAAATTTCCATCTACCCACAAAGAAATATGAAGTCAAAACTGATGATTCTGTCTGGAAGTAGCCCACTGCAATGTGACAGCTTCTCCTCCCCGGAGCAGAGCAGCAGTGCTGGCAGCCTGGGAGAAATACTGCTGACTGCAACAACCAATTCTCTTGATTTTGCTTTTCTTCCCTGGAAACAGTTCAAAGCCCTCTGCAGTCAAGGAGCCTGAGAGAGTGGTTTTAAAAGGTCTGGGAAAGGATTTACTCTTTGCATTAGTCATCAGACCGCTATCTTCAGTGCAGAGCAGTTAATTGAAAACCAGGGAAGGAAAGGCTGTTAAAAGGTGAGTATCATGTGAATTTTGGCTCTAGGCAGTAAAGCCCACTGTTCAAGCTAGTTTCTTCGCTCTTTCCTTCTTGAAAGAGATGCAAGTTCAAGGGATAGAGATCTATCCCTTTTGGATGGTCATAAAGCTGCTTGGTAATGATGGAACATCTCTCGCTGTCGAGCAGAGCGAGCCCAAGGCCCTTGCTGCGAAAACCCGATGAGGCTTTGGCGGAATGCTCGAGTAACTGATTTCCTCTATTTCTATAAACATATGTGTCTAAACTTCCCAAATTGCTATTGCATCTTGTCTCTATCATCTAGCAGTCTGGATTTTGGGTCCAGTACATGATGCCATGGTCACAGCAGGGCAGGCTGGAGCCCTGACTCCCTGCCTCCTGCCACCTCGCGGGCAGCAGCTGCCGCACTCGCACTTGTCCGGCTGCTCCATAGTTTGAAAGACAACTTCCCAAACTGTGGCCTCTTAGCTGTGTATAATATTGGTACAGAATGTGAACCTCACTTCAGGAGAGGTATGAATCCTTTTAGGGAGAAGTCTACCCATAGCATGCTGGTCTGTGCAATGGGTTATCTCTTCTACCCTCTGCAGGAAGGATTTGAAATCTTCTTGGCTGATGTTAAATTTTCTGATGAAGATGCATTAAAAATTGATTTCTTTAGCAGGCTCCGCTACTTTCCTGCTGGGTCTATTTATGTAGAACCAGATTTAAACATCTCATATTTACTATAAAGTGTACTGACTTGGGAAAATCCATGCCATTTTCAACAAAGTCTGTTCCATTTGAAAATAAGGTACAAATCTCCTGACGTGAGAAAGATGAGGGTCTTTTAGAAAAGCTGATGCACAAGTGGGGTCAAAGCAAGCTGGAAACTGAGATCCAAAGTTTTCTGTGCCTCCTCCTCACCCAAGCTGCCATCTGATGCCAAAATCTGCCAGTGTTGTTTTCCCACAATAAATCCCCCCCAATCATCAGCAAGTTTTACTTCTCAAATCTTCTACTTGTGAGTTAATCCACAGTCTTAACCGGCTCAGCTGCTTTCCTCCTGCTGTACCATCTCGGAGGCCCTGTGGGATCCAGAAATGAGGCTTGAGGCTGGCCACCACCTCCAAGGGGTGACACTTGCTCCAAGGGTGATGCTGTGCCTAGATACTGAGCTCCTATAAAATCTAATTGCTGCTGCCTTCTTTTAAGACACGACCAGAGGAAGGGTAGGTGCTGAGGGCAAAATATCTTCTTAAAGAAATCTGTGAGTCACAGCATGTGCTTATGCATTGGAAATCAGGAATTCATTTCCACCCTTTTCCCGAGGGATTCTAAACCCACTTCTCCCAAGAGAGTGGTCGAGCCCGTGGCTGCTCCGGAGTAGGAACACTTTTCTCCATTATCTGGAGCTAGGATACTGTGGGGGCGTGGGGAGAAGGAAAAAGGAAAAAAGAAAAATAATTGGGTCCCACTGGTGGCAGAGAGAAAGTACTGTCAGAAAGGAGCGGGATGCAGTCAAAGGGAGACCTAGGCTCTGGACCCCACCCCACCATTGCTTTGCATTTTTCCATTCAACACCTATTCAACCAAGTATATAAGCTTTTGGACCAGGAACAAAGCCCTTTTCCCTCTCTGCGAGTGTCTTACCAAGCAGCTTATACCCATATAGATCCTGTGCCCCTTTTTCCTGTTAAGAAGATTGCAGGTAGATCATCCCTCTGGATGGTTCAGCTTTGGCTGGATCATTTCCGAGGCAGTTACTAATCCCTGTGCAGTGTCCCTCTTCCAAGGATCTGGAGCCACTTCAGTAGCCAAGCACTTTTACTCAACCCCAGCAACTGCTGTGCCTGAATTTCCAGTGCAGAAGGGACTTTTATACAGTCCCGAGTGTATGCACACAGGAATAACTGAGCTACTTGATGAACTGATTAAAGATTTATAGTTCTTAGAGCACATAGCCCTCTTTTGGGGAAAATCCTGGATCAGAAATCCATCTCTGTCCTCACTAATCCATGTATTATTCTCTCTTATTACTTTGTATCGATTCATTTCCATTTCATGTTGCAGCATCGGGTCACCAGTGTGTGTCTGATATTGCAATACATTATTTAGCTGTCTCCTGACTCTCTGCTATTTGGTGGCATCTGTTAGTGTGGTTGACCTCTCTCTGTCTGTTTATTTAATGATGGTACCTTAATCTTTTCCTTAATAATAACCAACATTCTGCCAGTCATATTCTGCCTGAATCCAAAGTTAACTCTTTTGTGTCTCCTCTTTTCTTTCCATTTTACTACCAGCAAAATGTTATCAGGAATTGGTTTTGTCTCCTCTGGTTTTCCAAGTGATACAAACCCCATCTATGGTGTTATCCCATGGGAACTCACATATTAAAATGGAGAGCCGAGAGCTCTCCCCTGCTGTCATACATCTCTAGGCTGCCATTCAACCACTGGACTGAAGTTCCCAGGATATTTAGGGAGCTCTACAAGAGAATACTTGCCCAGACTGAGTGCCATGCAGACCGAGTATAGTAGGACCTGTTTTCTCTCCATATCTATATATTTTTGACTAAAAATTTCAAGTCAGGGATTCCTCTCCCAATGAAGGGAGTGTGGGACCTGATTTCCTGGTTGGGGTTCCTTGATATTATTTTAATACAAATTATTTTAATACAAATAGAAATCCTTTTCTCTTCCCAAAGCCCAGCAAATCCCAGATACTTGTCTCTAAGAATATGGGAGGAAACCAGCAAGCAGGATTTTGCTTTCTAGTGATGATCAAGTTGCTGCAGCAAACAGCAAACAGAGTGCTCGGGCTGAGTGTGGATGTGAGCTGGCATTGCTAGCAGAGACACAGCGAAATGACCTGGCCTCCAGCTGTCTGCTTGCACAGCCCTTGTCTTTCTCAACCACTGGTCCCCAGAAAAGGGACTGCTCCGTGTCTCACTGGGCATGACCCACTTCCCACCTCCCATCGCTTGTGATGGGCTTTTAATATTTTAAAATGTTAGAGAATATGTATCAGTCCCAGTGGTGATGAAACCTTCCTTCGATGTTCCCAGGCTTGTTAAAATGGTGTTGCAAGGGACTGCAGAGCACTTCTGGTTAGGTTCAGATCTACGTGTAACAGCTGGGCTGTATCATCTCCTGTGCTCAGAGTAGCACAGCACGGCGACCCCTCTCAGCAGGCTGCCTTTCGGCCTCAGCTGCATCCCTTCAGGGTGTCTCTCATCCGACTGGCCCTTTCTGAAATGCACAGCAGATGCAGAGTAACAGTCTTCACTCGGGATTTCTCATCATTTGCCTTTGCTGGGCTGTCTGAGCAACAATGGCACTACCTCTAGCATCGCTCTCCATCAGTTAGAAAACCCTGTGAATTCCCTAAATTGCAACTATTCCTCTCACTTCCTCTGGATTCACAATAATAATACACAGCACAGTCCAGCTGTCTTTTAACTCTTTTCTTGCTTGGCCTGCACATTCTGTTTCGCCAGTTTTGAGTACATGGCAAAGCCTTGACTCCAGGACTTCAGTAACCTGACTGTGCCAAAAACTGCTACATTCCGCTGCTGGATAGAAAAAGAGTCAGCTGCTGGAAAGACCTAGAATGGTTTAGGTTGGAAGGAACCTTAAGGATCATCCAGTTCCAACCCCTCTGCCATGGGCCTGGACACCTCCCACTGGACCAGGTTGCATCACAGCAGAGTTTAGGAGAGGCTGGGCTGCTGGCAGTAAGTGTTGCTCAGAAACACCTCTGTGGGGTCCTTGTGACCAATAATGTGAACATGGAGTCCTTGCAGATAGTCCACTGAAATATTTTTAGGAGGACTAAAAGCCCTCAATTTAAAAAAAAAAATTTATTTCCCACTTTATCAAGCACATTGACCTCAGCCAGGTAGTATCCCTAACCAGAAGAGAAATGAGGTCCCATTGTCCAGAGTGACAATTTCTGCCAGCCCTGTTTGGATTCTGGCTGCCATCTATCTGAGAAGAGCTGCATTCCCAGAGAGCAATGTAGATGTTAGTGCACCAGGACTGACCTTCCAGCAAGTGCCATTCTTATTTCCTGGGTTATGGGTGGCATCTGGTGTATGCTGGTCCATGCTGTGATGAGATGAGCTTTGGCTCAGTTCTCCTGCGAGAAGAGTGGGATTTTTACTAAATCATTTTCCAGTTATGTAGTCAATTGTGCTTTGGAGATGCTGATCAGGGTTGGGGGAGCTCCACCAGGATGAGTCTGAGACCTCTCTGTTTAATTTCTGGTTTGACTACATCCAAACTGTAGCCATAGTTTCTTACCATGCCTATCTTCACCCAGCACCAATATTTATTCCTTTTAAAAAACTCTCTTCCAATACTGACTGGCTTTGACTTTTTTTGATAAACAAAGTTGACCTGTAAAGTGTCCCATAGCCTCTTCTCTAAACCGTAAATTGTTTTGTGCTTCTTTTTTTTCAGCCAGTTCAATTTTTTAATATGCTTTTAAAAAAGCCATCGGCACCAGAGTTGAACCAACATCCTGGGTTTGTCTCGCCGGTGGCACAGTTGGGAGTAAAACTCCCTTCCTCCTTCTGCTTGCTCCTGTGTGGTTCAGCTGGTTATGTCCCCAGTCTTTAATTCAAATACTTCCTATGATAGAAAATCTATCAGGTGCTAATGGAAGCTGTTCCCATGGTTATTTACTCTCTTTGGTTTGCAAAAAAAAAAATTGGAAAATGACTCCCCATACTCAGCTCAGATTGGTCCAGTTTCAGCTTCCAGCCATTGGGTCTTATCCTGCCCCTGTCTGCTAGATTGAAGAGCTTTTTCTTAATAGAAAGTCATGTGGATACTTTAGTGACCTCTTAACCTGCTCTTGGTGAAATCAAATAAATGGAAACTCTTTGGTCTCTTACTGCAAGACAAGCTTTCCTGACGAGGGTCAGGGCAGGCCAGCAGGGTCCAGGTCAGGGATCACAAAAAAAGAGAAAATATTTATGTTCTTGGCCCACTTTCTGGAAACCCAAAATAGATGAACTGTGAGAAGGGACTGGGCACTTAAATGCATTTCCTCTCTCCCTTCTTCATGATTCAAATTAACAGAGAACTAACGGATAAAATTAATCAGGCGCTGTTTCGTCCATCTCCTTCATGAAAAGGCAGGTGAGCATTAAACTACATTAAATGTTGCTTTCTTATGAGCAAATTGAGATTCCATACAAATGCAGTTAATTAAAGATTGAGACCAGCCAATTACATGAATATATACAAGAATTATTTGAATATGGATGCTACAAGATGGAAGGAGGGAAGTAAGAAAATCACCTTCCCCCTTCTCACTATTCACAATTTGAACAGTTTAGTGCTGTATTTCGTATTTAATAAAGGCATTTACTGATAATGAGATGATAAATGTGCTGGAAAACAGGACTAAGTGATGAAAATAGGAAGTCCTTGATGTGTAGCACCTGGCCAGCATGGAAATGGTGAGGAAGCGTGTTACTGCGAAGGGACCCAGCAGACGGACAGGTAGGCACCCAGAAAAATGTCTTGTAGTCCCTTCTTGGCCTCTTTGGCTTCCTACCCTTCCATCTTTCTTCCCACTCCTCCTGGTGGTGGTAACTGTTGCTAATGATCATGCTGTTGTTCTGTAGGTCTGCAAACGAATATAAATGAAAAGACAATCTCTGCCCAATTTTTCCAACCTAAGTGCAGTTGCTTGACCAAAACAACAGTACCATAGATGAGGTTAATCAGAAGTTGGTCGCAGAGCTGAGTCCTGTTGCATAAAGATAGCATAATTTAGCCCTTAAATCATAGGAGATTTGAGAGATTCTTGAATTATGCTACTATAGCTGGGTGAATTTCATGGTTTTAGTGACCTCCAAGCAAGGATAAAAAGTACTGCTTTCTGTCTAAAGCCACTTCATGCAAAAAGATAATATAGCTTCTGGATACAGAAGAATGAAGGCATCATAGTTTCAGGAGCTATGTATGGGACTTACATTTGCAAATTTTTCATTTGTTATAAAACATCGATGGGATGAATTCGGTGTCTCCATTCCCCTCTGGAACTGACCTTCTCCTGGGAACGGGCTGCTGAAGCATTTAATACTTAGATTACTGCAAAAACTACCTGCAGCAAAAACTGCACCAAGAAAATGGGAACACGTTATTAGGGTTTTGTCGCAGCATAGCTTCATTGCCCTTTCTGTTCAGGTCATAGGAATATTAGGTGACAAAACCCCCTCAGACCTCACTTTGCAATTGCAGAGCCAGCAATTCGGTGCATGTTGCTGGGATAGTGAAGGTACGTTTGGCTCTGCCTTTCCTTTTCTTCTGTGCTGAAGAGATGAAGTCTTGCCTTTCTGGGCATAAATCACTTCAGTGATTTATGATGAATCCTCCCTGGAACTGGGTTATGATGAAACCTCCCTGGAACTGGGTTATCCAGGGGCTAACTGTTGAGGAAGTTTTGTACCTTTTTTTGAAGTATCTGGCTGTTGTCACACCTTGCTTTACAGTTACGAGGACAAGAAGGCTGTGTTGGCTCATACAATTCAGAAGACTTTAATGCAACAAGAGCCACTAATACATTAGAGAAGAGTGCTGGTCAGGAGGGGAGAACAGTCCACTGAGTGATCACAGGAGTCTCTTGCTTGTGCCGTAAGCACTAAATCATAACAGTCAGAAACAGTCTGGAGATCACCCTCTTTGGAAGAGTTAGTCTTTGTCTTAGCTCTCCCAGAGGTGGGATGTACCAGCAAGCACTGGCAACGCCACACAGGCTGGGTCAGAGGAAAGCTGAGTGTTACACATACATTAGACTGTCACATGCAGGACAGAGGAGAAAATAAGATAATTTTTGGGGTTGTTTTGATTGTTTTGATTTCAGATATGTAGGCACTATGTCTACCAGGGAAAGAAAAAAATAAAAGAGTCTGTGAAAGCAAAGGCAATGACTTTTGGTTTATATTGTGCAGAACAAGGTGGGGGGTAACACGGGAATGCTAGGGATGATGACAAAGGAGAAAACAAGGGACAGGACTGCTCCTTGAAAATGTTTGGCCGTTAGGTGACACTCTTTTGCTACGTTTCCAACAGCCAACAATGCAAGTGGAAAACACTAGGCAGATACAAACTCTTCTATTTTGGGTAAGCGAAGTGTAACTGTTTCTTTAGGATTAATTCACGAGGGAACTTTACAAGAAATTTTCTGATCAAGAACCTTCTACTTCATCCAATTCCTTATTAATTTGATTCTCCACTTCAATGTGACTGAAAATTTGGGAACCAGCTCCCTTGCGTTCAGAATAATAACCACCAATATATTTTGCTTGGTTTAAATCTCGTTAGGTAGGTATTGTGAGATAATTCAACCATCAGCTCCAGGGTGTAACTATTTAATTTGTGTTGAGGGTGGCACTTCACCACTATGGACGGTAAAGGAGTCCAAGAAAAACTTGGAAAAAAATGCATAAAAAGGAGAAAGATCAGGGAGATATTTTCCTGATATTTCTGGCCATGCCACTGGTCTGTCTCATGACTTTGGTCAAAACAAAGACTCTGAAAGCAGCACAGAATAACCTCAAAGTCAGAGAGATGGGTTGGCGAATTTCTGGCATCAAAATCTGTATAAGTGCATCTGTTCCACCTACTTTTCCATTGTCTTCTACTACTATAACAAAAGATAAATGCATCCTTGACCATCCCTCAAAAGAGTAGCCTTGACTTCTCAGATTATACCTATATCATAATGACTCAGTTGAGAATGATGGCTTACATAGAAAAAACAGCAGCATTATTTTTTTTTCCAGAAGTATTTGAAAGATTTATAGCAAGCGTACAACTTACTCCTAGGGAAGTAGTACTTTAGTACTACTTTAATTAGTACTAATTAAAGGCTATATTTTACATTTAAGAAACCAGTCCCTTGAATTGCAAATATGAAACTCTCTGTTTTTTACTCCTGACCAAGATTTTTTGTTTGTTGTCGCTGCAGTCAGCAAATGGAATGCTCCTGTTTTCTGCAGTGTACCTTGCTGGGAGGAAAATTGTCAACATAAGAAGTGAAGGAGACTGGGGAAGGCATTATATATTCCCTTTTAATCTTTTTAATATCATGTATAAGGGACACAGAGCCTGCAGTGACCTCTCCCCAGGTGACAGAGTGCCCCTGCTCAAGGTCACTTATTTATGCATTTCTTTGTTTGCTCTGGAGCCCACCTATCTTCTTGAATAATTCATGAGCGTGCTTGGGCCCTGGAACCCTCTTTAATGAGTTCAGGAAGCAGCCAGGGCTCAGGGCTGCAATCAGCTTCAGGCTGCTGAAGTGCAGAGCACGGGGCACCATATGCCAACCCAGGGCTCCAGCATGTACCCTAATAATATTGGTCTTTCAGCAACTTACACTCAGTGAGAACAGGAGAGGGAATAGGCCCCAACAGAAAGCTGCCAGACCCATCCCAGTGTTTCTTCCTCTTCATCCTTTCAAGACAATGACACTTGAGAAGAGGTGAGGGACAGAGATTTATTTTTTGTTGGGAGGACACTCTGATACTTCTGTTCCTTTTTTGACTTGTCCCTGTTTATGGCCAGGTTCTCTCTGTTTTGCAGGTTTACCTGAGTCATTGATGCTGCAGTAAAGAACTGCTTAATGGGAAGCCAGGGTAATCAAATCAGAGTTGGAGGAGCCAATGCAGATGGTTATATTCTGTCTTTACGGGGTTGGGAATATGCCTACTTGCTCATCTGCTAAGAGCTAACCACTCGCAATGCTGTCTGTAAACACAAGAGCACATCAGTCTTCTGCTTTCTTTTATGCCAGATTTCTGGTTGTGTGGCAGAGGGACTTGGGTCTCTCACAGACTCCCAATGCAGCATCTCTATGCTACGACTCAAGAACAAGAAATATTAAAAGATCCATGAATGCACCTGCTGCAGTAGCCACCAGCCTTCATCCTCCTCCTGCTGAATACCTCCTTGCTGGGAGGATTAAGTGTGGAACAGGATTCCCATGCTTGCTCCAGCCTAGCTGGTGTTCATAAACCTGCTTACAAGTTTTCAGAGAAAAATCAGCTTTGCAGATATGCTCCACTAATCTGCAATGACTTTGGGTGTTGGTTTTTCATTCTGTTGGCATACTCATATTTACTTTTTTGCAACACTTTAGGTATATTTCTTTTTTTTTTTTTTTTTTTTTTTTTTTTTTTTTTTTTTTTTTT
>JAOTQQ010000052.1:47560536-47648572 GCA_026546715.1 Gallinago undulata | reverse complement strand
GAAGTAGGCAAGGCAATTTTCTGTTTGAATTGCTTCTGGGGAAAACACATTTAAATCCATACACATGCTTGAAAGGCATGTTAAAGGTTTAAAGGTTCGTCTTTGGGACCCAGCTGTATACCTTGAGTGCTCCCGTATATAAAGAAGGGCTATAATCTGGATGGGTTCTTCTGATCCTTTCAGGAAAGAAAAGAAAAAAGAATAGCTTAATTTGCTCTATTTTTTTCGGTTGGCTATCATGGAAAGCTTTCTAATGGCAAGCTCATTGGAACAAGCTGAAGGAGGCTTTTGATAGCAGGTTATGCCATCACCCATCAAATGCTGGTGTATTAGATCCTGCAATAAAAGAAAAAATGGGCTTCCTGTCCTCTTGGATTCCCTGTTTCTGACCTGATCTCCCAGATAAGGGGAAGCAAGCATTGCATTATTGGCCTCAGTGGGTTTGTAAAGTCTTGGCTCTTCTTCTATGAACCTGAACTAGACTAGTGGTTGGACAAGATTTGTGTCCTCTCTCATGTAATGATCCTGTCTTTCATTAAGATGGTTTTGCTCCCCTTGTTAGTAGCACGGGCTAAGGTGGGATTGTCAAACCTGGGAAATTATGTGTTTTTAGAATACTTACTCCTGTTTCAAAATGAACTTTAAAGAGCAAAGCTCATGTCCCACAAAGCCATATTTCTGCATTATATTTTTTTTGGCTGGTCAGTTGAAACATTTGATCTTTTCCATAATGCAAAATAAATATTGGAATGAAAAGCCATACCACACTGCTGCTGAAGTCATTGAAGTGTTCCATCTTGACATTTTCAGAATAGAAGACAGATGTTACCAAGATGTTTATGGGATGGCCTGTGTTTTTCTTTAATGAAAAATCATTAGCTAGCAAATGTCCACAGAAGGTCACAACTTTAATGAAATGGGATTTTTTTTCTGATAAAAGATGTTTTATAGAAACTTACTGTTGCTTTTTTGGGCAGTTAATTGGCATACTCTTTCCATGCATAAATCCTGCCTGTGTGATTTGATCAGAACGTCTTCCTCCCAGAAGACATTTGCTCTGCCCACTGCTCTATGCCGCATCCCCAGGGCTTTTTGCTCTATGGAGATGCTCTGTGAGAGCTGCCCAGTCTTTTCCAAATGGTGCAACAGGATTTGTGCTGGCCTGTGAGTTGTGTCTTTAGAGATCGGGCAGCTGTAGCCTCAGTGCTAGTGGAAAGCTGTCCCTGAGGACCAGTGTGGGAGGTTTGTGATCAGATGCTGGAGCTGGGGTGAACCCCATGGACAGTTTCATAGTGGCAGCTTGTGGAAATCTGGTGTAACAGCACATGAGGGTTCTTGCTGTGACCATGTCTTATTGCAAAGCCAGCAAGAGATGGGCTGGCTGAGACATGTTGGGCAACTTAGAAGTGCTCTGCACCGTTATACATCTGAAAAAAAGGCCATATTTCTGTGTGTGTAAAACCTGGCCAGGCTGGTATCTTTTCTCACTGTGGCTGTGTTGTGCTTGTTCTTCTGTGTTACCTATGACTACAGAGGATAATGGTGATTGTTCATTAATTGCCTGCTGATTGATTGAAAACACAACTCAGGTGTTACTGTGTAAGTCTATTTTCACCATCTTAGAAAGATTAACATTAGCAAATTGATATTAAACAGACATTTGAGGCAGTAGCAGCTCTAAGTGCAATCACTGCTTATTCTTCTGAAAGCCCTGGGCAGAAGTTACAGTCCTACAGGCCAGTAAGGGAGGAGCAGTGTTGGGTCTTAATCTTAGACTTTATCTGGTTGGGCAACGAGAAGAGCTTGATGGAAAAAAAGCCACCTGAGACCCAAGGGGACAACGTAAAAAAAAATAAATAAGGTGATTAGTGAGCAGGGGGCTGCTAATGGAAATTGTTGTGGGAAGGTTTGCTCGTTGTCATGCTCATTTTCACTCCACTGTGAAATTATTCAGGACTGATGGTCTTTGCAGTATCACTGAGAGCCCACCGTCTCCCCACAGCTGCTGGAAGGAGGGAGGATCCAGCTACAGGGATTGAAGCCCCTGGGACTCTGCTTGCTGCCAGGGCAAGGCTGGCTGCGATGCGCTGCCTGTCGGAGCACAGCTGGGTACCAGCAAAGCCACTGCTGCTCTGGGCAGGCACCGTCCAAAATTACTATGCACACAGCTGGCTGGAGCTCACTTCAAATTGCTGCAAACATCACGGTCTGCCTTCCTTCAGCCAGTGTTTTAGGAAAAATAGCAATGCAGAGACCCCCCACGTTTAAAAAGCACTGAGCTTACTGTCTTTGCATCAGATGGTCTCCCTGAAAGTCAGATCTATATATGGACCAAATGAAAATTCCTGCTCGATGCTCAACCTGCAGATCCCTGAGGCAGCAGGAGACCTACATTTTAGACTTTCTGCTGCAGGTGGCACTACTGTTCCTTTTCTTTTAACCATCCCAAATCTGAAGTGATGAGTTATTTGCTATGGTCCAAAGGGCAGCAGAAAAGCCTGACCAAATTTAACTAAACCAGAAGGGCACAAAAAGGATTTTGAACAAAATGTGAGTGACTTGCTTGCCCTGCCCATCCCTTCTCAATTACTGAGAGCAAATAACTTGCATGTAATGGCTCCGGGGGAGAAGCATGGAGAGGAATCAGAAAAGTCTTTTTGGCAAAAACAGTGAGCTTCGGGCAGAAAAAGAAGATGAATTCCACACTGTTTGCACAAACACAGTATGTGCTCGGCTGGCTTGGGACTTCACAACTGGCCTCACAGCTGACACTGAGCAGCAGCAGTCTGGCACTCAAGGCTCCATGCTGGGGACCCTTTCAGATTTAATGCTCATCCTTTGCACCCTGGCTTGGAGGAGCAGCTCTCCGCAGCACCAGTCCCCCAGCAGGTCCGTGCCAGAAGGTTTGTCCTAACTTCCCTAAGGACATGATGAGAATTAACCCCCTTAGCACCACAGCAATGCTTCCTCTCCTCCCAGCTGATGTGCTGGAGGTGTGACACACAAAATCCCCAGGACCTATCATATAGGTGATGTCTATAGGATGGTCAAGGTCAGATTTCCCTGACAGAATCCCTGACAGAAATTTGGGCAGCCAAATTTCTTAAATTTCTTAAAATCCAGATGAAGCTCTGCTTTCCCTTGGGAGCTGTGTTGAGGTATGGAGGGAGCCAGTAGCATTTAGTGGAGCAAATGCAATTAGCAGGTAGAGTTCAGGCAGACTGAGGGCAGTGGAGGGACCTCTTCCCACTATCTCAAATGATTCAGCAGGGGAAGGGAGTGTTCAGGCTGGTTCTACCTGCCCAAAACTGTCCATCAAATCACAGTAAGTTAAAAAAGAGCAACAAAACTGGAAGACATAATTGTTCTGGCCTGAAGAAGCTAAGATATTTAGGGGTTTTATCCAAGGGAAGGTTAAGAGGTGACTCAGTCACAACCCATAAGTAACAACAGCATGTTTTTTTTTTTTAATCTGAGGGAAGGAGTATAAGTAAATTTCAAAGGCTGTAAGAGGAAGCTACATAAATCCAAAAGGGAAATAAGGCATGTGAATTGAATTCATTCAATGGTTACCCTGGGCAGGTAACAGGAGGGTGCAGGTGAGATGTATTTCTTGCCCAAGTGCAACACCACGTGCACTAATCTAAAAAGCCCATAAAAATCTTCCTGCAGTTTAGCTTGATTCCATGCAGTAAAGGAAGAGTAAACAGAGAGGAAAAGTATATGGATTGAGTTGATGGAAATTTACTTTCAACTGATTGAAACTGAGGTGACATAAAGCAGATGGAATTTTTTCTCACCACTGCTAGCTTAAGGAAATGAAGTCTTTCATGATGATCCAATTTTTTTATTAATTTTCATATAAAGAACACAAAATATTGTGGCTGTGAAAGAGCTGAATATGAAGCAGATATAAAATATGTACATAAAACAGGATAACTGACAGCTTTAATACATTTTCAATTTATATGTGAATATAGACACAATTCCCCCCTGCATAAACCAAACAGCTAGCCACAGGATATGACATGGGAAGCATAAAATCAAAGCAACGTGCAACAGTTGAGCTAGAGAAAGGGTGGTGGCAGAGGGCAGGTAATGCCTGTTGGCTTGATGGGACCAGCACCATCCTTCCATGCCCATCTCTGTAGCAGGCATCAGACTTGCTCAGGACCTGACAAACACAAATCTTTGCTCTTTTTGTGCAGTGTCTAACACTTCATCAGCAGCTTGGATGTTCTGCTAGAACCGGAGAAGTCATCAAGGTTAAGGAATTGATTGTAATGGCCAGGTGTGACAGAAGGTAATTTGAAGGCAAAGCTGGAGTGACCAGACTGTAGCTGTTTCCTTACAGCTCCCAGATGACCCGTAGAAGCTGTTTCAAGACTGTTCTAAATTGCGCCAGGCTCTAGTCAATCCTGTGTGATTTCAGGCACACTGGTGCCATAAAGCCACCCTTACCACCTTAGCACCCTGTAGTGCCTGCAGTTCACCCAAAATTTTTGGTTTCCTTAAAAAAAAAATAAAAACAACAACAACAAAAAAAAGGAATGAAAGGAGAAACAACAACAACAAAAAAAGAATGAAAGGAGAACAAAAAAAAAACAAAACAGAAAGACAAACACAGAGGAACAGAATAAGAGAGGGAAGAGATTAACATTTTCTGCACCCACAGCAGTAACCTGTCTGACTCCCAGGATGCCCGGCTGTGCCCAATGTTGCCTTTTTAATTATTGGCATAATCAGGTCGTCCGGTTAATCGGCACCCTGCTGTGGGAGCTCATGCTCACGCTGAGTCTCTTCTCTGCCAAGACTTTTTTGGAATTTGTTTAGCTGCACGATGCCCTGAAACCTCATTAGGAATAAGACCAGTTCTCCATAAAGGATAAGTTCTGATGAGTGGGTCTTTTCTCTTCTGCTTCAGCTACTGTAAGGGCTTCTTGAATTAATTTAATGTAAGCAGTAACAAAAGCCTCTCAGACAGCTCTGCACTCTTCTTCCCCAAATGGCTGTTTATAAGGATTCTACCACTACCTGGTGCTTTTCAGCAGAAAATTTACAATTATTTAGCAGATACCACCAGGGCCTGCTGCAGCTGCCCTTCACTCCTCCAGGATGACCGTCGTCATGCAGCAAAGAGTTGTTGTGCCACAGGGAACCACACGCTCTGCTGTGGCTCCTTCCCAGCTAGAGTGCTTGGGTGGCTGTAAGGAACTGGGGGAAGAAGGTTATGCTATGCCTAAAGAAAAACATCTCCAAGGAAAATGGACTATGGCTTTTGAGGAACATCTCAGTGTAGACCTTCTCATGGCTTTCCAGCAATGCTATAATCTAGATCTTTTCTAGGAATCTCCCCCAGATTTCCAGGAATCCAAAGCCTTTCTAGGAAACCCCTATGGCTTTCTAAGGATATAACAGCTGCTTTCCAGGAAATTCTTGTGTTAGACAGTTTGTGGCAAATTCCTCAAGCTAGAGTCCTCCTCGTAATTCACTTTGCAGCAATTCCTTGGGTGGGAATCTGTCTTGGAAGTTTCCTTGTCCTTTCCAGGCAATTTTCTGCTACTTTTTGTGAACTTCTTCAGCTGCTTGTTTTTTTGGTGACTTTATATGCTATTTTCTCATAGCCTTTCAATATGTGTTTTCTAGAAAAAATTCTGTTGCTTTTTGTGACTTCTCCCCATGCTTTCTAGGAATTTTCTTGCTCTTTTTAAGGAATTCTCCTGTTGCTTTTCTTGTCTAGGTATATTTCTTGAAACTTTCCCACCACTTTCTAAGAATTTACTTGGTACTTTCCAGGCATTAACCCTTAGATATCTAGGAATTCACAGCAAATTCTCTAAGAAATTCCCTATTTATTTCTAGGAATTTGCTGCTGTGTTCAAGGGCTTCATCAGTTGCTCTCTAGAAATTTGGGTTGTGCTTTGGAGGAATTGCCCTGTTCTTTGTAGGATTTTTCCTGCTCCTTCCTAGGCATTTCCCCACTACTTTCTAGGAATTTGCTCTGCTGCCTCATGTCATTCTTGAGGTGAGAACTCTGTAAACCACTTTCTGCTCTGTTAGCATGTCCTGGGTGTGCTAATGGTGTCCAGATTAACAGCGCAGATCATCTGTGACCAGTTAAAACAGACTAATGCGAGGGTGATAGTGAGGAGAGAAAAATGTGGCAGCTCTTACACCTTCAGTCATGATTCTGCTATTGCAATTTCTGCCTGTATTAAGACAAAGCTGAGATTTGAGGAAAACCTTCTGTATTTTGAAAAAGCGGATTTTTTTTTCTCAGTAGATTAACACTTAAAGGAGTTTTGCAATTAGAATTACTAATGTTCAAGTGTGGTAACAGCCAAGCACGATGCAGCCTTTCTGTTTGGCGCAGCATCGATGAATTGTTAGGGAAAGGAACTGATTGACTTTACTAAATTAGAACTGATGCCACAGGCACTATGAATGTTAACATCCCTGTAATTATGCAAAATATTTGTACTTTTATCTACATTAAGTATGGTAAAAGTGTACAAGACACAGGAGCTGTCAGAAAAACACCCACAACTTACCCAAAAGAAAAGTTTCTTATCTCCTTGGTTCCCAGGAAAAAAAAAAAAAAGAAGGGTATGGTGACAGGTTCCATCTAAGTCTGCTTTCTGTAGTGTATCATTAGACATAAAATAAAGTAGAATTCAGGGTCTGGGGTCTCCTGCTCATTAATGGGAAAAGCTGTTCTGCTGTGCTGGGATCACTGCTCCTTCAGTTGCAGTGTGAACTATGCAGCCCAGGAAAACCAGGAGCTCCCTGTGAAATAAGACATGAAGGTAACTGCAAAGTCTGCACAAGGAAATGGAAAACTAAAGTGTGACCCAGATAAATGATATGAGGAGAAGTCGGGCATAGCTAACGTTCCCTTTCTTCATACCTCTTGCTAAAGAGGAATTTTGGGGTTGGGGGATTTTTCCAGGTAATTATCACTTTTTCCTGCAGTGCCAGAAGACAACTCATGTGTCTGAAGTTGCTCTCAAGACCTCACAGTAAGGTAAGGCACATATAACATCGTGGTGGCCATTGATTAAACTTTTCTGCTTGGCAGCTTGAACTTCTTGTCTCAATGGCGGGACTTGACACAGGACAAGGCAGGTAACAATCCGAGGAGAAACACCAACGTGTTTCACCCTGACAGACTCACTCAGGCTGAACTAATTGAAAGGATAAGCATGTTTAGAAGTGACAGTGTACCTGTTCCACTTCCATTCACATAGCCGTGGTGACACTAGAATCTTTGCAAGTAATGCCTTTGGATTCATACTTCTCCCTATTTGGGGACAAAGTTAAATCTTAATAGTTTAAACACTAAATCATCCCACATGTTCAGAGCTGCCAAAGAAATTGTAGAAAAAACCCCAAATATATGATTTCGCTTTCAGCTGCTTAAAGTTTTAATCTGAATTTAATTACATTTGGGTAGTGGAGGTGGTGGTGGGGGTGTTACTACAGAACATGAAAGCTTCAGCAATTGTGAATTTGAAGGTGACTTCTGAAAGGAGAGACTTAAGAAGGGTTTCAAGGTCAGTCGCACTTATTTTTAACCAAAAAGAAGGCTCTTGAAAAAGATTCTGATCAGCAAAACCCTTGATCCTTCACTTTGGCTTCATAGATTCTTTTTAGAAGACTTTGTCACTTTTTCCTGCTCATTATTTATCTAAGAAGGTTCATCATGACTATGCCCAGAAAGATATTTGACCTCTGTATGTTAAAAGTTGTTCAAGTAGTAACTCTTTTAATAGAACAAGCACCTTCCTTCAGTAAGCTGAACTCTGACTGACATATCTATCTATCTATATATAAAACCACCACAGTCTGGACAGCAAAACCGCACGGTCCTGGGAGAGATCCTATTTATTCATAAGGCTTGAGAAGTGAGTGACTTTTCATCAATATTAACCTGGTTCTGGAGGTCAATACCCAGTACCTCTGCTTATACTCCAGGAGATGGTTTGAGAGAGCAACACAGAGAGATGAAAATCCTCCATGAGGTGAGTAGTATAAAAACTTTGTCAGTTTATTCACATTTCTACTTTTCTGGCAGCCATTAGAGAGAGGTGTTATTTGTGAACCAAAACGTCTCAGCCTCAAAATATCTCGCGAGCTTTGTATGCTGTGAGGTTCTGGGCTGGATTGCACTGTAGAAATGGGATTGCTATTTCCTTTAATGTACAATATGAGTATTGATTACTAATACTTTTATCATCAGCAAAGTACCAACTGAGTGTTGTGCTCGTCAGGCCAGATTTTGACAAACCAGGATGACAGAATTAGGAATTGGTTCTTACATATTCTGAGTTTGGTTTGGTTATTTAAAAAACAAAAAACAAAACCAAACAAAGAAAAAAGCAAAAATTGGTGATTCTGAAGCACCAGCCTATTGTAAACCAGTAAAGCTGTGTTCTAGCGCATCTCCTAATCCATCTAATTCACACAATCATCGGCTAATCCTTTCTACTGCTTGTGATGATCTACAAAGCTTCAAAGCAGTTTCTTTTTCAGAGAGTGCGTTAAACTGAATTGGTTCTGCTGTAGATTCTTTACTGCAGGAGCAGTCATGTTTAAGTGAGGAACTGCAGTGAGTGGGATGTGACTGTAAGACCCCTGGCACATCAGTGGTGTTTGCTGTCTCCCCTCCTGAGGGATGGTCTCAGACGGGGCGTTCCCGTGGCCGTGGTTGTGGTTAAGGCTCGGGGCTTTGCAAGGACAGCTCATGCCGTTAGCAGAATTAGCTCTTCTTTTCCTCAGATCCTCTTTATCATCTTACATGAGGGTTTATGACATCGGGCTACTGATGGGTGCTGCCCCAAAGAGGGCACTGGGAGCCTGGATGTGGGGTGGTCAGAGATGGATTGGAAATCAGCTCTGTCACAGCAGATTGTGACTCTTCCCTGATACTGTCCAGACAATTCACAGTCATCTGGCTGAGTCCTGCCTCGTGTGTGCAAACACATTCTATTTGCTGTTCTGCTGAGAGTCTGAAAAACTGTGCAAATGCTGTCTTACAGCTGGATCTCAGCCCTAGAGGTACGTTACCAATGTCTGTGTGTGCACACAAATGTGCACCAAGTGCTGGTTTGCTCTGGCAGGGCAATTTAACCTGCTGAGAGAAGGGAAGACCTTTTATTAAAAAAAACCAACCCCACACCCAAACTTCCACCTCCCTACCCCCTTGTACCTTCCAAACTCCAGAGGGAGCATTCGTTTTTAGGGACGAGCTAGTTTCTCCATAGGACCCCATAAAAAAATGAACTGATGACTGCTGGAGAAGCTTATGAAAATTCATTTAGCAAGCAAGAGGGCTGCTCCCAGGTCTAACAAGTGCAGCACGCTTCCCTTTTCCCACCCCCGCTCCCATCTCCCTCCTCGGGCCCTGCAGCTGGAAGCCTCCTAAGGTAAAAAAAACAAAAAAGAAAAGAGAAATACTGGATCTCTTACAGGAATCATGTGTCTCCCCTTAACAATGTCCAGGCAAGGTGTTCTGTGGGCTGAAATGGGGCTGAAGTCTATGGTTTTTCTTTTTTTTTTTTGTTTTGTATAGCAGAGATTGGTAAATGGTGGTGATTGCTTGACACAGAGCTTTAGCACCTTTAAGTCTTTTTTTCACAGTCAGGTTCTTTTTAAGATGCCTCAAATTACATTCCCCAGATGAGAGCCACTCATCGTGTGGAGCATTTGGGTGCTGTTTGAGCAAGAGGAAGACAGCGGTGTGTGTCCACAAGCAGATGGGACACCAGCCCAGAAGAATTTCTGGTTGTAGCTGGCTGAGGCATTAAACAACCTACTTGTTGTTTAATTTCTGGAAGGCAAGGGCTGACGTGAAACGAGGTGATTTCCAGTTTCTACTTTCAAGCTTGACAAAAAACTACAACTGCTGGTGGGATAGGAAGGGTCCACAGTGAAAATCTTGAAGTGCTCATTATCCTGCCCTTAAGCAAGATATCTGATTTTTAAGCAACATAGTCAGTGCCCCAAGATTTAGCCTGGGAACAGTCTTCGAAGTTTTTTATAATTCTTTCTTATGCTATGACTGGGTGAAATACTTTGTCAGTCATGAAATCTATTCAAAATCCCAGAGAACTGCTGAGAAAGAAGCTGAGAAAGATTTGTACGTAATCACAAAACAGCAGTTTCTTCAGACTTGCTGTATATTTACAGCTTTCCTCAGGAGTTTTCCTATTTCAATTAGGAGTCAGGATGTGTAAGAAAAATGCTTTCTCTGTCTCCTGCATAGATTTGGGTCAGCACAGGGGAAGCAAGGAAATTCAGCTGAGCGGTGGCTAATGTACATCGGAGGTATTTGATTTGTATTGACTGTCATAAATAGCTTCAGCTCCAACCTGTGATCCAGAGGGGAGACTGCCAAACTTCTGTGACAACAGCGCGGTGGCAACAATAAAAAAGAAAGGAGGAGAGACTACCACAGAGAGCAAGCTCTGGAAATAATCCTTCACAGTGTGACTTTCTGCGTTGTTAGACAAAGAGGGAGCGACTAATTGGAGCATTATTTTCCTACAGAAGCTCACATTTTGCTCTCAGTTACATGTCAGCAACTACACTAAAGTAATTGGAATAACACCTCCAGCAGAAGAAGTTCAGATACCATGGTGATGAGTGCTAATAGAGACACTGCTTAGATAAAGCGGGATGCGCAGATGACAGATGGGTTCAGGTAAATGTATTTTAAAAGTCAGAAAGATTTTCACCTGTGGCTTTCTTTTGAACCAGAGGGTAAACCAGAATGCTTTAGAAGTGTTCATCCTAGAGAGGTGTTCGTTTGCAGGAATTTTAAGTTTGCTGTACTAATGCTTCAGAGATCTAAATTCTGGTTCTTTGAAGTCAACAGAAAATTTGCAGTTATAAATTGTCATCCTGGTTATGAAATCTTGTTTATTGCTGGAAATTTAGACAATATAAATTTCTACCATGTCTTCTATATTATTAGAAAGAATTTTCTATATTATATTTTTAAAGATGTGCGGCTCATGAGTTTCCAGAGTAGGCTAATGATACCTGGATGCTAATTCTGAAACATGGCTAGAAAATCTGTAAGTAAACCTAACCAGCACGTCTTGTAAATGTTTCATCACTGTGAATTTTTGCTGAAGATCTGTTCCCCAGGCACTAACTACAGAGGACAGAAATTGATTTTTAAAATTCTCTTTTATATTTTTTGCAGCTAACACTCGAAGATTAAGAAAACTGTTCTTGACTATGGTTTTTCCTTTCTTTTATTTTCTCAAAACATCTGGAACCAGCTGCTAGGAGTTTAAATGACTAAACTTGTGATCATTCTATGACAGGCAAAATTTGATATGAACTTTATTCTCTGAACTGTAGCTCAGGTAAATTACTATGTCTGGGAGGGAACTGGGCTGATGTGCCCAGAGAAGAAATCAAACTGGTTTATATGCAGTAAAGGCCGACAGTGTGTGCCTACCAAAATCTAGATAATCCACTCGGAGTGGGACTTTGGCAGTATTCCCAAACAGTCTGTGGGAATCTCTCTAGGCAGTTTAAAGGGAGCTGATTTGCACCTCAGACTTCCAAGATTTCTTCACTGGTGTCTTCTGAGAAAAGGCAGCTTAGCCGTCTAGGACACCAGATTCTCCATCCTTCCTTCCTTCCTACTCTCAGAACTTCCACCTAGGATTTACTCAGCAAGATGTACCCAGGCTGACGAAGCTTTGTGTCTTTCACTGTAGAGCAGAGCTTAAAAAACTGATGCTTGTGAGAGCATTTGCTTGTAATTGCTCTAAGGGCTAATTGAGCTGTTCAGTCATTAAAATACCACTTGCAGTGAAGTACAACAGTGTGTTGATTTGTGGTGATCTTCAACCACTTTTGTTTAGGAAGCTCCAGAGGAAATAATGAAATGCTTTGGTTTCATCCAGCTGAATAGTATATCAGGTACTATGTTGCAGAAGCACTGATGTTCATCCAGAAAATGGCAGTGTTGACCTATACATAAAAACAACATACATGGATTTTAAGAAACCAAAGTTCAGCATTATAAGAGGAATTACCTTTTTCTTTTTAGCAGCTAATGGAAGTTAAAGTCACTACTTGACGGGTTGTAGCTGACAATGGAAATTTTATAGTCTGACAGCATTCATGATTATAGTAGAATGTCAACATCCATGATATCAGAAATAATTTCTTTTATAATTGTTCTGGGTAAATATAGGTTTCTTTTAGACATTTCAGCCAGAGTCTAATATAAAAGCTTGTAAATCAGACATGGTGGGAAGCAGATCTTTCTCTTCATAGGTGACTCCAAGCTCATTCGATGCAAGACTTCAGCAGAAGATAGTATCGTCTAGTGATGTTATATGGGGTCTGTTTCATTTCTTCTCTTCCTCAACTTCTGCTTTTCCCAGATTTTGTCTAAACCTTTTAGGCAAACAGCTTCTGCA
This sequence comes from Gallinago undulata, assembly GCA_026546715.1. Classification (NCBI taxonomy): domain Eukaryota; kingdom Metazoa; phylum Chordata; class Aves; order Charadriiformes; family Scolopacidae; genus Gallinago; species Gallinago undulata. The sequence continues at coordinate 47,636,126 of JAOTQQ010000052.1, read as the reverse complement.
TTACACAGTGCTCAGGTATGTTGCAAACATAAGGGTTCTGTGTTAAGTGTGCATTTCTCCAAATGTGATAGATAGTGGAGTAGAAGTAGTAAAGGGTTCTGTATTCAGGTTACCCGAAGCTTCTTTCTGCTCATTATTTCGCTATGTGTTAGAGAAGAATCTCCCAAGAAATGTATTAGTCCCAGAACAGAGCTGCAGCCAGAGATACTAAATGGCTCGTTCTAAGTACAAGGTTTCCTGGAACCTAGCCCTCATGCATTAGTCTCCAAGACAATCTTCCTCAAATAGTTTGTTCTGTCTAATTATATCATAAGACTGAAAATTCACAAATTTGACTGGAGTTCCACTTTGCAGCTAGAAACCAGAAGTAATAACACTTTGCTGAATATTAGTGTTTCCCCTTAGAAGGTAGCTCCTCCAAGTCTGTGCCAGCTAAAGGCTACTCTGAGAGACAGAGTGCAAAGTACTGGCATAGACAAGAAGTGTTTCAGGGGCCTAAATGGAGAAGTTCAGCACTTTTGCCCTACCTAACTATATGTTAGTTAGTCATAGTCAATTTAGTGTTTTTATAGTCAATAGTTATTTTTATAGTCAATAATCAAATGTTAATTACACCTTGGAAGTAACTCAGATCTCTCTAGATTCTTGGTCTAGAGCTAGGTGAATTCACTCAGATGAGTCTTCAGGTTACTATCTGTACAACCAGACATCTCTCTCATCTCTCTATGCTGTTCTTCACATTGGTTTCATGTCTAGCCAGGGGGTGGGAGAATACTGTTTCCACATTAAATTCATGTTACTTCCTTGCCTCTATCGTTTCGGAAAGCAACTTCTAGCATCTCAGAGATGTTTGACCTGATGTCTGCAGAATCCACTGCGGGGAATGTCAAATCAACATTTCAAAACTTCTGCCAGTTAGACGGGAAAAAAAATCAGAGGAAGGCGTCTGTCAGTCTTTTGCCAGCTGAACATCTGGGAAATACAAAGTGGTTCCAGAAAAGTTGGTGCACTCAGGCATTTTAGCAGCTATTTACTAAGCAAACATTGGTAATTAACAGAGAACTTGAGAACATTGCTATCGGGTTTTCTGTGTGCCTGGCATCTCATTAGCTAGTGTATAAGTCACAACTGTGTTTGTAACAGCATCAGGCTCAGAGGACCACCTTAGGATGTGCACCAGGGAGAAACCAGAAGCAGTACAGTAGCATTTGAAGGTGAAAAGCAGTATTGGATGGAGCATCTTCTGTACTCATGATTTTGGACTCATATCCTGAGATTATTTTTCTTCTGGAGCAAGTCCCAAATTTCTTGGAGACAGGAGCTAAACTCAAACTTATGTTCAATTTCCCCCAAGGAACATACTGAAAAATAGCTGGTTTTTTTCCTTATATTGCTTTGTTGTGCTGTTATTTTCTTTCCTTTGGAATTAGCCAAGTCTGAATGCTGGGAGCCTCCAGCTCTCCCATTTCTTGAGAAGTCATTGCTATTTCTGGGATAGTGCTGTTGTTAACAGCTCCTTCCTTCCTTCCTTCTCCCCAACACATGGCCACATAGAATGCTCCATCTGGCCAGAGATGAAGGCCCTTTTGGTTTGATGTTGCTCCAACATTGCATTAGTCCTTTTTTTTTCTGCATTAGTGTTTTTTCTGCTGTTTAACTTTTGACTTTCAGTATTAATAAATAACGGAACGAACTGTCTTTCCAGGAGACATTACATAACAATTTATCTTTCTTTGCATGAAAGAAGATAGACTAGCCAGGCCAAATACCACTTCTCATTACAATGGTGATATTTGCTTGTCTTGTAGCCCCCGTTGTCCCATTTTGACACTGTCTTCACATCTGCCATGCAACTGTGGATGTCCAGGACGTAGAAGTGATCCATAATTAACAGTAGGCAGAGCATTTCTTCCAAAGACTCAAAACTTGCTTATCTACAAAGATAAAGGTCTGGAGGGCTGGACCTCCCAGCACTGCCTGTGGCTTTTCCTGTTACAGGAACCTACCTGGGGGTTCACTAAACACATTAAGACAATGAATACCACAAGGCGAGAGACAAGTTGGGTGAGAATTTAGTATCTCAGTAGCAGAATCTGGCTCTGGCCAGACTCCCAGTCTGAGATTTGACTGAGGGCTGGAATTCTTTGCACGAGTGGAAACTATTCCTGGTCCCCAGGAATCTTGCTCCCTCTGGGGGGACAGCAGATGCCCTTGACTTCCCACCTTCTGCAGAACTGCCGAAGCAGCTGTGAGCCCACCAGTTTAGGCTGCCTGCAGTTGGCTTTAAATGGAGCATTTGCATAAGGGCTCTTCCAGTCTACTTTAGCCTCTCTCTTTGCACCTAATCAGCCCTCTTGTCTTGAGGGGAATCATTGAGGAGAGGTGTCAGGATGTCAGAGGCTTTCTGTGCCAGCTCCTCCACCCAGCTGAGCCAGAACTAGCTTCCCCTCTCAGGCAGACTGGGACATAATCCATCCCATTTTCCACAATGACTGTAATGCTAGCACTGTTTATTCAAGCATGGCTATGCTACAATTAGAGCCAAGGGCTTTAAGCATCCAAATGATGCCATTGGCAGAGCTTGTGTCCAGCAAATGAACTGCCAGCACTTCCTCTGTGATTTGTGCAGCCTTTTCCCAACCAGAACCTGAAGTACCTCAGTGTGGTCTTGAACACAAGTGAAAGAAAGGGCTTTTCCAATCTCACCTCTGACTTTCATAAGCTCCCCTCACTCCTTCAGCATTTCTTCTGTCTGGGCTTTTAAATAACTGACACGGCTGAATGGACCTTCTTTGTCTTCTGACGCTTTTCAACTCTCCCTCCAGGCAGAACAACCTCCAATCTGAATGCTGGGTGAAATCCTGAACACCAGCTCCAGAGCCAGAAGAAAAAGACTTTTAATTCCTCTGGAAATTCCTCTCCATGCAGCATGTGAAAAAAAAACACAAACCACCTCCAAATCTGTCTCCCACTGATGAACAGAAAACCCATCCTGCTCACGCTGGCACGGCTGCGCCCGCCCCCGAGAGGGAGATCCCTGGCAGCCTGGCAGTGGCCGCGGCAGCAGCATATGCCTCTCTCTAGGTAGGTGAATGTTCCCACTGAAATCAGACCTAGCCTTGGCACTCCTGGATGAAGAAATATGATTTCGTCATTACTATCTTTTCATTTGTGCCTTTTTTTTTAATTTTTTCTGAGGTCGACAGCTTCCTAAAAGCCTTAAATTGAACTAATACTCCCTGGAAAAACATGGGATAAAGCTAGTTGTTAGCAATCTAATGCAGACAGGCCTTTTTCTTGTCCCAACAAGCTTCTCGTTAGGTGACCTGTTGTTACATTAGAGACTTGTAGTTCCCCACTCCGGCTCCGAGTGCTCATCAATCACGCCGAGGAGCAGCGCAGGGCAGGGATGTCTGCGCGGTACAGCAGCGGAGATGCTGTGAGTGGGTGCTGCCACGTGGTGCAGGACAGTGCACCCACCTGAAATCGTAGCCTGCTTTGTGCTGAGCATAAGGTTGCCTGCTGGTGCTGTGGTGGAAGATGACTGCCTTTCCCGTGCCTTTTTCCCATGTTTCTGTGTTTGGTTTAAGCAAGGGACTCTGAAGCCTGTGTTTAATTTCATCTAAGTTTTGGGGTTTTTTCAATGAAGAGTGTGATGTTTTAAGTCTTTTCCACTGCAAGCAAACTACCCCAGGAAACTCCAGTTCTCTTCTGAGATCAAGGGAAGCTAGACAAGTGGCCACTAGAGCAGTGCAGCCATACTTAATTTCTTGTGGATGTGACAAATTCCAACAGGGAGAAATCTTGAGGGGCATAGAAAAATCCAGGGTGGGAAATCACTGCTTAATTAATTTTGCAGTTCAGCAAGGCTCATTTAGAACTGGTCATTCAGCCAATGACAACTAACTGAGTATTTTGCAAGAACATTATATACAGCTCAATTTTAGCATAGCGCAAGCCCAAATAAGCTGGGATGGTTCCAGTGTCACTCCCTCACAGTACCGTCTGGGGATTGTATTCTTTTCTAGACAAAAGAACGATTGCTTCAGGATTTGCCAAGCATTTCAGGATTTGCAGCATAGACATTGTTGTTATGGCTCTTAACTATTTTGTTCAGGTGCAGATGCCCACGTACCTTGGGATCCCGTGCAGCACCACACAGCTGGCAGGTAGCTGGCTGATGGGTGTTTGGGTGATGCAGACTCAGTGACTGGCGATTCTCCATTTCTCTGGGAGGTTTGGAGCTGAATTTCACAGTTCTGGTTTCTTGTTAGGTCCTCCTAAGGCAAGACTCAGGCATGTGCAATGAAGCTTGTTCTTTCCATTCTGTCAACAGTAAAATAACAATATCCCCAAGTCCTAACTGCTCCACAAATTGAGTAATGGCAGTCAGGTCAGCTGCAGTTATTTTCTGGAGTCCATGCAACTTTACAACTACCTAACAGTGACTTCTGGTGCTCAGGACACCAAAGCCAGTACAGCATTAGATCAGCTCCGCATCTGATGGAGGAACGCGGTTCCTCAGTGGTCCCAAGCAGGCTGCATTTATTCCTGTTGCATCCAGATTTGTGCTGCAGCCCAGAGTGCTATAATATGTGCATCACAGCATTCAGCCAGCTGCCTGCTGCAGGATGGGCTGGTCTGGGGAGTGTGTTCCTCACCTAATTATTTTTTATGCAATGTTAATGGAATTTACCAGCTTATAAATGTGGTTTTTTTTTAAATTGCAAATGATTCATTGTAATTTATTGAATTAATTGTTTACCCTGAATTGCCTGCCATCTCCATTCCTGCACCTTCTAGTACTTGCCCTTATACCCCTCCCTGCATTTCTCATGCAAAGCAGGGGTGAAGATATTCTACTGCCCTCAGATTATTTTCATTTAATCATTTATTTATTTTTAGCCTTCCTGTTTTGGCCCTAATGGCTGTCTTAATCTTGAATTTCTTAGGAAGTGAGTGGCCCACATCAACTTTCCTGAGCCAAATCAGCCTATGGTTTAGATGAATCTGGATCCAAGCTGTCATTCACATCATGCCAAACTTTGATCCTTTCATTTTAGGATGGCTGTTGAAAATGGGAATGACAATCTATATGTAGACAGAGCACCCACTGATTTCAGTGGGAAGTGATTGAACTTGCTCTAAGGTGGCAGAGCTTTCAATGTTCCTGCTGCCATATTTGGTGTCTCCCATCATCTTCTTGAAGAAGGGAAGACCAAAGCAGTGGGTATGTCTTAAAATGGCAGTGAGGGGAAAGTTAGGGTGTCTTGTCTCTATGGAGCTCCCTAATCATGGTCAAGTACAGAGACCCAAAAATCAAATCAGAGAGAGAAAACTAAGAACAAAGTGAATAAGGCTTAAGTTTGGCTCATATAGCAGAGTTTGAACTGTGAAGGTGTCTTAAATGTTCCTAAGGTTAGATGATATGAACTTTAAACTATCAATCATAGCATCTTCCTGCTTTTACCTTCAGTCTTTCCAGTGGAAAACAGCACAAAGGCAGGCTCTCGCTTTTGGGAACTAGCATGGCTTCACCTCCTCATTCAGAGCCTACACAGGTGCGAGTCAGACCTACCAGGGGACATGATGCTGCTCTTCTCCCCACAGAGAAAGGCTGGCTGTCTGGACATAGGGTTTCCATCACAGCACTGCCCCATGTGGCTGGCAGGACTGTGCACTACCACGATGGGTTTGGGGACAGGGGCACAGACAGGGGTAAGAGTAGCTGAGATGCTTATATCTTAAAAGAGTGACCATTATAAAAGTCACTGTGGGAGGGGAGCTAAACCATGCTCAGCGGTACCCTGCTTTAAGGGGAGCAGCAATCTCAGCCACCCCACTGGACTCTGGGGTTGCTCCATAAATAAATAAATAAATAAATAAATAAATAAGATCCAAAAGCAGTTATAGATTATTCATTGTATTTGCCAGGACCTGTGTCGGGGGGTGTCCTGCTGCTCTATTTGCAGACACAGACGTGATGCTGTGACACCGCAGCAGGTGCAGCGACCCAAGCCTAGCCTGTCCGCTCGGCTCTTGGCTTCTCTCAAACATCTCCTGCCTGGGCTCTCCCGCTAGCTCCCACACCATTCCTGCCCCAGGAGGTTCTGAATGCGATTCTCAGTTCTGCCAGGAACCCAGCCAGGTTTGTTTATGTCCGTGATCCGTGTTTGTGTTGGAGAAATAAGGCGCGCAGCAGCCGGTTAGCCTGAGAGCACAGCCAGCAGCAGGACCAGGGCTCGGCTGCAGCAGCACAATCAGACCAGGGATCCCAGCTGAGAAGGAGGGGAAAAAAAAACCCAAAGCCCACAAAAGCATTAATTTAATGTCATGCTAAAGGCCATTGCTGGTGTGGAGCCCTCACTGCAGAGCCCATACCAGCACAGGGCAGGGATAGCCCCTTTTATAGCCTGGCTATAAAGAATTAATTTAAAAACAGGATGTGGCCTTTATCTCTCCTCATGTCTTTGCTCCCATCGTTAGCCTTTAAGCAGCAGCTCACTGTACCTGTGTTTTAGCTGAGCATAAAACAGCATGGTGGGGGGGGAAGGTACGAGGCAGTGGGTGACTCCTCCTGCCAGAGCGGTTACAGCCACCGCAGGCATCATCTGCAGAGCAAAGGGCTCCTGTCTGTCCCCTGGCACTGGATGAGTGATGGCAAGTGCCACTGCACTGTGCCAACGGGGGGTACAAAGTACGTTGGGCCATTAGTGCACCAGGCTGGTGCTGGCTAGGAATGGGATTTTCTGTCAAACTTTCTTGGTGTGCAACTCATCACGTGTACTGCTAAATGTCTTCTTGCCACGGGAGCAGCGCGCTCCTGTCCCCTGCCGTCACCCCAGGCGGGGCTGCACTGCCAGTTTATGTTTCTTTTGACTGCTAAACTGTTCATTGCAAATTAATTCATAAATAATTCATTGGATGTTGCATTCTGGGCTGAAAAGTTCATCGTGTAGGTGGTGGGTTGTGGGTTTTCTTGGAAGTGGCAGTGCGTTTCTCCTTTCTTTTTTTCTTTGCTAATCGCGTGTGTGTGTGTGTGTGTGTGTGTGTGTGTAGGGCTCCCAGAGCATTCCCAGCCTGATGGTTCCACTACAGATATTTTAATGTCTTTATAGCAGACGATGATAGCTATTTTCAAATTTAGTTATTATGGTTCGAGATGATTGTGTGGCAAAAACTCTCTTTGGAGATTGGGGTTTATTGAAATACCCAAATGCTTTTAAGAGTTGCTACAACTACCTCAAAAATCTCACATTATTCAGAAATGTATCTTCCCCCAAATGTATCCAACCCCCACGCACATGCGCATACACACACCACACTCTCTCTCTCTCACAGGCTTCACAACCAGTCAGTTATTATTCCTAAGCCTGCTGATGCTGGAAAGCAATGAGAAGTTTTTCATCACCCTGGATTTGGTGGTCAGCTGCTTTGCAGAGATGGTTTGCAAAGGCAGGTTGTGTTTTTCGGGGCATTAAGGTAAATGTGGCTCTGTTTGGGACCGATGTCAGCTGGAACACTGCTTATTTCAGCCCTGGGCATTTCCCCATCACACAGCCCTGGTCCTGAACCCGCTGGGGATGCAGCTCATTGCATCCATCGGGACATGGTGCAGCAACCCCAACTGCAGCAGCTTCCATCAAATCATCATCCCTCTGGGCAAGAGATGGGACAAGTTGGTTGGATGAAGGAAGGAGGCTCAGGCTAAGCCTGGCAGCCACGCAGAGACCCAGCACCACTTTTTGGCATGTGCATGTATTGTTTCTTGTAGGGTTATTTTTTTTGTGTGTGTTTGTTGTTGTGGGTTTTTTGGTGTTAGATCTCCCCAATCTGGCAAAGCAGATGTAAGACCCACATTCAACTAGCATCCTTCAGCTGGCTTGGAGATCTCAGCTGCTAAACTCAAATGTAGATAGCGTTTATGCCAGGTAATGCAGATAGAACCCCTGTTACTTGTGCATTATGCTGTTGTTTAAAATATTTCTGTTTCGTAGCCCAAGTCAGGCAGTGGCAGGGGAACAGGACTGTTGGAGAAGGAGAGGTGGGACCAGGAGCTCCAGGAGGGTTCCAGCCCCGGCAGGAGCCCCGGCTGCCACCAACTCTGCCCTGCAGCTGTGTGCTGCAGCCGGGGGAGCAGAAAACCAAGCCAATTTAAGTTATTTCAGAGATTTATAAGGTGTTTTGTGCTTTTTCCATTCCCTATATGCACCCACCAAACGGAGCAAAGCAGATGGTCCCATGCATTCCTCAGCGAGGAGGCAGAGGGCCTGTTTTTCTGCCTGCATTGCCGTGCTGCTTGTGGGACTGAAAGCAAAGGCTAAGAAGTAGGGTAAAAAAAAATGTCCCTGTAGGTGTGAAAGGGAAAATACCACAGCTGATGCTACACAAGCTTAGTTGTGTGATGGCCTGAAGCAGAGCTGTTATGTGAAGGGCTATTCACAAACCCTAATTTTAAAAAGTGCAGATCATATCAGTAATGTATATTACAATAGCCTAATAGCGTGAATCAAATATTTAAAGACTACCCACACTCTGACACTCTGCTTTTTATTCTGAAATGACTGCAGTAAAGAGTCAAGTTCTAGCTGCTGGCCACACTTCTTGCTTTTTCTCTATTAAATGAGGCCATATAATTTTCCTCTGGGATACATTTGGCTCTGGAGCTATTTAGGTCTGAACCTTCATCACTAAATTCAGGACGATTTTTCTGTTCAGTTTAAGGAGAGAGGAATCAAGGTCACAGCATTGGAGAAAAACTGTTAAAAACAGATACTTCTTGTCACTGATTTCTGGACACTGTTCATAAAAATAAAAATAACCACCCTGATTTAACAACTGAACTTCAGCAGCAGCAACTTGTCTGTACTATGATGAAAAATACAAAAACCTGGCTGTAGATACAATTTTAAAATGTTGAAGCTGTTATCATTTTAAAGAGTATGAAATGGACTCATTTCATCCCAATGATTCTTTTCTGCTTTTGTAATTTTTTTTTGTTTGGTTTATCTTTTCTGTTTGCTATTTTGGAAAAAATCAATGGAGCAATAAATAACCTACAGGGGTAAAAAGGAAAGAAAGCAAAACTTGGGAAGTACTCCTTAAAAAGTGAAAGGCAAGAAACCTGGGAAGAAATTACATTTCGATAATTTTCCCAGGAGTCAGTTTTGAAAGACAAAGCCTTTTTTTAACTACATCTTCCCAGGCTTTTAAAAATGGTTAACATATTGCTGCTACCGAGTACCGCACTTTGCATTTCTGACATGGGGGCGCTGCAAATATGCTGCTCTTAAGGCTGAATTTCATAACTACTCACTGCTTAAATTGCAAGACTTTTCCAGGCAGCTGATGAGGAATTTGCTGGGACTGGGGAAGGCTCCAGCTGCCGTGTCAGTGCTGGGTGCTGCCCATGGAGCTACGTGGAGCTGCGTCTCCCGCGAGTGCCATGAAGTTCCTGCCAACATGCTTGTTAATGGGGGTTAATTAATGAATTATTTCATTGTCAGTTTGCTAGAAATTCCAAATTCAGGCCAAGAACTGCAGCTGAAGTTCAGCTGAAAGATGTCTTTTTTAAAAAAAAAATAAAAAAATAAAAAAAAGAATTCAAACTGCCCAAAACGCAGCGGGCGAGAGAAAGCCAATGCGTGCCCACCGAACAGCACTGACTGAACTTATTTGGAGCCTGGTAAACAGTAGCCCCTACAAACTGGTAAACAAGTCTGCCTACAGCCTGGATTTTGGCAGTGTCTCATCCGTGAGGACAGGGCTCATACTCGCTGTGCACTTGGAAGGCACACACATCTTTTCAGCCGGATTGAATTCTTGCTATTCGTTCAGATAATGAGCCTCAATCAATGCCCTCATTTACTGACAAAATCCAGGGCGAACAAATTCATATTTAAAACCCAGCTCCTGCAAAATGCCCTCACAAGTGATTGCCTGGCATGTGCAGATTCACCCAGGAGCATCTGATTAGTTAGCCAATTAAAATAAAACTGATGGATCGTTAAAGCAGCCAGAGGTTTTCAAGAGGCTTTCTGTGAGTTGTTCTGTGCTGCTGTATTTTTTTTTCCTTTTTAAAAAATCATCGTTTTTTTGCAGGCAGACTTGATCTCGTCCTCCCCATGCTGCGAGCAGGTAGGGGTTTGTTCCTGGAGGCATGAACCCAGCTCTGGTTCCCCTGGGAAAGCCCAAGGTTCCGCTGGTTTGGAGCACAAGCAGCACCAGATCCCCTCTACCAGCAAGCAATCCTCTCCGAGAGGAACCTCAGTCTCTGCGACACTTCTTGGCTGTGAAACACTAATGCTGGGACAAGGGTGAGAAGTTCACCAAAGCTGTAAGCAAGATGGTAACTCAACTTTCCCCAAAGGGAAGATTTTTTTTTGTTTTGCTGATGACAGGTTTTCTTCCAACAGCCAGCCACAGACCTTCTCATTTCATTCTCTACAGCATTTTTGGCATGAACATATTTAGGGACATGATGCTGTGAAAAGCCTCACTGGTGGGATCCAGTCTGGTGTATCCTACAGACATGCAGATATATCCTATCCCACAGATGTATGAAAGTCTGAGGTCTAACTCACGTTTGCCGTGTTCGAACAATCAAACAAAAAACAACCCTTCAACATCTCTTTCCTTCTTAACAATCATTATTTTATTAATATATTTTACAAGATTGCAGTTGAAATCATTTAAATACAAATTTTTTTTTTTTATACAGAAAGTGTAATAAAGTTAAAATAGTTCCTTGTGTAATTCATAGCATTATTGCAATGCTTACAAAATTTTGCATAGAGTGTGCAAGGATTGATGTTATTTGATACAAAAAAGCTTTATATTTTCCCACACAACCACACACATACATAAATTAAAAAGAAAAAAGCCAAAGAAATGTGAATTTCTTAATGAGAACTGTGATAAGACTTTGAATTCATTTTGTCCTGTTTACACGATCAAGGTCATTGGTGGTTATCAGAGTAGAGGTCAGACAAGGTATTTTACCATCACAGATGAAAACTGCTATAGCATATGGGTCATGCCTTTTAGGCTACTGCTGTAGATGAGTGGGCTTTTGCTTCGACTCGCACAATGTTGTTTTGCTGTTGGCTCTACCTACGTGGAGCATTTGTTGTGTTAATATCGACAATTCTATTGGCATTCGTGCACATGGAAACTAATTGAAATAAGGGGTGGGCAAAAATACCCAAAACGAAAACCCAAAAGGATCTGAGTCAGATCCAGCAGGTCAATCCTTTCCCCATTCCCAAACTGCTGCATAGTGCAGATCCAGACTGAGACCTGGATCGCAGCTCGGGAAAAGCCCTGACCTAGGGAGAAATCCAGGTGTGGAAGCTGTCAACTGAGCCCTTCTTCAACAAACATATAATTTCTCAAATCTGCTCTGAGGTTTCTGCCGTGCTCTTACTCTGCTGACCGCGGGCAGGATCATGTTCATCTTAACTTCTGTGCTCGCTCTGATAACCCACAGAAGGGAACAAGAAAGTCCTCCCTAACCCTGTCCTACCACCAGTGGGACCTCCTGCTTCATGTGTAACCCATGAAATCACCAGCTGAACTCCAGCATGGTTTGTGGTGGTGCCAAGCAGCCAAGCTGCATGAACATGCCTCCATTTGCAGGCAGCATCTTGAGCTTTTTATCTGCACCCATGTGATGGGAAACACCAGAAGCTCAAGGAATCCATGTCCCATGGCTGTCCCCAGGAGCACCCAGGCTGCGGTTTAGACAGAGCAGCTGAACTCTTCCTTTTGATTTCACAGAGGGTGGTAAACCTCGAGGGCCAAACCCTCAGGCGGTGTAGGCTTCCAGTGAGTTAAACGGAGCCAAATCCTGATTTACACCAGCTCCAGAGTCAAATCCCCATGCTGTGAATGGTGCACTGCTCCAGCCCAGCCTCCAAAGGCAGGCACCATGCCTTGCTGCTGTCTCTAGTGAAGAGGACCTGGCAACGGGATGGAGATAGATAAACGAGAGAGGGCAAAGCCACCCCTAGGCCCTCCTAGGCTTCCCGAGTGGAGGCAGCCTACCGAGGTGCCATCCCCACCGCATCCCCTCGGATGCTGTGCAGGTGTTACCAGGACAAAGCAGCGGTGGCTTTCAGAGCTGCTCGGCTGCACCTTCTGGAGTTACTGCTGATCCCTTCAAGCTGCTCCAAGGCTTGTTAGAACAGCAACCAGCAACTACCAGCATTATTTATCCCACTTAGACTGCAGATAGGTATCATCAGTAAAATCATTAATACTGTGGAGGTGTTTCATTATCCGCTGCATCAATAACGGCACCGATACTGAGTGCACAAGCCCAGAGGAGAACCCAGATGAAGACAAAATTATCAGGCTCTGGCTTAGCAAAGGAGCTCAGTCCATGCTCTACAGGCAGCTACCCCAGAGAAATCTAGTTGTAGTGTTGGGGGATGGTGGTGTTTGCAGCTAAGTGTGGGAGAAACTCTAACAGCAATATTTTTTTCATCTACAATCCAGCCTTCGATAAAAATAGAACCACCCACAAATAATTATTCTTTCACTCTCCAACGTAAGCCTGCCTCAAGATGTTTCAAGGACTCTGTTATGAGGGAATTTTTAAAAGACCAAAGAAACTGCATTGCTTTAGAAAGTGATAATGCATTTAGCAGTAGCGGGCTTCGGAACGCTTTATCTCCTATCAGTGGTTAAGCCTTTTGAATGGCCTACAATGCAATTTTAAATTCCTGTTACATGCAAAGATGCACATGACCTATGCTTTGCAATAGGCCTATTCCTATAACGGCAAATAAGTTAGAAATGGTGAGACTTTCCATTTGGGCAGGACCTGATGAAAGGCTCCAGAGAGTCCCTTTTAATCTTAGAAGAAAAGACTGTTTAGCTAAGGCTGCCTGTTTTTATCTAAAGCATTTGGTAGCAGAGCACAATGTAAATGGAGAACTTGTGCACAAATTTCTCCTTCTGATATTTTCTCTTGCTGGCAGAAAGAATAAACCAACTAAATGCGAGACAAACACACAGGTTAAATACTAACGAAAACTCCATCCACGGAGATGAGTTGCCTCAAAGGAAATCTGGCTTCCTCTGAACAGGCAGCCTGTCGCTACCAACTGGTGGCAGAAAATCCCAGCAACCGAGTGGCTTTGAGCTGTAATAAGGTGAGACATTTCCTGGGAGTGACACCGATGCTAACTTTCCTGCAGGAATTACACTTGTAGCAAATTAATTTTTAAGGGACTCACATCTCTAGTTTAAAGTGACTTGGATGGGAAATCTCGGTGCTGCGCTATGATTATATTATCTTCTTTGCTTCAGATAAAAATCCTGCAGCTTTAAATGTCCATCTTCTCCTGTATAAAGAGAGTGTGTCGCTTTTCACTAGGACACAATACAATTCAAGTGACAGGACAAGAGAATCTGAAATGATAAAGCCTTGGGGCTGTATGTGCATAACCATGGGCTTCTCAACCACAGCAGACTTAAAAGCTTTCTAAATACAAGCTATTCACTGTAATTTCCATCCAAGCCCCAAGCCACTGTGGTTATTGTGGACGGAAACAACACTCTAGCAGTCTTGAACAGCCCAAGCCGTAAGTGGTTTCAGTGACAGTAATTCCACTGTGCACCATGAAAGATCAAGCATAATTGCTACCATATTTAGTAAAATGGAGGTTATTAATTCAAAGTATAATAGTGTAAACAGAGAAAGAAGTTTGCTGCATTACTGTGATTAGAGTGATGTCTCTTGCCATTTCTTCCCTCTCCCTCCTACCTGCCTTGTTTAATTCACTCCACTCTTGCTTGAATAATCTCATCAGCACCACGTCCATCTTTAACCCTGCTCCGCTCACAGCCGTAAACTTGGTGACACCAGCTGTGAAAACACAGCAATTGCTGTGCAGCATTTACCTGAAAGTCCCCAATTTCACCTTAGTGCCACTGCTGCATGCAGGTTTGGATTTTTGGGGGTATGCGAGATCAAGAAGAGACACGGTGGGGAATTAGGGGCTGCTGGCCACCTGCACACAGACAGGACACCAGCTACCTAAATATTACAGACCAATTTCAGAACTGAGGAAAAGTTAAGATGGGGAAAACCGAAACGTTGCCAGGATTGTGTTCCTCAACAGCAATGGCCATAAAACGGCTGGTATTTTCACATTGAAAAAGCACCAATCCAGTGCTTGGCAGGGCTTTGCAGGAACTCGCCCTGCGCTTGCTGGGGTGAATGCTGGATGATGACATTTCAAAATCTAAAATGTCAGCCATAAAAAAAAAAAAAAATCAGAAAAAAGAGCACAGCCTCTTACTTTTGTTTTTTGTTTTGTTTTGTTTTGTTTTTACTGTATGCACTTTTAAAATGAAATCATTACGGCACAGTTACTCTTCTTCACCGAGCAGCTACTGGAGTTCCTGATCTGCTAACGCTCGAGTGCAGGTAAGTGAACAGCCGGTAGCATTTACTCAGTTTATTTATACTTTCAGCCCAGGATGATGTCTTTGAGCGTTCTGGGTTATTTCTTCACATTTAAAACTTAGGTAACCTCTGCACACATCTAAAGGTTTTTCCCATTATTTCCTTTTCTCCCCATTAATGAAGTTAGAATCTTCCTGCCACTTTACTCTCTCAACTGCAGCTTCCGATAAACTTGTATTTTTCCTGCCCAGTTTCAAAAAGCACCATTAAAGGTAATGCATTTCAGGTGTGAGGGCAACCAGGGAAGGGATGAATTTCTGTAAGTCTTTGGTCTTTGTCTCACTCTCTTTTGCAACGTGAAACTTAAAGCCATAACAACAGATAGAAAGAAAATTGGCTTTTGTTGTAAACAAGTACATGTGAGTTTGTGTGTATATATATATCTATTTGTGTGTGTGCACATCTTATGACAACAAAAGCTTATTTCCTTTAAGTACATCTGTATTTGCAAACTAGGTATGATGTGAACTAACCTGACATCTTCACAAATTCCACAAGAACCTCTTTTCAACCTTGGAGTAAATTCCAGGGAGGGTTTTTTTTTTTTTTCTCATTTATACATCATTTTGCTATACCGTATATCGCAGATGGTTTTTTTTAGGCTTATGCCTTAAACTTTTTTGTGCAATGTGATGTTTATGATTAAAGGAGAAAAAAAACCCTCTTAAAATACAGCTGTTTGACAGCACATGACTGAGATAACCAAATACAAATCACTCCTGCACATACTTAGTTTTATAAAAATGTATACCTAGGAGAGGCCTTATACATATTTTAGTAGTTACTGGCTTCCCCTTTTGATGACTTCCTTTAGTGTTAACATTTCTTTGTACTCTTAAGCTACCCATTTCACTGACTACTGGGTAATATACTTCAAAAAGTGAAAAAAAAAAATAATCCAACCAAAAAAAAAACCAAAACACAAAGAAACTTGGAGAATAGATACAGTTGTATAGTCAGTATCAGGATCTAATGGCAACATCTTTTTGCTTTAGAAAAACCATCCTGGCTCACCCTTAACAGCAGAAGGGTCATACAGTACGTACGGATAAGGTATAGGTAAGAACTGACAGTCATTTTCCTGACTGCTAACTAAAGCCTTGTAGTTAAAGCAAAATTAATGAGGTCTTGAAGCCCTGTAAAGTTAAGAGGTGCAATATATAAATGCATTTATGAATACTGCAGTATTCACGGTGGCCTCGGGTACATTGACATTAGTATCACAGCCCCCCGCTTAGCATTTCCACAGGGTTTCAGTGCTCCCAACTGCAATGCAGCCCTACACACAGTGTGGAGTCAGGGACTGGCAGGGCTTCCACTGCCCTCAGTTCCCTAAATTGTCGCCGATCCAGCTCCCCTCCCAGCTCAGGACGTGAAGTCACCAGCATCTTTTCCATTGAGCTCAGTAGAAACAAATCCACCCCAGCCTTGTCTTGGCACTGGGAGGCAAAACTAAACTCTGGTTTGAGATAAACACCATCTCCCCAAAGAGCAAGTGCTCAACTGAACTGCACTCCAGGCCCAGTTCACAAAGAAATACACCAATCCTTGTTCATTTTTTGGCATTTTATCCACAGCAAGTAGAGCATATGGATGAAATTCCAGCCAGGGAGGGTCCAATTCGAATGGACTCGGGGAACCCCAACCCCTACAGATACAGCAACTGTGAGGGATTTCCAGGCAAGGCAGGAGGAAAAGGGACTCTCATGCATTTGCCTGGTCCAACGGGTGAGTCCCTCACTCCACAACCGCCCCAATAACAGACTCTGAAGTGCAAGACAGCTGGATGTGTTTGCATGCTGCTTTTTAACCAAAATGCCTGTTTTTTCCCCCGGGATCTTGGACACCCAGTCCTGTTTTCTCTGGTTTGCCACTCACTGAACAGCAGGGGACTAATCATATGGCCAACACAAGCGCAGGCAGCATCACCTAAACTGTTGTCTTAAAACTCAAGTGGGTCTCAAATGATTGACAAGTCCCTCTATGGACTCAATCTTTCTAGCAACAATTCCTTGTCTTTCAACACCACATAAAATTTTACGCTTTTTAATATGGAAACATGATTGTAAAATATATTGAAGCGACTCGAATTCCTTTGCCTAGACTTAATTAAGGTACCCTTTGTTCACTTCAGAGAAGCGTCTGCAGTGATGGCACAAATGTGTAAGGTGGTTCCCTAACAGCTCCCCCCTAGAAATTCATACCAAAATAAATGGCTGATGTCACTTAGAGCACGAGAAGGTGATAACCTCATCCAAGAGCCCACCTGAGAAAACCAGCCACTCAAAATTAATTTGTTGGGGTGGAAGTCCTCAGCAGAGCGGCCAGAGAGTGCATGGGGATGAGGACTGAGCCTCTCTGGAGCAGAAGATGGAAACTGGGGGCGCAGTCCCTGCACTTAGTCCTGCCTTTCTCACCAGTGTGAATACTCCCAGGGATAGGAATGTCAATGCCACTTGTTTTCTGTACAGGGTACTTGTTCTGCTGCACGTGTCTTCACAACTGCTCACACGGGATTTGTTTATGCATTGGGCCATGCTTGCTATAAGGTTTGTGATAAGTATTAAATGAAACAGGGAAAAAAATTCCACAGTAAATGTAGGACTATGAATGGGACTTCGGTTGTGGTCCCAGAGGTAACGTACACAGTATCTTGCTATATTTAACATGGTAAAAAAAAAGTCTGTATCACTCTAGGTGCCCCTACGGTCTTTATGCATTTCATTAATATCTGTTTTAAGTTGCACAACCAGTTCCCAAGACACCCTCCTGTCCCTCCCCCCAAATAAACTAGTTTTAATAACAAGATAAATATGATGTGCTTCTCCTTGCTGAGTGCATTGACTTAAGGCATAGGCACAATTCCCCTCTTTGAACAGAGATGGTATAGTCCTGTGTCCCAATACAATTGTTATCCTGGGTGACCCTTTGCATTCAAACGTTGACTCAAGACATTATAATTACAGGAATCATTCATTAACAAATAGTTTGAATTCGTTAATTAATCAGAAGGCATAACTGAAATAAAAGTAGATCATCCAATCCTCTTTCGGGAATAAACTTTATGGGACTGCTGCTTTGTTAGGCAGCAACACATCTAATCTAAACTCCATAGAAATCTTTCCTTTGAGTCCAGCCAGTTTTGGATTAAGCCAGAATTGTTCATTAAAAAAAAATAAAATCAAACCCTGGTGCTCTCCAGACCACAAGAAAATATGTGGAACTGTGAAAAAAGAATGGGCTAAATTAGTTCAAAATATTTCTGTCAGCTACATTTGATCTTGATGACCACTTGAAGAATACCAGCTTTGCTTAGTTATCACTAGGGATGGCCACAGATCTCTTATATTTGCACATGAGGTAATATTTTCAAAAGCATCTCAGTGGCTTAGAAACCTTGCTGTCCTCATGAGACTTACTGTGACTTGGACACTTTTGCAGTAATTAGTACATTTGTTTTTCAAGGATTTTTGAATGCATGTGGATGCAATTATGGGTCAGAATTCAATGATCTGGGCTCTTCTCATTATTTTTTTAAACTTGAACTGTGGAAGTAATGTTACCAGATCAGATTTCACATTTTATCCTGCCCATAGATGAGTGACTCCTAGACTTTAAAATAAGGAAAAATGCCACCATGAAGAGATTAAACCACAGAATTTTTGGGTCTCAAATTCTAGAGGAACAAGCATCCAAAGCCATTGCTTTGTCACAATCCTTATAAATCCTTGAAAACATGTTTCATTGTCAGCATCTCTGATATTTGCAGTCTCCACAAAATCTAAGTGACTTTGGACTGCATATCCTGAAACGAAAGATGACAAAATTTCTGGCATAGCAGCTTCAGGACACACCAAATTTGTGTGACTTTCTCTGTTTCTATGGGTAGAACAGGTAATTTTCTCTGTTTCTATAGGTATTGATAGCCAATGTCCAAATCTTAAATCTTTGCACCTTCACACCAAATCTTTTCAAAATTAAAGATGCTAATGGAGAGTGTGTAGGGTGATCCAGGACACCTGTTAAATAAGGAGGTTCAGGCTTTTTCAATTTTGTCCAACTTTCACCATTTTTTTCCTTCCAAGAAGTAAATGCAATGCCAGTTTTGGTAGCACAGAGATGTCTTTATGTTTGGGTTAGAGCTGATGCATCACATCCGAACGGCAAGTCTCAAATCCCTTCAGAAAAATACATCATTAACCCAGCAAGAAGGTTTGGACTTTTCTACTGGCCAAATGCAATCCATCTCTCCCAAAAGGAAGCCATGCATTCGGTGAAAATTAAAGAGTGTAATTTAACCCCCAGTATCTTGGATCACTCTAGGTGATTGGTACAGCACATCTGCCTATTTTGTTGGCACTTTTTTTTTTTCTTTCCATGCCACTGATTTAATGGTGCAAAAATAATCAGAGATGCTTCTCTTCCCTTTGTATGTTGGTGGGTCTACATCAGTTCCAGGGTCTTGCCCAGCCAGCAATCCCATTACTCTGAGAACATGATCAAAAACGAGGGGTGATCATTAGACTATATTAATATAGAAAGGTCCAGGGGAGCATCAAGTCCAATTCAGCAGATTGTACCAGTAAATTTTGGTATGGGAAAGAGAAATGCTACACAAATGTAACAGGGTCACCCTGGGATTCCTTGTACTGAAACATCATTTTACACAGAGGATATATATATATATTTTATATATATATTTTTATATATATATTCACACACACGCGCGCGCACACACAAAAAAAGTCTTTGATAGGCTTTCTGTGTTCTAGTAAAAATAGTTGGCAGCTGCAATCTGTGAGACCAGAACTGGCTTTTGTGCTGCCTGCGATGCCCCACTCAAATTGTCTCTCAAAGGCAGACGCTTGTATTTATCTGGCAGGTCGAGCCAGTGCCTGCCTGAGACAGAAATAACCTCCCATTGGGACACACACAGAGCTCGTAGATTTTTTGCCTGGACCCTGCAGAAGAGGAAGATCCTTGAGGCAAGTTAGGTAGTTTGATTTTTGCAGAATTCAACGTTATCTGAAGTCGGAGTGGGGAGAGAGAGAAAGAGAGAGAGAATTAGCGAAGAGCCGTTATTTTTTGATCTTGTGTTTAAAGAAGCTTTCTTCGGACAACTCAGCTGCGGCAAAACCTGGGTAGGTGAGAGTATTGAGATGGGAGAGGCTGATAAATCTGGGTGAGCGTATGATCTGTCTTTACCATGAGCCCCCTAAGACCTCCAGTTTGTTTCTGATCATCTACCCACCGTGGGATTTTGGCTTCTAGGGCACCTCCGTGTTTGGGTTAACCCAACCAGAGGTAGGTACCACACTGCAGGGTTCACATCCACACAACAACCCCGCTCCTCCACTGGGACTTCTGCAACTGTGATCCCGTTGCCAGTTATGCTTGCAGCCTCACAGCACTAACTTTTATGCATATTTTATGTATACATATAACGCTTTTATTCACATTAAAATTAACTTAAATGCTGCAACAGACCCGAATTTCTCCTTGTAAAACAGATCATAAAGCGAACATGTGGCAGCTCTTAGACACATGGCAGCTACAGGGGAGTGCTCTAACATCACCGAGAAGAGCACAGTAAGATAACCTGCACACCAGAATATTACAGGGCAACTGACAGTATTTTCTCTTATCTTGCAATTACAGTGAGAGTCTCCCATTTTAGTATCCAACCATCTAATCTCCTGAAAGACATAGGTCAATATATATGCATTTTAAAAGCAAATCAGTGTGAAAAGCATTAAGTCAACTGCTTGCAGTAGTGAAATGCCTTGGATTTCAGTTATAGTACATTAGGTAGGGCCTTTTTTTTGTATTTTTGGAGAGTTTTTTTTGTTAACACCCCTAATATGGGTTTGGAATGTCTTAAAATGCAAATGTTTAGAAATAGCAGGAATTGCAATAAAAATCCCATTCTATTTATTACATCTGATACTAAGATAGGAAAATGTTAGCTTATGTTGGAGCTCTATTGCTGGGAGGTTTGTGTTCAATGTGAAGCTCCTCCTGCCAAGCAGGAGCTCCTCAGGCCCTCCTTCAGTGTCTTCCATGATTGTAGTGGGCAGAGGGGATAGGAGCCGTGAGCTCATGTATTTTTGAGACACCAGGAGAGGTTTAACTCAACACCTATTTTACTTTTGTTCTGTGCTACCAGTTTTAGTTTCTCTTCCTCTTTGGAAGTTTCCCCAGTGCAACAACCTGTGTCTCCTAATGTTCCCCTTCTTTCCAAAATGAAAACATCAGCTACAAAAGCTTTTCAGATCAATAACAGTGAATTAAGCTCTTCTTATAGAAAAATGTATGATAAAAGATTTAATTATGTTGGCCAAGTAAATCTTGTTTTAAAGTGACAAGGAAACAAAGAATTTAGGAGCACTGTGTATTTTACAGCTGCATAAATCTGCCTGAACAACAGATGCTATTATCCAAGCACTTTAAAAATAATGAATCAGCCTTTGCCATGGAGTGAGGCTCGTTTGCATATGATGTGTTCAATCACTGCTAACAGAAACTCGGCTAGGAAAACCTGCCTCACCAGTGCCTTCACTCCAGCCTTTCAAATGGAGCGGCTCGGTGACTCGGAAGGCTACAAATCCGCAGGGCACCTGTGCCGTGGCTTGTTTTTGCTGCAGGGTGTGACATCCTTCGCTTACCTCTCCGTCTTTGGATTCCAGCCTGAGCTCTGTCCTGCAGGTGGCTTTCAAGCTGCCGGCCTCGGCGTTGATCTCGATGCCCTTTGGAGCCTCCATCACCAGCGCGCGTGTAGGCGACTCCAGTCTGTAACGGAGAGGGGAGTTACAGAGCCCGGTGGGGTGGAGATTCACACTTAATCTCAGGCTGTCGCCTTGCACAGGCTGACTGCCCCTCGCACAGCACCTTCGGACCCGCCGAGGCTCAGCCCCGTGCCTGGTTTTAGCCAGTGGAAAGCATTCATGCACAGTGTTGGTAAAACACATCACAAATCCAATCCGCTAGCATTTCACATCAACTTTGCTACGCTGTAAATGCTGGGACAAGGTGCAGGAGCTTCCCTCATGATCAACTTGCTCATATGCAAGATGTGAGGGTTTGGAAAGGCATAAGGAAATAAGTGAAAAAAACAAAGGCTGAAGACCCCCAAATTTCCTGGTCTCCAATCCTACGCTCACATCCCACTGCTCACAGCCTGTCAGTGCTTCAATCCCTCCTAACCCTGGATACACCGTACAGGGATGAGAGAACCCTGTTACAGCATATCCTAACACAACCAAACCTTTCAGTTCAGGCAAGTGGGGTTAATGCTCTACGATGTAGAAGCACAAGGTTCAGTTTTCCTTGCTGATCACCCATTCATAGGTCTTGTATTATACTTGTCTTTTCTTTATAGTGCAGTGTCTTATAGCTTTCTATATTGAAAATGGTAATAAAAAGCCATTCTCCGTCTTTGGGAGGGATATTCCTCTTTGGGAATACCCTCTTAGTTGATTTTATCACCATTTGTTTACTGTACCGTCACAAAATCTAGCCTACGGTCCCCCCAGGCGATGCAGGCAGGAGTGGAACAGACACTCCTCTGCTCTGGCAGCTCTGGGCAGGCAGCGCTGACAAAACCAAAGCACAAGGGCAGGACACAACCACCCAGCCTCCTCGGGCAGCTTTTAGGATGTGCTTGCATTACTGGAGTGGCACGTCAGCTGTTGCTCTGCTCTTCATATGTAATCATTTGTGTAAGTAAAGTGTATTCTTAAATGGACTCCCGCTGTACTGGGACAACCTTGCAGCAGACCGGGGGAATTCAGCCGTATTTATTGCAGCCAACAGCTCAATAAAGCAAAAGGCACAGTTTCCTCTGTGTGGCACTTCTCAAATTATGACTTTCCCTTTTGTTGGTGTCTTCATATTGCTGCTTTCTGAACACCTTTCCCTCAAGACCCCAAACTCACCTGTAATTTCCTGGCTGACTTCAACTAAATCTAAATTTCAGGGAAGAACTGAGGCATAGGCAGCCCCAGGAGTGAGGGTGGTCTCATGGTTAGCAGCCTCTGCACAATCTTCCTGAGCTGCCTTTTGTTTGTTCTCTGCATGGAAGGTACACCTTACATAAACCTTCTTCTGATCCCTCCACTGGTATCCCCCCTTGGCTGGTTCCCGTATGAGGAACCGAAGGTTGAGACTGCTGCTACTCACTTTTTTCTTTTTTTCCCTGATTGAATTGCAGAGTGCATGGAAGAGAAAAAGCTTGCAAAGAATGATTGACATTAAATAGTGCTACCTGGGATACGATTCCCTCTGACCTTCCAATTGCAATAGCTGACTTCCCAATATCTGTTAGAATTTCTTTATGGTAAAAATAGCCACAGCACAGCGCCTTGGGCTCTGGCACATCCACTCTGGTGGTTTTCATTATGGTGGCTTAACACGCTGTCTGCCCCACATTCTCCCTGGAGATTTCTGCCCCGGGATACAGGACACTCTCATCCTCAGTGGTGCAGCTCACAAGCTGGTATCTACTCCAAAAAATGAAGAATGCTCTGCTTGGACTAAATCCCCAGGGTCTGAGCTACAGTGGCTGGGATGCAGGCACACCTTCCCTCCTGCTGCCTCTGCTCCAGAGGCAGGATCCTCCGGAGGAGAAGCAGAGAGCTGAGACCAATAATGTCTTAAGCCACTGTAGCTAAATTCACCAGAGGATGTGTCCAAACCCCAAGACAGCTGAGCTAATCTGAGGATAAAATAATTCCTAAGAACCATGGCCAGGTGACTCCTCAGCTCTCCGACATCCTAGTGACTCTTCCATTTCTTTGATGTCTTGGCTGTCTCAATATATTTGTTCATCTGTTAATCTTGTAGCTCTTCTGCCCACTGAGAAATAAATCTTTCAAGTGCAAAACAGTGTTCAGCCACCACAGTGCAAATGCAGTCTTTGCAGCAGCAGCAGCTCTTGATTCCTGCCCTGTACTGGAGCAGCCTCCCAGTCCCACACCAGTGCTTTACTGGAGAGTGCAGAGAGCTGGGAAATCGGTGAATGACTTCCCATGGTGGGAAGGATCAAGAAGGACCTTCTCTTTGTGTACCTTCCCCTGTGCAAACAGGTCCCTATAACATCAAACTGAGTTAAATACATGCTTTGAACAAGCTACCAAGTACCTGGGTGTCCACTAGATAACATTGTCCCGAAGTTTTATCCTCATTTCATATCTAAGAAAGTGACTGAGTTGTTCTCCCTCCTCCACCCAATGAAAACCTACAGGCAGAATAACAGCATTTGACAAACACTAATGAAAACTCATGCAATTAGACACATCCTAAACCCTACAGAGCCTCTTGCCTCATGGAGACACAAATGACCCTCTCAAGCACCTCCTGATAGTCCATTGTGTAAAGTGGGACAAGTACACAGCGCTGGGGCTTTGCTGCTGCTCCGTAACCCACCCCACTCCCTGCAGCACCCCCTGTGTTTTTTTAAGTTAGCTGAGCTGAGCCCCACTCTCTCATCCTACATCACTAGCTCAGACAGAGGCAATCTCCCTGAGAAGCGGAATTAATCAAACACCATCCCTTTAAAATTAAAAACATCATTTTGAAGCCCAGGATTTTTTTTTTTAGAACCTTAAAACTATGGAAATGGGTGCAAGTACTGTAACAGCAAAGTGCAGCTCTTCCAGTGACTAGAAGCTTGGGATTGCAGCCCACATGGTTTTGTACTTGGAGTCTGACTCCTCTCTCTCTTACACGTTCGGTATTGGTGTAACTCCATCTGTTTGCATAGGACTTCTGTCCCAGTTTACACTACTGTAAATGAGGACAGAAAGGCCTTAATACAATTTTCCTTAGCATTCGAGAAGCATATGATTCTAAAGGATTTAATTTGGTTACTTTCTGATATCCTGAATGAATCCCTGAGACACCTGTCTTTAAACCAGGAGCTGAAAAATCTATGCAAAGCCAGAGAAAGCAGTTGAAGAGTTTATGCTCTAGGGGGTTTGAGTAATCTTTACCAAATACTTTCATTTGAAGCAAGTGTTTAAGAGACGCTTTGCTTTTAAACCTAATTTTGTCTTCTAGAGCAGAACCAATTTGGAGACTAATAATGAAAGAAAATGATTTAGCGATGAACAGATAATTTGTTCAAAATCAACATTTGTTTTCCAGTGTGATACTCTGGAGCTTTCAGTAGGATTCACATCTCTTGGTTAGGTGTAAGCCCATACTTACTGCAGTAGGCTGGAAAGGTGGCTGCATGAATATAGATTGTTTCATTATTTGCTCCTACTCTTGAATTTTCCACCCCAGCAATTGGCACATAAGCCCTTTTTATTGACCATGGGTGCTGCTTATTTTTGCTCCAGTATTTTCAGGACCAGATTCTGACCTCTCTGACAGACCTGGGCAAGGAGGTCTGTTATTCATTGCTATCCACAGAGTTACAGCTTGCTAAATTCAGGACTGAGATATACTGCCATAAAATTGCTCCTGTCCCACCTACAGTCTCCTAGAAGGTGGATGAAGAGACAGTCTTCTGTCTGGGTGATTACCTGCAACACGGGTACTTCTGCTACAGATCCCAAGGTGTCATGTAAGCCCAAAATTTTAAAAGGAAAGACACAATTTATAGGATTTTCAGAACTATCAAAGTTCCCAGGTTCCACTTATTACAACGGGCGTTAGGTACTTTTGAAAATCCCATTGAGCACCTAAATGCCATAACAAATCTGACCCTTAATCTCAGTTCTTAGTTCTGCAACAGAGGTAACAGCACTTCCCAGCTCCACAGGGAGGATGAGAAGATAAATATATTAGTGGTTGTGAAGCAGTTACATACTGTAATAATTGAGGCCAGGTAAGTACCATAGCCAAAGATAGATGGCTGGCAGACGGATAACTGATCTGTCCAAAACTGCAATATTAGGCTCTTACCTTCATCAAAAATACTGTTAGTCCTGTTCCTCCCACTGAGCACACTCGGCCTGCATATCAATGGGCGAGATGAAGTATGCTGGGGAAGCCTTTCTCCAGCTCACCATGCTTAATGGACAGTGCTAAATGTGCCTCTTAAGCCCTTTTACTCAAACTCATCACTGAAGCATCTCACATTTTAAAGAGAGGTGATGGCACGTGTGCATCTTGCAGTGAACCCCTCTCCTGCTATCGCTGGAAATTCTGTGCTCCTGGGAATCACCATAGAAGCAGAATTTTCACTGCCATCCCTGCTTTGCTTTGAAAACTTCAGCAATAATTTAAAGGAGGTCAGCATATGAGTTTGTATTGAGGTTTCAGTGAAAGTCATTCTCTTGGAAAGATCATTACTTACTCATATTTCTAGTTTTCATTTCCTTCATCATAAACAGTCACATTAATCACTCCAGTACTATGGATTGTATTTCCTTCTTGTCCCTCTCCTCAGCCCCTCCAGGATAATGCATCTTTTTCCTTACTATTATGTTACATTATATTACAGTCTTGTGAATTTGGGGAGAAGAGAGGGTATTACAGATGTGAAGGCAGTACCCCCAGTAGCTAGGGGCTGCTCACATGTTTCCAATAAAATGGACATAATTTCCTTAAAAGAATAAAGTTTAATGTGAATCGTTCAGGGGCAAAAATGCTTGCCTGGCTCCAGCATTGATGCAAGCAGGATTTGTAACTCGTAGCACAGCAGAGGGATGATCCTCAACAAGTGAAAGGAGTTAATGTGAGCTAGGGACCTATTGCTGCCACTTTTTAATTATTTTTGTATTACTTTTTTTTTTTTTATATTTAGTTTTACAAGGAATGGCCCCAAGCTTCAGAATTTCTAGTCCCCAACAGGGGATTTTTCTGTGTGGGGCATAAACTTTGCTTGCAGTATGGACATGGAAAGAGTGGTTTACTCTCAGGAGGTGAGGAGCATATGATGCAGCAGTGTGGTAACATGAGTTAATTTAATTTTGCTTAGAAACCTCTGGACTGCGAATAGAGCATGTATTACTGCAGCTGTAGCCCATTATTTCTAATGACTCTAATTATTTCTTATGGTATCCATCTGACCAGCTATAAGATTTCACATTGAGCATAAAATTAGCCAATGTTGCCACTGTGCCTGCTTACATCTCATACAATTGGTAAATTATGCTAGCAAGTAAACCTAGAGCTCCATCAATTTGCTGGTAATGAACCAGTATCTCAGGTTGAAATTTGTTTTCAGTTTTAACTCCCTTGTTTCAGTGAAATCAATGGCATCACCCATTCGCAGGGACTTCTACCTCTGACTTCATTATTCGTGTGTTATCTTATATATATCTATTCATAGAAGAAAACACAATACTTCTCTCCCTATTAACTGGAAGTTAATTAGCTTTTACTGAATTGCAAAGAAACAATGCTTAGTTTATGTTTCTAGAATGTTTTTAAGCTTTTTTTCTATTTTTAGTTTGTCCTACCCTTGTTTGTATTGGAACAGAAAAAGCTTGGGATGAGAAATAATGGGTTGGGTCTCGACTCACCTGGTGAAAACCTCAACTGATCATAATTTCAAGCAAAGTCTTGTCGTCTCCCAAAGAGCCAAAGGCTCTGCCCTGAGCTCTACCCTTTGTCACTAGATTCCCTTCCTACTGGAAGGAAATGTCACAAGAACAAAATGAACCAAAATATGAAACAACAGTGAGCCTAATATGAAACAGCAAAGAGAAAAAAAAAGGAGATGGCCTGAACACATCAAAGCAAGAGGTTAAAATCAAAATAGGAAAATGTACAATGTCTTTTTCCAAGACACCATGATTTTGTCAGAATACGATGTACATGGCCCAGCACAGAAGCAGTACGTACTCTGAGAGCTTACAGAAGAGATCATCACTAATAAGAAAGAATGTATCCTGTTATTTATTGCCTAGCATTGACATAAATCTTGTTTTCAATTACATTTTAATGAAACACACCAATTATAGTTTGAATGGGGACATCTGATTACAGTCTCAATCAACAGAAATAAATCTTGCTTATGGAAGGTTTCCAGGATATTTTCTTTAGGAACATTAATTACAGAGGTAAACAAGGATATATTATTATCATGTCATCCAATTGTAAATCCTGCCTATCGCTGTAAATACTGTTTAGTTTGAGACCGTGGATCACCATGTGGTTCCCAGTGTTTATGCTGCAAATCTAATAAGTGACAATTCCAGTATAGCCATACTCTGAAACAGATTTTTACGGCTGGTGGTCCAAAGCCTCGAGTAATTCCTAATATGATCTAGCGGACAATGAAAGAAAATTCTTTCAGCTATCATCCACAAACCATGGTTAATTCCTAAGGAAAATCCAGTTAAACCTGTCAGAGACCTGACAGGAGCAGAGGGCTAGTGATACTTTATTGGAAAGTACAGTTTTCTAATTGAGCTAGAGGTAAGTCTAGTTCAAATGGCAAGGGGTGCAGCAACTTGCCTCTCTGTATTTGGGCAGCAGAGACTAAAGAGATTTTGTACAAAGCTGAGTCAAGAGAAAGAGAAAAAGGAATTGAGAAAATAATATGAATTACCCTTGTGGTTGATATTGTTCATAATCTTTAATATTTCCTCGGAGAAGGAGCCTAGTGAGCATGGTGCATGAAGGGTCCTGCTGGACTCCGCAAGTGCCAGTCCCAGACGGATGAAGGAACGGGCGAGGGTGTGTGTTTGTGGGTACCCGGGTGCTTGCTCCATCCTCCCCGCAAGTGCGCTGCATCCATGAAGTCCTGGCCATTTCTCCATGCTTTAGGTCTGTTAATTCAATCATCTCAAGCTAATGCCTTATAGCTCATTTTACAACTTTCATTTTCTCTCTCTTTCTCTTTTTTTTTTTTTTTTTTTTTAAATAGTGCTCTTGCAGCTGCAATACAAAAAGAAGTGCTTAATCACAAGAAGTGTAATAAATCTGCACTGGTTTTCTTAACTTCAGCTTAATGCCAAACAAACCAGTTCATGTATTTTTCACCTACTTTGAGCTGTAGGTACTGTATTCAGTGAACTTTTCCTACACAGACTGCATGCTAAAACAATACCCTCCTGATCATATAATGGAAATATCTCAATATCTCTTCAGAGACTACAACTCTGGAAGGAGGGCTAACTGAGTAACAGGAGCTGTTTGAAATGATTACGAAGCAGGTCAATGCAGGTATTAGGAAGATGCTCAGCTAATATTCAAAGGAGATGGGTCTAGACAAAGCAGGAGTTTGAGATTGCCTACCATGCTACAACATAGGAATTGCTGAAGGAGATGTAATTATGCAAAGTTGTCTTAAATGGTTTAGGGTTTGGGTTGGGTTTTTTTGACTTTTTAAGTAATTTCTGGAATGGCTTACAGGAAGCCAAATATAGTATTTAGAAGATAAAACCGGAGATCAAACAGAAGGTATCAAATTAATCTAGGGAGAAAAATGTACTGTGTAATACTATTGAGATCTAGTTTCATTATGAGCTGGAGAAGTGATAGAAATTGTCAAAGAAAAAAGTACAAGATTAATGTTTAACGAAGTGGAGGTATGGCTGAGAAAATGAAAATCATCTGGATAATTACAAAACTCTGTTGCTTATAAATCAAGAAAGGAAATTATCATAGAAATTGGGAGATAGTAAAAATGATGTGTGGTAAATACAGATGTGGTGGAAGATGATGTGTTTAAGTGGACAGGGAAGGGATTCGGGGACGCAAGATGAATTATTCCTATTTTAAATGTAGAGATGACTACAGCTTCCCTCTCCTCACCCAGTGCGTTGTGAGCAGATTGGTCTTGCTCCGAATCCCTACTGTGCCTGACAGAGCCGAGCGGAGCACTGCCTGCAGGATTACCTCCCTCCTGCTGCGCTCAATCTTTCAGCCTTAATTGATAAACCGGAACATCCAGAGCCATTAGCGTGCCATGTGGTAGGAAATCTCCACCTAACACGGCCTGGCTGCGGCCAGAAGAAGATGCTGAGTGGCCGGGGACCGCATCCTGAGCAGGCACAGTGCCACCGTGGCAGAGGTGTCAGCAGCTGAGAGCCCGGGAGTGATTAATAAACCCACCGGGATTGTAGGTGGGACTGAGAAGACTCAGCCTGTGGAGTACAGCCCTGCACGTTAACCTAATCCCTGCCAGGAGCCAGCCATACGAGGCACTACGAAATACAGGAGCAGAGAGTCAGTTCTGGCTGGAGGAAAACCAAAGGACAGATGTCCCCTCTCCTGGCATGATTGGCAGCGGGACAGTAAGTGACACGATCGCAGAGCGGGCTGAGTAAGAGCCCTGACTAAGCCACAGCGCTGCTGCTGATGCCACTAGCGTGAACTTAAGAGCCTGTAATTATCTTTATTACAAAAAACATCACCACCAAGTGTCTCTTATCACGAGTTACGTAGTCTGGGTCAAAACTGGTCAAGCAATGGTCTGGAAATTCCTTCGTGGCTGCATGTGCTAACCAGAGGGCTTGGAGCTGCAGCACGGCCATGCCCCTGCTCCCATGGCCACAGCTTCCCTGAGCAAACAGCAAAGTAACGGGCTCCATAGTTGGACACACCTCATCTCACACCTAAATCACCTTTTGGCTTTTTTTTTTTTTTTTTTTGCTTGTCTGCTATACCTTGCTACATAACTTACTGCAATAAAATAAACCAAATTGAAACAAAATAAAATCCTCTGCCTGTCGGGTGCATTAATGACCACGCTCATTTCACACATGGAGAAAAATAATTACTTTTTATGTTACCATAATTGCCTAAACCACAATTGCATTTTTCAGAAACAAAGGGTGGGCTGGTGTAAGTTTCTAATTACAGGTTGAAAGCTTCTAATTAAAAGGCATAAATTGGAAGAAACCCTTTCAACCAGAAGTACAGAAGAAGTCGCTAAGATTGGGTATTATCTTGACGTACTGTCACCAAGCCAGGGAGGAGAAAAAGAAATGGAAGCAAAGCATTACAGGTCTTCATCGGGGCCACTGACACAGCTTGTGACCTAATGTCTAACAAAGTGCTGCCACCAGGAACACGGAGGAGATGAACACATCACAAAGCAGGTCTGTGGGGTCACCGAATTTCATAGCAACCCTGAGCCACTGGAGCGGGGAGAGGGACAGCTAATCTGTAGCCTGGAGGTAACAGCCAAGGCTTAAATGCGCTTTTTCCTGAAGTTAATACTGGCTTCTGGATGGTGGCAGGAGGACAAAAGCCACCTGAGTTAGCCTAAAATTATAAAACCCGATGGAAAGATGGTACTTGAGTCAGCTAAAATTTGCTAGATTAACCCACAAAGTATTTGTCAACACAGATATTATACAGTGCTCTACTTTGGGGTGACTTCCATGGGCAGTCAGTGGCCAGTGGTTGACCACTGGGTCAATATGGGCCAACTCTCCACTCCCTTTCATAGCTTGCTCTTCTGCTCTGCTTTGGAAGACTGCACCATACAATATTTTTATCATATTCTTCTGTTTTTCAGGGTGTTAAATGATCCTGCTGGGCAGACCAGCATGTCATCACTGACAGAGAAACTACTTTCTTGTGATAACCCGAAGTACTCAAAGGAGAGGATTACTGGCAGGGGTGCAGTGCTATGCAAATATTGCAATCATTACCATCAGCAGTTTGCACACAGCCTTCTACATCAGAACTGCTTTACGGAGACAAGAAATGTTGATCTAGATTTCCATTTTTAAACTCTTTTTGAAGTCTATCTGTCATGGGATTTTTGGTCAGACATAAAGGAAAAGGGTCACGTGGATTAAAATCTCACATGGATAGTGATTTACGTTTTCTCTTCTTCAGTGACTTTTTCTATTCCTCCTAAAAAAGATTGGACTTAATCGTAAATCACTTACAAGAAGAAATATAGAAATAACAAAACTAAAAATGATTTGAAATGGTAGAATATAAAACCTGCTGGAAAAAAAAGGTGTGTCTGTATGCATCACACAATTGGTGGTGATATCCTTTGAAAACATGTACACAATTGCCTAAGTGGATTTGAAGAGCTTATTTAGCCTGACAAATTGGCTACAACCTGACGGCTATTTCTGAAAACCCATTTATAGACCTTCAGACAGTCATACTCCTGTGGCATATCCATTCATTGTACAGTCAATTTATAATGATTCCACCAAATTAAATCTTTATTAACAAACTTATTGACTCTGGCTTTGACTTTTTGTCCCCCCTTTTAATTAACTGCAGTAATGAGACAACCAACATCCAATAAAACTGACCAAACATTTTGTTTAAAACCTGCAGTTTATTTCAAGCAGCTTTACCAAAAAAGAAGGCTGAATTGCTACTTGCTAAATGTCAATTTTCACTCTCTGTTGAACCTTTTCTGAAACTTGTCAACCACAAATCTGTAGTCATTTTCCTACTCTGGTCAGAGCTATATAGAGCATATAACTGGTTTTCAGTTACTTTTCATTTTTATGCAGAAGATGTACCGTTTGCTGTCCCCAGTATATTTCACAAAATGGTAAATATGCATAAATTGTCAATCTAAAGGCATGCATATGCCAAAGCTGTGGCGTCTTTCACAGAGACAATTTACACCAGCAATATAGTTACATGTCTGCATACTAAAGGCCACAGGAATGATCCAAACTCCTCCAAACCACCCCATTATTATGCAGCAATACTGCACATTCCTCTTTTCAAATGTGCTGGGCTCCTGCTCAGAGCTGGGGAGATGTTTCACCCTCCAGACCACTCGTTCACAGCCTCGCTCCCTGCTTAGAGGCACAATTCCTGTTTCCAGCTGCAATTCTCTGTCCCTGTCCCTGTCCTCCTGCCTGGCAGACACAAAGCAGCCTCACTTAACCACAAGTGCACACACATCCTTCTAGAAGCAACTATGACCATGCACCGAAATGCAGTACTTGGCTGCAGTGAGAATAAATACCTTTAATTTGGTCAAAACCACTGGCAATCACTAAATTTGACATAAATTTTCCTATATTCATTACTAGTTATAAATCTGGGATGGCAAAGAGGGATCACGAAAGATGCTGTCTAGGTCAGGATACTGGCACTGAATAGGGCGATAACCAGTGCCTAGTATGATTTCTGGCATAAATTTTCCTGGAAGTCAGATGCTTATTCCTGTATCAAACCCAGCTGAACGGAAACCTTGCCTTTTAGCAAGAAAACCAATTTTTAATAAGCATCCACTGATTTATTTGAAGAAGCTAGTCTCCAAGCTCTTTGATCGTCTGTAACTGAAAATCTTACAGCTATTTGAGATTTCCAAATAATGTCTTGTTTTCAAATATGCAAAGGAAAATAGGTTGGGAAATGGTGCAGAGAAAAAAAATAAAGGGATTGTGTGGGTAGGTGGAGGGAGGAATGGAGCAGAGAGAGAAAGATATCAGAAAACAAAAAAAAAAAACCCCGACTTGCTGAAAAAGAGAATATAGAGATTTCTCCAAAGGGACTACTTTAATTCTAGGAATAGGATGTTTTGCAAATTCTTAGCATCAGTTTATCTTCAGCTAAAAATCAAAGCGTTTTCTATTTATCTTTTAAACATAATCACTCCTGAGTAAAACATGTGTTTTAAGGTAAGGTTTGGCAAGCTTTCAAGAGACATGCTAGATGGTATTTTTCTTAACTAAAAGAGAGGCTGAGCCTGGTGGTGGCAATTCCCTGTGTGCTGAGAGATGGCCATATCAGCATGAACCCACCTCTGCACAGGGCAGCTACATTCCTGTCCTGCTCCATCTGGAACTGGGAGCTATGAAGCACTGCTGCTCACAGGCACTTGTCTCAAGAAGCTGTGACCCCCTTCTCTTGGCTCTGCTTATGCTGTTTGATACATGCCACTGTGCTATCACTGGCATCCACGCTGTAGGTTGTTGACCTTATTTGTTTTAAGGTATAGAAATCTGTTCTCCAGTTCCTTGGGTCAACCACAGCAAAATGAGGAAATGTTCAAGGTTTCCTGACTTCCATGAGGTTCCTTCCGTCTTTCCTTGGGTAAGGCTGCGTTTTGACTGTAATAACCTCCCTTATATGACATTTTAGCAGATAACAAAGAGACAATTACAGCGGCTAATGGAAGAGGTCAAATGGAGGTGATATGAAATGGATTAAAAAGAAAATGAATTGGTGTCAGGAAAGCCTCTGTACCGCTCAGTGGCATAAACACTTCCTAGAACAGGTTTTTAGCTGGGTATTTCATTTCATTTTAGTCTATTTTATTTTGATTTTTAAAAGAGAGGCAGGCAGGTAGGAGGACTGGCTTTGTGGTTGAAGCACTGGAATCCAATTTGCAGCCCTGTGATGAACTGCTTCTGTGACCACGTGCAAGCACATTCTGTGCTCCCTGGGTTTACTGCAGTGTAGCAGTGACGGGGATGGCTCAGCACAGCCCAGGAGAAATAATTCTCCTCAACACAGCAAATGATACAGGCAACTCTTTGCCATGGATTTCTCCTAGTGCCCAAACAAACTCATCTGAAAACTTACAGCAGATGGCCACCTCCGCTGCAGAGCATGGCCCTGAGTTGTCACCTCCACAAGGAACTTCAGATGGTCCTGTGGGGTGAGAATGCCCCCATGTACACAGAGGTAACCCCACTGACTTCCCAAGTACTGCCTTTAAAAAAAGTCAATAGAGTTGCCTTGGAAACATAAGATGGAAAAGGAAATTGGACCTTAAAATCAACCTTAATACTTTGCATTGCCAAACAAAGTAATAATAATGAAGAAACATTGCAAGAAAAAAAAAATATTTGCGGTTATTTTACTGTCTTTGAAACCAACAACAATCACAGCTGTAAGGGATAATTTTTTTCCCTGGAATTCCTTGCTTTTTCTGAATTGCCTGCACCCTCATGGTATCTCTCAGCAGTCACATTAACACTATCTATTGATTGTCTGCTTGGTAGGCAGCAGGAGGGAAAACAAAACAGGTAAGAACTTAAACTCTGTTTGGGTTCTTCCAGTGCATGTGGAATACGGACAATCATCTCTGGGTGGCCACCACGGCTAAAACCTTTCTGGTGAAAACTACCAACGTGGTCTTCATCTGTGTGAGTATCCAAAGCCACCACCAAGCCAGGCAGGGCAGAAGTTAGGGTATATTTCTTCCCTTCTCTTTAGACTGCTGGTGTGTTTCTGTTTATCCTCAAGGATAAAATGTGTGAGATATACTGATTTCTACCATTCAAAGCTGCCATTCTGCCTGATTTCCAAATGGCACCTGCATCCTGTAGACAGAGAAGTGCTACGTGCCAAGACCTCCCTAGCATGGGAAACACCAAAAATTCAGCATTTCTTGTAAAACCCCATGTCCCAGCAGCCAGGAGTGGCTAACTCCAGTTCCAGAATAGCGAATCTAGTCCTCACTTTGTGTCCCAAGGAAATAGTGACATTTGTGTCATGTCCACACACCATGCGGAGGGGCCACATTCAACACTGGACCTTCCGGTCATTTAGACCTGTCGTTAATGTTATTCAGCATCTCTGCTGGGATAAAACACTGGAATGAATCAACCTATCTGATCACTTGTTTTGACACTGAGTATCAAGTCTGCCATATAGAGCTCAGAGAAATCTCTATATCTGTATCACAAAAATAGAGTAGAAAATTTCCTTCAGAGAAACTTATTCAGTGGGAAGGAGGTGCTTGAAGCTCCTGTCCCCCCTTTCAAAGATGTGCAAGTAATAATCGCAGCATTAATGACTCACTCAGATTTTCCCAATGTTTCCTTTCTTTTGTCACGATCAGACTTCAGGGTTGCCCAGATATCAAAATACAGCTTTTCAAGTTGGATCCAAAGATTGACCAAGACTTGGCTGTGATTTAGGAAGATGAAGAACCCACCACCCCAAACCCACAGCAGTACATCAACATGCTGGGGAAGTGTTTAATACAGTGAGCCCAGAGCTTCAAAATGGGAACTTTGGTGGGTTTTTTGAGCAGCTGTTGTAAAACACATTCTTGCATCCATGCAACATCCCAGCATCCCAGTTTATTGTGGCAGTGGATATTTGTTTTTCAAAGCAATTTAGAAGTGGATGAGAGGCAATAGGAGTCAACCTGGCTTTTCTCCTGCCTCAGCCCCTGCACTGCTACACACCACCAGAAAGGCAATTTTAGCTTGCCATGCCTGGTCTCCATTTGTCTTGTTTGCTCAGGACACGGTGGGTGCAAGGACTCTTTTGCTGTCTACACAGCATTATGCACAGTAAGAACTCATTTCACCTACAGCATTTAGGAACTAATCCTATATAAGAAAATATTAGCCAAACATGCTCTGGTTACCCAAACTCAATTAGCTGTGAATTGGAAGGGAAAATATTTGCAATAACAGGACCATTAGAAAAGAATGGACATTTGCAAAGATGTTTACATGCCTGCTGGCCAGTTTTTAAAATTCTGGTGTTGCATCTTCCTGTGCCTATTGCATGTGAAGGAGGTAACTGGATCTTATTTTCAGTATATTTAGTAATATCAGATATTTCAGTATCTGCTGCTGGACCTTCTGGCCAAAACGATGTTTGTTCGTACATAACATACCCCATTAATGCTCAAGGGAAGGAATCTATTGCATCCCCGAACTCAATAAAACACGGACAATGGGACTGTGAGTCCCATCACACAGGTCTCTCAATAGAACCTGACTCTGGCATGAACAGGAGGGGAGAGGGAGACAGCTGCCTCTTACAAAGCTTGGAAATTGCAATTAATTTTCTGTCCTTCAGAGGTTATTAAGTTCACTGCAGTTCTTCCCTCCATCTTACTCCAATGATTCCCACAGTCCTCTTTTTTCCTGTGTACTGCCATAGAGCAATTCACCAGTTTTAAACATCATCTCCTCTTACCCTAAAAACAAGCTTTTGCAATTTTTGGTTTACAGGTGACGACAGTTATGGAGTACCCAGGGCAGAGCCACTGAAACCACACAACCAAACCAGTATAAACATACTCCGCCACTTCAAAAGAGTTCAAACAACTCTGTGCCAGCAGCACTCGTGGTGGATGAGGTGGGACCGGCCTTCCCACAGCCTGCAGGGCTGAGCTCCTGCCGTGGGAACGCCTGCCTGGGGCTGCAGGGCACAGCTCTGGCTGTGGGGATGTGGAGTCCCACCAGGGGACAGCTTTTACCCAGCGATGCTGACTACACTCCTAGTACGCTTCTACAGATGACAGCATACAGAGTATCTTTATCTCCTCTAAAAGATATCTTTTATAAAGCAGTCACATCCTGACAGTCATGCTGCTTTAACTTTACTGCTCTAGTTAGAGGTATGATGTGGGGAGAACTTAAAGAGATATAACTGGACAGGCCTGTTTTAATTGTTCCCACTAGACCTGTGCTCTGTGACCCTGGACATCTACAAAGCCATAAATATGAGCTTTGATTGCTGTTCCCACAGTGACTGGCAGGAGGAACACACTGGAGGGTGGACTAGGACTGCTTCAAGCAGGCAAGCAGCAACTGGAAATGATTAAGTTCAGAAGCTCTGGGGACACTAATGTCACTGCAGGCCAGCCAACCTGTAAGATAAACATTGCTGGGCACTGTGAAAATGATTTTTCTATTTGCTTTCCACTGAGAGAGTGAACTGGGCTATACTATAGGCACTGGGCTTGGCAAATGAGACTGGGAGCTCTTCTGAGGCAAATCTGCCAGTCCTTTCTGCTGCTGGAGATGTTAAAGCCTTTCCTGTTTGTGCTGTGCACACTTACTGCTGAGGAAGAGGAACATCAGCTCAGTGAGACCTGCAGAGCAGGCCCTGCTGATGCACAGAGAACATTTCTACCCAGAGGAACACACGGCGCAGGAGGCTAAATCACCCCATGCAAAGCTGACAGGTAGCCCAGCTGTTCCTCTTCCAGTGCCAAAGCCAGCGTGGCTACCTCTACAGCGCTCTGCATTGCACACCCAGGGCTGTCACAGGTTTGGTGTGGAAATGGGAGACCTTTGGCATCCCACTCCAAAAGGGTAAGGACCCGCTGGATGCTCTTGGGAAGGGGAACACAGCTTGTCCTGCCACTGTGACATCCAGCTCTTCCTCCCACCGTGCTCCGTCCTGCAAGTTCAGAAATAGAATTCAAATAGCTCTAAACTCTCCTATTTCAATATAAGAAATGGTAGGGTTTCAGGAAAAATGTATAGGCGCATGTTGGTGGCCTGAGTATATATAAAAGCAGCTCAGGAATATTTATATTAGCAGAGTGCACAGCGGGAAAAGCTGAGCTGTGCTAAAGGCAAAGCTGCCAGAGTATTTCTGAGTGACTTGCTCAATAGATAGCGTGGTGTGCTTGCTGGCTGTCCATCCACACGCTGCTTCATTAATTCCCCAGCAATCAGGGCCTTACACAGCACAGAAGAATGGAATTTACACATGGTCAGATATAGCATTGCCCATAGATCACTCAAAGTTATATCCCTCAAATGCACAACAGCCCCACTGTCTGCATGAGTATATTCAGATGCGGAATGGAAAATAGCTGTTCGACCATCCAGGGTAAATCAGTAATTATTCAGATGGAAAGTAAGACAGAATCTACCTGTCAATACACTTTGTACACTATCCAAAGTCTCCAATTCACATATACTAAAACTTTTCAGACTTTGGTATTGTGGTAACTTTAATGCCAAAAGAAAGCAGATACGGCAATAAAAGAAGTATACGGCACCGCTTCTCCCTTACTACATAGAGCACTTTCACATATATCTATAGGTCTGTTAAAAAAACATGGTAATCCTGACATGTTTTGAAGCCAAGATTCCATGATCTTTTATGAGAAGTTTAGTGGCATGCCACAGGGAGACACTGTGCTATTCTCTTGCAATAACTGATCATCCCAGTCTCTGTGCCTCCAGCCTTCCACTGAAAGCAGATCCCATCATTTTTCAAGTAGTTGGGTCTGATTTGCAAAGTCTGCACATTCTTATAGTGACCACAAGCACTAAAAGCATCAGCTTTTTTCCTTTAGTTCCTCTTTTTTTTTTTAACCAAGTAGAAAATGCCAGAATTGTCCAACATTCTTTTTTAAAATGACCGGCTCATGACCCCTGATTTTGATACAGTATGGGCCATCATACTCTGAAAAAATCAAGCATTATAAAAGATGAATCTCTTTAGTGCTGAAATGTCTTAAGTTACTTTTGAAAATATTGACTAATAATAATTATTGCCCGCTCTGCTTCACTGTTAATCTTTCTTTGAGAAAATGCAGCTCTTGAACTGTAGAAAATGACACTTCTAAGAAAAATTTTGCATTTTTCTGACTACAACAAACCATATGGAGAGTGGCTGATGTGTCCTGATGGATATCACATATACTAGCAGCTTCCTAGCGTACTTATCCCTGAACAGAAGGAAGCTCTGCAGAAGTGGCCTGGGTAGCTCCATAAACCAATGCCACACCATTAATTCCTGACAGTTATTAAAAATTAAGGGATGGTCAATTTTAAGGATTGGTACTACCAAAGTTTTGCAATTGTTCTTTCAAGAGAGCCATAATCTCCATTTAGGGAGCAAGAGAACCATTATATGTAAGTATTCAGTGGCTCTGCTGAAATTTCAGCCTAGCTCTTTAATACTAATTTTGATATTCATCGCTCCAAGGAAAAGCACAGCCAAAGATGTTGCTTTTGTTTATATCAAGGTTTTTTGCCCTGGAAAGTGAAACCAAGAAAAGATTTGTAGAATCATTCAGTCCCACTGGCAGGTTAGCTGTAACCTACCATAGCCTGGGCAAGGAAAGCCAGACACTATAGAAACTGTATGTATGCACTTTGCTTCACTTAAGATACAGAGAACTGGCATCTAGCTAGAGGAAAGCTTCCTCAAAAGAATGATTCCGAAACCAACACTAGCTTTGGTATCGCACAGACATTCTGACATACTGCGTGAGTCAGAGAAACACTTTTAATGTGGATCTGAGCACCTTTGCCTGCAGAACTCCCGTTGCGTTGACATCGATTCCCCTTTCAAGTCACATCGGTTCACAAGGTATGATGCAACATCATTGAAAATGTGCATGTGTTTATTAGGGGTTACAGCATAAAATACGCAGGCACCTTGAAATATATTTTATGCTGTGACAGCAGGCAGAGTGACTGAATATATGTCAGAGGTTTATGATGAACTCTGAAGTGTCTTCATTTAAGAAAGAGCATCCTTTTTTATAGGCATCCTATACTGCTTGATTTATTCCTTCTATCTCTAACTAAGCTCTAGACTCACAGATTTAGAGTCCTGGTGTGATGTTGCTTGAATCCTATGCACTTCTGCAAAATTTTCCCACAAAGTCATTGCTCAGTCCTCTCTCACTGTTCAGAACAATGCCAATGGATGGAAACATTAAATGATACTCCACTGCTCAACTGAGAACCGATAAAATCAACATATTTAATTGATGTTTTAGAAATTTTCTCATATGCTATGCAAGAAAGAGCAGGAAAAGACTAGGCAAGATTTAGTATTCCATTTTCCACTCTCTAGCAGTATTGCCCTTGATGTTTTCAGTAAGACCTTTCATGGGAACCTTTTTTTGAATAAAGGCAAAGCATTGTCTATGGGATTTAGCCTACTAATACTAATAATACTAATACCAAAATTGCATCGGTAATCCCATGTTACCAAAGTTCCTGTACTTCAAAAAGTATTAGTGAATTAAGCCATGCAGAATGCTATACACCTAACGGTTTGGATCTGGCGAGGAGCAGAAATGCCTTGACCAAATCTCCTGGCATTGCACCGTTGGGACTGGCTTTTTCCACTGTGCTCCCAGCACTGTTCCTTCTGCCCCCGGGAACAGGAATTGATTACCTGGTACTGACAAGTTTGGAGGCTCTAGATAGAAATTAACAGCAATTACAAAGGACTTAATTTTTGTACCCTAAAAGGCTCTGTCAAAAATGTCATTTGTAATTAATTAGAAGTGTATAAATCTGAAAAAAGCACGTTAAAGTCAAGTAGTTTTTAGCCCAGGGAACTCTGGGTTTCAACCGCTGGCAGAAAGCTCAGGACATTTTCACAAATTTCTCTGTGCTTTCCAGATGATCCTTCTGGCAGCACTTGAGTTTCCAAAATGAAATTATTCAGGTTTATAAAGAAGCTTCCACCTTTAGACACAGCTCTTCAGCTGATTCTTGTAAGATATCCTGTTTTTCAAAAGAGACTTTTACTGCAATATGAATTTATTACAAACCATTTCACATGCACACACTTCCAATCATACCTTGTGGGTCATAAGAGAGAGAATTTAATTTCATAAACTTTAGGAAGCAATAATAATCTTTAACCTCTTGCATTGCGCAAGAAGATACTGCATATTTTCTATAAAAATGAAGAGCTCTAATAACCTTCCATTAATATCCATTTATATTTATTACTCCTTCATTAAATTTAAGACACCAAATCCTTAATTAAAAAAAAATTGACATTTTACTTTACTTCTTTCTCTGTCTTTTAAAATGTTGATACTTAAGGAAGTGGACAGGGCATGACATATTTTTATCACTGCCATACAGTTCAGCACTATCTGCATAAACCCTTTGTGTCTTGCTTTTTCTCCTTATTATATCAAATATAAGCAGATTTGCAG
Organism: Gallinago undulata; assembly: GCA_026546715.1. Taxonomy (NCBI): domain Eukaryota; kingdom Metazoa; phylum Chordata; class Aves; order Charadriiformes; family Scolopacidae; genus Gallinago; species Gallinago undulata. The sequence goes on along the minus strand of JAOTQQ010000052.1, from coordinate 47,595,123 downwards.
TGAGTTCACCGGCAGGGAACATCTCCTTACGGCAGCACATCCCCTCATTATCCAGCCCTCTCAGCTGTTGTCAAACTCACCAGGAGACCATTTCCCCTCTGCTTTACAACCTCTTTTATGATCCTTGATGGACTAAGTTTTTTTTTAGTTTACTTTTTTGCTTGATTCTCTCATGTCACTTTATGACATGTCTTCAGCCAGCCTTCCCACAACCGCCCTTAATGACATGAAACCAGGCAAAGAGGGAAAGAACGTGTTTTTCTTTTTGTGTTGTGAAAAGAAAGAGATAACTCATGAACTGAGGAACTGAAGTCAACTCAACACAAGAAGCAGAGAATTGCAGCTGAGTTTCAGCTGGCAAAAGAGCTGCCAGGAGGTTCCCAAGAGCCCGACACCCGTCTGTGTTACCCTAACCCGGGGGGAAGCTCCTCTCCTTCTGTAGCCCCACACCCTGGCTGATTTGCTCCTCCTCTCCATTTCTGAACATGCTTTTCCAGGCTTCCTTGGTGCCCCTCCCCTGCTTTTTGGCTATTACTGGTTTGAAATCACATTTCTGCTTCTTCATCTCCTGCGTGGCCCTGAAGCCCTATGACACCGTGTGAAACACACGTTTATGAGTTTGGCTTCTTCTATCCAAGAACACAATGTCCTTGTGCAGCTGAAACATGGCATTATTTTATTTCCCTGTGTATGTACCAAGGTATGTATTCATCACAGCCGCCTCTGCTGATAGATGAAATGGTGGCTGCCACTTTGCCTCTCAAACCAGCAATACTCCATTTCTAACACGGTGCTTTCACATGTTTGGCTTCAAAAAAACCACTGCTTTTTTAGTGAGTCACTCCAGTGCCAACTCAGCTGGGAACCAGAGCAGGGGACTGGCAACTTCAGAAGTGTCAGCAGAATCTGGAAATAAGGCGGTGAAGTCCACAGGCTCTCAACGTTACTAAGACAGAGAAGAGAAAGAGGAACCACCTGCCAGCTTCTGCATTTCCATTTCCTCCCTTTGTGGGACATGAGCGTGCACAAGGTGCACCGACCATCTCCAGTCCAACACTGCTGAGCCCAGAAAGCACAAGGCAGCATGCAGCTAATGCTCAAACACTACAATATGTTATTATTATCCTGCTAAATGAAGTAGAGACCCAGGGAACAACTATGGGTTGTGCAGGGGTCAGTCCCCAAAGAGAGACACAAGTTTGACTGCTGAGTCATATTTATCATAGAATGGTTTGGGTTGGAAGTGACCTTAAAGGTCATCTTGCTCCAACCCCCCTGCCATGGGCAGGGACACCTCCCACTAGACCAGGATGCTCAAAGTCCCACCCAACCTGGCCTTGAACACCTCCAGGGATTTATTTAGAAAGGTGTTCTCATGAGAGAACTGCCTTCTTCTTAGCTACGTGCTGCCTCCTCTTGGAGAGGCAGAACTGAGTCCAAAGACCATTGGAGAGCAGGGAGTGACATTCCCTTAGTATGAACTCAGCAATGCCATTTGGCTGGAAATTATTGCTATTCAAAACAGCCAGCAGTGTTACAATAACCCATGGGATAAATCCATACTGCAAAGTACACACGAGGAGTAGAGCAGCAGCAGGCACCACACATAAAAAAGATAAAATCAATTCAAGTCATGAGGAAACGACATAGCTACTCTTGTTTGGCCTAGAGAAAACAACTGTATTCCATGGGAAACATAAATTCAGAATAAAGATTCTGTAGGCACAGTGAATATTTATGATTTCTCTTAGTGAGTATACAAAGCACTGCTTTCAAAAGAAAGGATCCCATTACAGTTATGGATGCATTTTTCTCCTCTTTTTAATAGAGTTATGCAACAGCTATTGATTCCTGACTACGGTCTAAAGTACAATTAGTATATTTGTAAAAGTGTCCTTTTCAACCACAGGGGGCTTGTATAGCTCAAAGTACCTCACTCACACTAAACAATAAGCATTATTGCCTTGACACAGCCAGACCCTCCGGCATCAGCAGACGGCAGTAGGAAACAAAACCCCAAGAAACTCCTCACGTGGGCAGGAAAGTGTCCCCACTGTCCTTCCCTATTTTGTACCAAGTTCACAAAAATCTGTGTTAAACGCTCGTTTTTAAGGAAGCTGGTTTGTTAACTGCTGCTCTTCAGCAGGTGAAACCCCAGCTGTGGTTCCCGTGCTGGGCTCTGACAGGCTGCGGCGCAGGGAGCTCCCGGGCTCGCCTGCAAAGTCCTCACAGGGAGATGGTCCTTCCTTAAAAGCAGGTACCGACTGCTGAGTAAGGCAAAGATATTTGTTTCACCTGCTTTGCTCTTCAGGTTTTAGAAATGTGAGATATATAGCTGGAGAGAAGTATAAAGGGATAGAGAGAAATATTAAAGAAAACCATGTATTTTTCTACCCAAAAAGCAAAAATAGTGTTCAGTGGATTACACTCTTCTCATTTCTTTAAGATAAGAACAGCGTTCAAAGGAAAATCTCCTCCTTTGAGCTATTCAGTCATTTTGAACACGATTACATCCTAAATATCACAGTATTTGCAAAGGATTGGGATCACAGTGATAGGTGGGGTAAGGTGCTTTCCTCGCCTCCTTTCTATTTACTTCTGTATTTCTTGCTCAATATCCTTGGGACAAATAGCTCTATCTCAAGTACAAATGTTATGATAAAACAATAGCTTTTGAGTGTCTCAGCGAGCATCCCAGACCCAGCACAGCAACCGATTCACAGCGCAGCATCTCCCAGCTGCCCCACGTAACGGCAGCACTGGCCAGGCTCTGCTCCAGGCAAACACCTTGCCCAACTGGCACCGAAAGAAGCGCTGGTCAGCACTGGTCAGCCTGCCCTTCTGGCTGCGTAGCTGCCTAACGATTGCTTTTAGGACACTTATGGCTCAGTAAGTCAATAACCTGCAGATCTGATTACTGTTGACACCCCAAAAAGGGTCCTTAGAGCCTGCAGACCAGGTATTCCTCCCGGGGCACAAGCAGTAAGGTCTGTCACTCCAGAACATGGCAGCTCTCCTTCATCATTATCAAAATGTAAATGAAAGACAACATTTTCTATAAACATCTGCATTCTAGAGGCTAAAGGGTATTTTCATCATTTTCTGTAAGACCTTTCAAAAAATACCACCTCAGGGAGCAGACTAACCTGCTACACAGATACATCATGTTAGATGTGTCACCACATCCTTTTAATCAGTGCACAGTCAATATTCTGTATTATATGAATAACTAATTAGTTGCGCAACTTATTTCCACAGATGTCATTGCAAAAGCTATCTGAGGAATGTCATCTGCACTTGAGAGAAGGACAAGCATTGTAATTAAGTATTAAGGCATTTCACCAGTGTGAGTCTGCCATGGAGTGTGAAATGGCTATAATTCACATTTTTAAGACCTCGCATTTATTAGCATCTATTTTCTACTCAAGGTTAGCGGTGTGTTGCTCAGAGAGTCAAAAAAAGCAAAAAAAAAAGCTCGCATTTTTCTTATTCAAATGGCTATACGTGCATGTCTGACTGTACAGATCGGTCACACCGATAGGGTTTCTCTCAAGTCCCAGAGGACTTGTGGCTCATACACCTTTGTGAGTGACACTCGAAGGTTAGATGAATGCTCTGATTACGGAGCAAGCGACATTCTGCTGTTGAAAGCTAATGACAATCCTTGGGCGCAACGCACCTGGGCAGGATACAGATCTTGTGTACAAGAAAGATATTCAATCTGAGATAACAGTCAGGATTGATGATTAATATCTCCCAGAAAAAGGCTTTGTTTGCATTAGGAAACCCCTACAGAATAAATGCAGAGAGAGAATAATGAACCAGCCTGTTGTATTTTATTCAGGGCCCAGGAAAAGTTAAACTGGTCTCTGGAGCCATTACTCCAGTTGCAATTATGCTGCTTAATAATATGCAGAAGAAGAGGAGTCTTGTGTATCCTCCCACCAACCACCAAACGAGAGGGACATTTCCACTGCTCTATGCCACAGGCTCTGCTATTTGCAGTAATTTCATTTAGAAATCTGCCCCCTTACCTCCCTGTTCCCACTCCTGTTTTCACTTGAAGTGCCACGGAGCTCTCGCACCCACACGTTGCTGTAGCACAGGGGACACGAGGGCATCTGGGAAGAGCCACGCACCCCACTGCAGGCTGCTCAACCACAAACTCTGTCTGCTTTGTCTTTTTTCCCCAGCTTGAGCCTATCTCATTTTTCACTTCAGCAGCGTACTGTGTTTCAGACACCTTCCTGCCAAGCCCGCTTTCACCGTCCATTAGCCCTCTTCGACGAGGATCTGCCTGCCTACGGACAGATGCTATTAGCAGCTCTGCGAACAGGGCAGGGCCATCATTTATCCACCCAGGATAAATCAGCAAAGCTCCGTCAACACCTCTGCCATTTCCCAGGCATGTGCCTCCTGAGCATCTCATCCAAACCTGGGCTTCACCTGCTAAAGACAGGGAAGAAAAGGGCACCAAGAGCTAAATCCCACCTCCTTCTGCTGCTGGTATGGAAGAGATGAAGGCTGAAGTATGCTGGGTATGAAGAGATGAAAGAGAAGATTTGCTGGGGTAAGGAAAGGGAACAGCAACCAACTGCCTCCTTAACTCCAAGCCTGATATCCAATGGTGTAAATACATCTTAACACACTGCCCATAAGAAGCCTATGGAAAGACTGCCTCTGATTTGGGAGGGCTCTGGTTTGTCTTCTGTAATAGATGAACAGACAGCAGCTTTGAAGGGAGGCCTCAACAAGAGGAAAGGCTAAAGCAAAGTGGCTATGGCTGCGAAACCAGAGTGAATTCTACTCTGAGAAAGTTTCATCCGACAGCATGGATTTCAGGAAGCCTTGGCTGTCATGGGAAAATTGTTAGGTCAGATGTGGTCTCCTAGATTAGAAAATTGAGAGTGAGGAAGACTTCTGCCTCACAAAACAAACTCATCAAAGTCCACCTAAATTAGCTTGAAGTTTAGAAATCAGGAACCTGTTCTCTCATTTTAGTTGTACACTAATGTGTTGACTTTATTGGGGATAATCATATAAATCCAACCCACCTGTGTTGAAATGAAACTACATGTTCCAAAGAAACCACATTTGTTACAAGTGGAAAGCTCATCCCAAGGCAAAAGTCTGTTGTCTTCTAAACTGGTAGGACTACAGAGAAGAGAATTGCATCCTTTCTGGTAGATCAATTGGAAAATAACACCAGCTAGACAGAAGGCTACATTGGCCATTTCTCCCTTGCTGACACCTCACAGGAATCCCCAAGTGCTTGCTGTAAACTAAACAGTGTTTCAGTATCACTAGTCCTTGCAAATGACTTCCATTTCCCACCAATTACTTCCTCTTTCATACCATTTATTTTTTTTTGCACTTCCTCTAATTGTTACTCTCTTAATCTTTATTAATGTAATGGGTTTTAGACAGAAACATTATTTGTGTTTGTACTTATTGAAAATGTCTGTGCTGCCTTGTGAAACACAGCTGAGAGACACCTCAATTTGGTAAGAATTATTGTTTTGCAAAACGAGTATTGTTGCATTAGCTAAGCACTGTATTTAAATTGCTTTTTGTTACAATAGGTCTCACTTGGACTATTTGGATAGTTCAGTACAGTAGATGGTAAGGTAGAATTGCACTAATAAAATCAAGCTGCAAGTACGTTTCATCTGCCATTTGGTACTTTCAGTGCTTCATAATTAACTTTGGTCAAAAATTACCCCTTCAAGCCCAAGGGATTAATTCTCTCTTAACTATATTTGTGCATTACAGGAAAAACAGTCATCCCCTGGTTTCCTGGCCTTGGATGAGCAGTTTATTGCATTTTTAACCTACAATAATTGTGGATGAATTCCAGGTGTGTGCCTGCCCCTCATGGAGTGAACTTCATGCTGTCTGATTTCTTTTAACTCTGGGAGCAGAAATGCCCTAAACCAGGTTTCCACGTTCTGGGTGCCTCTGCCCAGCATGACCTAGACACTGGGGAGGTTCTTAGACTCGATCTGAGCCCAGGGACTGGGATGGATGCTGTAACACAGCACCCATCAGGCATACACCCTCCCAGCTTCCAGCACTTAGTACTTCACAACCTCCTCCTGACATTTTTTTCTTGTATTGGATCATCCACTTTTTAATCCCATCCTCTCAAATTATTTTCCCTTTTTCCTTACTCATTGGCTAGTCTAGGCTTTATCCCTCACCTCGCAAGAGTGTTGATCTTGTGTCTGTTAGACAACTTTTGTTAGCCTCCTTGGCACATATTTGCCTTTTGGAAGAAGATAAATAGAGAAAGGCAGGTGATTCCTGCCGTGTCAAGGAGATGCTCTCAAGACAGGCTCTTGGCAAGTTACTTGGGTGCTGCTAAAATAATCCAGAGAGAAAAGGTCATCTTGAATTCAACTTTTATACATAGGCAATCACATTACCATATGTCAAAGACACCAACCTGCATTAAAAAGTCAAGTCAGATGAGTACAAATATTTCAAAGCCGAAACAAATCTCCTCAGTCCCTCCCCTAAACTATTTTGGGATGATATTGAATGGCAATGTTAAACATTCTGAGAATTTTAATATAATTTGAATTTGTTTTCCTTTTTACTGTTTTTGATCAGTTTAGAACCCAATAACAACCACCAAAACTTCCAAGAGTCTAGAATTACTTTAAATAACTAAAACCATGGAAATATAGTTCTGGTCACAGAACTATATTAAACAGTCTTTCAACCATCCCTAGTTCTTAGGTCATTATTAAAGAATATTCTAGATCCCAAATAGGAAACACGAACTGTTGGTAACACCCTGCACTGAATGAGCCATTTATGAGCTCTGGCATTTCTACTGCAGCTGATACTGGGCTGAACTTGTTTTCCAACACGAGAGTTTCTCCGCAACTTATGACCACCTCCTGAGAAGACTCAGCAGCAACGTCCAGACCTAGCTCAAACAAGCAACAAACCAATTTTTGCAGCCTAGTGGCTCTCTGATGGGCTTAGCTTGTGGGGAAAAAGCTCTGCACATATTGCCACCTGAATTGTCTCCATTTAAACTATTGCAGACAAAAGTATTTTAAAAAGGGCACTCAGAAAAGAGGACCACCCTTGCCTGTTCTTCAGGATGGTGACCGCCTTGTAGAGCAGGCGGTTAGTAGTAAATGAAAGGCTATATGAACCGAAGACTGTTTGTCAGCTAAATGGGGACACAATGTCTGTTGAGAACGTGTGCACCACCACTCAAAGCATGTCAGTCTTTGTGACACATGGGCATGACTGGAGGCCTTTGGGAGATGGGACGAAAAGAAGAAAAGCAATAAGAGATGACTGGCACGATGGCATACTGCCTATCTTGCAGGGGAAATCAGTCTGTCTGTTAAGGAGAGGAGGAAGGGAAAGGAGACATACAGATGGTCTGACTCCCAGTGGTGACACGAGCAGTTGGTCTCCTCTCTTTCTGGTAGTGACAGTCGCTGTCACCTTATTTTGAAGTCTCCTAAAGAGGTGGGAGTCAGTATGGTACTGAAAAGAGCAAATGGCTAAATCACATAACTAATGGTAACCATGTGGTCTAGAAAGAGCGATGGAGGTTGGTGGCATCTGGTGACAGCCTGCAATAGCTGAATGTGCACTTTCCCACCCTGACAACTTCAGCCTAAGGAGGAACAAAAATTTGCACTATTTAAGAGAGAAAAATAAGTTCTTTTAGAATCAAACCTGCTACTGAGCATAAGTTTACACCGCTGCTTTCCTAGCAGTGTATGACAGCTTGGGACCCACATGCTGCAATCTCATTCAGTCCCATTTCACTGCAGCATCTTTTTAAATAGGCCAAAAGGACACCTTATGCACACACATGGCTATCAAAATAGGAGGGTGCCAAAAATGTCTCCCCAGAGCAAGATTACTTCTGTGAACTCTGTACTGTACCCAGAAGGCACCATTTTACCTAAGAAGCAACCAGTGCTCCAACATGTAGAGAGAGAAAGTGGTTTGGGGAGGAACAGAGCATTTGCTCTTGGGAAACCTTGCTTTCTCAACACTGTGATACCATTGGCTCTTTTCTTCTCAGGGTAGAGAAAAAACATTTCTTTTTCCCAAGATGAAATTTTCAGAAGCACACAAAATGTTATAGAACCCTGTGGGACTTATTTTTTTCCCAAAGTAAACACTATTCAATGATTACCCCTTAAAAAAAGAAAAATAAAAACATAAAACCCCATCAGAGTTTTACAGGATTTTTTTTTACCAAGTCCACAAATTTCCAAGTCAGTTATCTAACAGCTCTCTACATAAAACAGGTGAAATAACAACATGAATTTAAAGCAGACCAAATACACTGAATCAACCCCTCACAGGGATGCTGCCATTAATTCATTTCAATTTCATTTAGCTTAATTCTCTTTGGAACGGAAGCATACTCAATCAGATTAAGGCCATTTTAATTCACATTTGTCCCCTCTAATATGACACCCTACACTTCTTTGGATTAAATTCCCTTCCCATGTTTAGAAAAGTCCTAAGTAACCACAAGCTTGAACCTAAATCTTGCATTTCTCTTGTGCTACTGAAAACAGAACCTGTTTTTGTAAGTTATTTAAATGTTATTGGATAATTCAATCGTTATGTTGATTTTTTTTTCTTTTTTTTTCTTTTTTTTTTCTGAAAGTATCAGCAAAGATGGGTTCTGCCAGAAAGCCTTTGTCACCTGAACCTCACCTACAAATCCATCCACCCTGCTGACTGCTCCGTGTGCTTGCTCTGCCCGGAGAACTGGAGGGTGCGTGTGCCCTGCAGCACTGCTCTCTGCCCTTCCACCACAGCAGACCCTGGAGCTGCCCCGGCAGCTGAGTGAGGCTCAGCAAAGACCCTCTTTCCTCTTTTTTTAAAGGAAGTTTATCAAGATTGGGAAAACCACAAGGCAGGGTTAAATTCACTGCATGGAGAAAGAGAACAAACTTTCACAACAAACTGCATCATTCCACCACAGCACTTGTTGTCTGACATATGATTCCCCAGAGCACAAAATGGGAACAATTAGAGTGTTTCCAGAGAGAAACTGAAAGACAGAGATACACCTGAGGGAAGGCTGCCAGGATACTCTTCATCTTCCACGGTGATCTACCTGGGCCGTAACTGTCCCCAGCATTCGTGCAGAGAGAGTTAATGAGAGGTCCTCTCCCATCTCCGTGCATCCGCAGTGAATCTGCAGAGCTCCTGCACAGCTTCAGCTGTCTGAAGATTGCTTCATCCCCAGCACTTTCCAGGAAAGGAGAGTTTGCAACCCAAGACCTAAGGACAAGACGTCCTCCTGGGGATTTTTGTTCACCTCTTCTCTCTCTCTCTTTTGCTAAGGAAGGATAATTAGAGCATTGATGGCAAACCCCTACAGCCCTCTTGGCCAGAAAATATCAGGAGATTCAGTCAATAATTTATTAGGCCATATGATTAGTCTCTTTTCAGAGACAAGTCATCCAAACTAACCTGAGTGCCACACTTTTGTAAAAAAAAGAAAAGAAAATATAATGCCCAGCATTAGCTTAAGGGCAAAGCTAGTTCTCCGGAGCTGTGCTGTTTATTCCCTCCTGATATATTGCTGTCAGCAAGCAGCATCTCTGCCAGTGTCAGCAGTTACATGCATGCACAGCTAGACCTGGGTAAGTCAGGGAAGGTTTGCATTTCTGCAACACAGATAATGCCAGAGAGCATTATCATTTCTCCTGTTCCTACTCCCTGTGATTGAGAACCTCCCTACACAACCAGAAAAAGGTTTCTCTATTTTCTTACAAATGCTGAGCCCAAGGTATGCAGAGCATGTTGCAGAGGAGAAACAATGCTCTCGTGACCCATGATTGCCTTTAGCTTGGTCATATTACATGTAAACATGGCAGGTCCCTTCTCTTCCATGGCATCCTCTTGGTGATGCCTTCCAAAGTGAACCCCAACGCACTTATGCAAAAGCAGAAATGATGCCCAGCAACACGCACAACTCCAACCAGGCACCACTGAGTTACCATTAAACCACATTCCAAAGTTTACCTTAGTTCCTTGAAGGGGTCTGCCCTGACATTGGGAGTTTCTATAGATTTAGGGAACACTGTGCCTTCTGCTCCTGAAATCACAAAACAAAACAGAAGACAAATTGTAAACATTATAAGCTGTTATCAGGGGAGTGATTGTCAAATCATACCTAGGTGCAATTTAACCCATTGTCTGACCCCACTCCTCTCTTGCACACATCCCTTCTGTCCCCAGTAAAAGCCAGACCTTGATCATCTGAAATTGATTGCCTTCATTACAACTGGGATTTGCCTGTAAACTGCACTTCTGGCTGTAAAAGCAGCTGCTTGCACCCCAACTGTGGGAAGTGTTTGCTGACCCAACTGATGCAGGGAGTTTGGAAAAGACAACCCCTTTGTAACCAGGCATAATCCAGCTACGCTCCTCATTAATGAACCTGGACACACGTCATGACATTACTTCTTTTGCTGGGCTCCGAGAGATACTGAAAGGAGAAACCCAAATTTTGGCTGGATCACTGCAAATGTCTCTGTTCAGGCTGTGCTTCTGCCTGGGGAAGAGGAGACAGGTGTTCACCTGATGAAATGCAGCACAAGCTGCAGCACCTGGCCACCAGCTCCATGTGTGACCCAGAAGTCATTTAACTTCTGCTCATTTCCCCCTTCTCTTAGAGATGGTGGGGAAGGCAGCACTATCCCCATTTGCTGACTGTTTTTAGATTGCAAACTGTCAACTGCTAGGTAATATAAAACTTTCCTAAGTTTCAGGCCACTGCAATCCTCTTCTGTGGCCACCTACATCACCCAGGTTGGACCATTTCACCCAGCCATCCCTGCATCGGGTCTGTGTTTTGTCACTGAGATATGCTGTGTCTCTCTAGAAAGATGTGCTCTCTCCATATCCTTGTTTTAAGCCAAAGGCAGCCCATGCCATCCTCTGGCAAGGCTTTCCACTAATTACTGTAACCTAAATGTACATCTAATCTGAACTGGTCTCGCTTCAACTTTCAGCCACGAAATCTTCTCATCCTGGCCAATCAGCCCTGCTTGAACAGACTTTCCACCTTCTATAGGTAGTTACCGACAATGACCAAACCACCCCAACCTTCTCTGATTCTCTGAAAAGTTATGGCAATCATTCACTGTGAAGCAGAGTTTTTGGACTTCTTATTGTTCTTTTCTGAACCCATTCAGCTTTTAATATACTCTAGTGGGACACGGGGGTCCCCAAGTGCTGTCACTGATGCTCTGTGTTCTTTTTTATTTCCTTATTTTTTTCTTTGACAAAGCTATTGGTGCAAAACACTATCCTGACAAGACCTTTTACATAGACTGTTTGAGATCTCTCTTATCATGTGCTATTATAATGGTTACCTACATGCAGTCTGGAAATCACCACTACAGAATAAATGATGTTCTGAGATGAAGCAAAACATGCTAATACAACATACTTCTGCAACTTCTGCTATAAGTGACAAACACCCGTGGCTTCAATAAGACCACACTTTCTTTGCACTGAAATAAATTAACTAAACTGTGTTAAAGAAAAAAAAAACACAACAGAATGAAAAAAAGCACTCTAGCATTTATAAAAAAAACCCAACTCCTTTTTAACTTGGAGAAAAAACAAAGTAAGCTCAAAGATGATAAAATCAGTCTAAAGTTTGAAGCTTTATACTTAGGAATTGAAATTGATCCTACGGCACAGTACAGATATTTAGCTCTTAACTTTACCATAAGCCTTCATCGTTACAAGTTGTCAAAAGCAGCTGTAACTTGCCAGCCATGAAGGTTATTATTATCAGATCTGTCCTCTCTCAACAGTTTCCAAATGATTTAAGTCTCTGCTTATCCACACAATTGCCTCAGCTATTAGCTTTGCAATGAAAACTTAGCAAAAGATGCAGCCTGCACAAATCTGCATAATGAAACAATGATTTTCAAGGGGAGGAAGAGGAGGTAGTGCACATAGATATTCTTGTACCCTTTCCACCTGGATTCCTTAAATGGTGACTTTATACTGGTAATTTTAATTTGTTTTTACACACTTTAGGTCAGCTACTAAAGTTACGCAAAGCCCAAAATAATAATCTGCACGTCATCAGAAACGCCTGCTGAATAAGGAGAAAGTTTATCACATTTTTATTGACTTTGGGTTTTCCAGGCTTTCATTACTAAATTTAAATGCAGGAAGCAACTTTGGAAACAAAGCCAGTGAAGACTCCAATGCAGCCATTTCAGGAAGGCTGAAAATAAATAAGTCTGTTATTCCTTTCCTCCATCTCCTTGTTTTCCTTTCCCTACACACAGTTCTTAAACCATCTTTTCCCATCTTCTTTATTCCCAGATCCACAGAAGAGTTCCTTATGCTCTGGGAACAGGAACAGGAGTTCCAAATCCTTCTGTCTCCTTCCTTTGATATGAATCAGAAGTGAATGCTACCTGCCTTGATAAGGCTTCTTGCCTCAACAATATCATCTCTTATTATTTTGGTTTAAGAACACAAGATCTCCCAAAGGGCCACCTGTCCCTGTCACTGAGTAGGACATCAGCCACAAGGGGATGCTGAGGGACCAGTACTGAGACATCCCTCCCTTGACTCTGGCTGTCAGCAGCTACGGGACTCCTTGAGCTGGCAGCATCATGCAGCCACTGGAGAGACACCGATATTCTTTTCTCACCTCAGCTAATTACCATTTTAAGTGTCCTCATTTCTGTAGCAGGGGCTTCATGGGTGAATAAAGACTCTGGAGAAGTTCTTCCTTTGGTTTCAACTTGTTGCCTGATGATTTCACTAACCACCCTCTTCTTTCTGTGCTACTGGAAATTGTACAGACCTCAAATGTGGCCATTTCCACCAGCCCTCTCTCTTCCACACTGAAGAGTCTCAGTCTCTGCCTGGGGGATTGGCAGCTCCTGCAGTGCATCCCGAAGGAAACAGCTGCCTTGGACAGATTCAACTACATTGGATTATTTGTGTCCAAGTCTGGCTCTTGGCCACTATGGAAGTCCCCAGCCAAGTTGTGATAGCATCAATGCTGGACTGTGTTGAAAGTGAAGGCGTTAGGCTGGAGGAAGTGACCGCATTTAGTGGTTTTATCAAAGGCTTTGGCAAAAAAAGAGAAGGCAAGTTTGAAGGAAATGTGCTGTTGACACTAAATTGGGTTATTCTGGCAATGCAGGGAAGAACTGGGATGTTATGGAGAAACAAACGTTTGACCTCAGAGAGTGGAAGAAGAGAGAAAGTGAAATTTAAAAATACGAAGTCCAAGGTCATTTGCTTAGAAAGTAATAAAAATTTCTTCTCCTGTTGGAAGCTTCCAGGATGGGAACATCCCTAGATAAAGGCTGGGTGCTACTCATGATTCATGGCAGTGAGACAGGGCCAAAGGGAAGGCAAATGTGACATCAGACTGAAATGCAAGAGGCAACTCTAACAGGGACATGAAAAAAATCACGTTATTTTAAGAATTATCAGTGAATCCTCAAACTATTAGGTAGCCCTCAGCTCATCCCCAGTGAGGAATGTGTACAGAGAGGAAACAGCATCATGACTGCATGAACAGAAAAAAATCTACCTTACAAAGAAGTCTTGAAAGATGTGGCTTTTTAGCTTAGTAGCATGATGGCTAAGGAAGGATAGGAATGCTGTGCATAAATATATTAGTAGGATAAATAACATGAAGGAAAAAAGAACTTCTGGTTCTAGGACAAATTTGGCATGAGAGCAAGTGGCAATAAGTCTGGTAGAAAAAGTAAGTGTTTTCTAGCCAAAAGATGAGCAAAAAACGTGAGCAGCTTTTCAGTTAGATGGGACAGACAATCTAAGAGATTTGACAAATTCATTACTATAAGATGTGGGAGGTCAAGACCAGGGGACAAGATTTGCAAGACCAGAAAGTGCCTCCTACTCTTGCACTCCCCTAGCCTTATTTTCACTGTCCTCTACCTGAGAAATGATGGCTTTTGGCAAATGGTATTATTTCACAGCTCCAACAGTTCAAGAATTAGCTGCTACAATCTCCCTTCTCAAAGTTACTATATCCCTCTTCTCCCTTTACTGAGTATAAAGCCAACGTAAATTACATTTATTATTTTACAACATGGCTTCTGCTTCCTGAATTATCTGTTATTAAAACATTTGCTACCTACCATGAAAAATGCATAATACAAAATTTCTATTTCATTGCAAAGTACTGAAAATATTTTTTTTCATCTTATGAGACTCTGCTGCTGCTAAGGGTAACTTACCTGCAAACAGCCAAAGACAGTTAGGTGACAACAATCATATCATTTGTATTTAAACATACTATACTGTACATCCCTAAGCAATAAATTATTCTTTCTCACAGTATTATATCAGAGTGACTTCTGTTAAGAGCCATACCTACTGATTCCCTCTTCTGACACTGTGTAATTTACCACCGATAAATGTTCATAAACAGTTTGACTGAAAAATCCATAAAGCTATTTCAGCTTTATTTTAAGTTCCATTTAATGTCCCTCAAAAATGATTTCATCCATGTGTTTCCATTAGCTGGTTCTCTGCCCAATAACTTAATTCCACACAATCAGTCAGGAACTTATAAAGCATATGACAGGATCTACCTAAAGTGTTTCGAATCACCATAAAGATTCACTCAAAGAATGTTGGGTTTTGTTTTTTTTTCCTCTTCTAGTGCATAAGGTGTGGGGGCACAAATGCCAAAGACCCCTATATGTGCTTGCTTCGTGCAAGCAAATGATCAAGAGTCCTATGGCAAGGGAACATTTACAGATCAGTTTAAGGGTTTGGGGATTATTTTTTATTTTATTTCTTTTTCTTCTTTCATTTGAGACTCAGAAGAAAGGCTGGATAAGAACACTTCTGCCAAATAAGAGTTTGCATTTTCTCTGGCACTAATGGTTTCTTGGAAGCCTACTGCCACATCCAGGAGACAATCCTGGTTGCAGTTTGGACCACCGCAAGCAAGTTGCTGGAGCTACATCCAGCTTCTGGACCTCATCTCATCTCTTCCCATTCTGCACCTGCCATAGGAGCCACTGGTCTGTTGAATCTTCTGAACAGCTCCAGCTCTTGCACAGGGAGACACTGTCCTTGCTGCAGAGCATGTGTGTGGCACAGCAACCTGCCCTCACTCTTTCCAACATGGGAGCAACAAAAAGAGCCAGTGGGCTGGGCTTCTGGCAATCGTCTTGCTCCATGACATGAATCCAAGGCTTTTTTTAATCCTAGTTTTGCACTGCAACAAAGCAGAAGCATCGTGTTCTGTGTGTGCTTGTTGGTCTGCCATTCTCCTGTTGAAGAGTGCCTTTTGCAGTACGAGCCCTCTTCATTCAAATGTGGAGTTGGGTTGATCAATCTCACGAGCTTTGAGATCAGCCTAACACAGAGCCAAGGCAAAGGCTCTGGGGTGAGCTCAACACTGGCTGGATCCAGAAACTCCATAAGGGAGAAAGGAGTTACAAATGCCTTAAGAAAGGAACAAATCTCAGCTGGAACATTCATCCTCTTAACCAGTAACAAATCCAACCAGGGGAAAGTGGGCTTCACCAGTTCAGCTTTCCAAGCTGCCTCTTCCTTTCCTTCTGTGCTGCAAAAGTACCTGAGCTGCGTGACACTGTCCTGGCACCTTCCCCAGTGCAAAGGCAAGGGCCATCCCTGCTTGCTCCAGCTCCAGCCATCGTGGCAAAATACTGACGACATACCGTTCCCCCTGCACAAAACTTGCTCTAGGCTTCTACTGCTATCAGCTGAAAAGGAGAGAAAAAGAGCTCAAATGCGATGCAATAAGAGGTATTTTTAGACAAATGATTGATGCTCCTGCTGTCAAGGGTAGGTGGCAATCAGCTGAACAGCACTTGGGGGTGAACACAACACGAAGGAGAGAAATCAAGTTTCAGCTCAGGTGAAGACGCACCTGGTTAGCTATTCCCCACTATACTTTTTCTTTCTAGACAACTCGTTTCTTTCCCACTTTGTGTATTCTTTTAGTAACAATTCCAGACCCACAGTACACCTTTAGTGTTGCGTATCGCTGCTTTATAATGAAATTGGGGTCTCAGAGCCCTGTGATGTACTTGGTTATTAAGTTGGCTTAAGTGTATTTTTGCTTTAGTGCTCTGCCTTAATGTAGTACTGCAAATGAAGGAAGGAGAATATTTACTATGATTTTTTTTAATCTAAAGTCATGAAGCAATGTATAGCATGCTGGTGATATCAATAGACTACCTCTATTCCCACTATAATTGATCAGGACACATTCAGCAATTTGTTCATGAAAACATCCATCTGATGAGGTTCTCTCCCCTGTAGGTCTCATCAGAGTAATCTGTGACAATCTCAGAGAGGTGTGTGTGCAAATTGATGTCCAGGAAGTAAATCCAATACAATATGGGTGGAAATGATTTGTACCCACTTCTTTTAATTCCTTACTTTCAAAGCCTTATTCATCCTTAATTTATGTTTTTAAATGGATGAACATAGTAATTGCTGTTGCTCCCCTTGAATCCCATCAAATCTGAAATCAGTAAGAGCTCCATTTGAGTGCCCAACAGTGATAGCCTGGCTAGGTTAAGCCAATACATTGAACAAAAGCTATAAAAGTTTCATTCATGATTCTTTCTAGGATACTATAAAAATAGTTCATTACAAAGGTCTGTCTGCCTGCGTACCTTCATTGTCCAACTGTTGGGGAGTTGTTCTTTTAAGGGCAATCTATGTAATCATGTGTATCATCAGCAAAGGTGTTTATAATTAAAATGTAATATACATTCTTTAGAATCTTTTAGGTTTTGATCTCGGCACTGTATACACATGGGGAGTGAGTCACCCTTAGGCACTGGGCTGTGGTTAAGTTAGTCCTTGTGACTCCAGCACAGCCAGCTCTGTTGGGTGGAGGAGAAGGAGTTATCTGACTCATAGTCCCAACAAATAAACGGAGCCTGCTTTTAAGGTACAAAACTTGCAAACAACAAGATGAACTGCAAAATCAAAGGTAAGCATGTGGATCATTAGTGATCATAGAATCACTTAGGTTGAAAAAGACCTTTAAGATCATCAAGTCCAATTGTTAACCTAACACTGCCAAGTACACCACTAGACCATGTCCCTCAGCACTGCATCTGCATGTCTTTCAAATCCCTCCAGGGATGGTGATTCAACCGCTTCCCTGAGCAGCCTGTTCCAATGCTTGACAACCCTTTCGGTGAAGGAATTTTTCCTACTATCCAATCTAAACCTCCCCTGGCACAATTTCAGGCCATTTCCTCTTGTCCTATCGCTCATTACTTGGCCAATAGTATGAGGTTCAACAAGGCTAAGTGCTGGGTTGTTGCATCAACCCCGGCGTAGTGCTACAGGCTTGGAGAAGAGTGGCTGGAAAGCTTCCCAGTGGAAAAGGACCTGGGGTTGTTGGTCAACAGCAGGCTGAATTTGAGCCAGCAGTGTGCCCAGGTGGCCAAGGCGGCCAATAGTATCCTGGCATGTATCAGAAATGGTGTGGCCAGCAGGGCCCCTGTACTTGGCACTGGTGCAGCCCCACCTCAAGTCCTGTGCTCACTTTTGGGCCCCTCCCTACAAGAGAGACATTGAGGTTGTGGAGCACATCCAAAGGGCAACACATGTATGTGTCTGTAGACATGCGTTCTATCTTCAGTGGTTGAATGTCAGAAATATACAGGGAATAACAGAAAAGAACAGAAGGGCTTGCACCCAAACTGAGAAAAGACATACGAAGAAAGGTTGCTACGACTTATGCTGACCTCTAGATATTTCCTTCTTGACTAGTTTTGGGGTCCTTCAACACTTTTTCTGCAGCTCAAGAATAGCAATGTCATCACTGAATTCCTTTGAAGCTCTTCTTGGCATTCTTGTGCAAAGTTGCAAAGAAACTCAGGAGAGCACCTGAAGTAGGAATACACAGTGGAAATTTATCAAGGAGAATATTATGTGAGCTTCAAACAGATCAGGTTGTGAAGGCTGGGGAAGACGCTTAGGAAATAAAATATAAATCTGCCACACTTTTAAACTTGATTTCAGTGTTTGGTAAGTGTACAGTATGTTTCTTTCATAATCCTTGTGACATTTAATCAATATTAATCTGATGGTGGATGATTCTTCTTTTTCCTTAAACAGGATTAACATAACGCAACCTGAACACACATTTCAGCCTGGACTAGAAGCTTATACACTTTACATAAATGCTGTCCTTTTTGCCTGGAATGTACTTTGAAGCAAAAGCAAACATAAGGAAAACTTCTCAGTATATCTCCCTCCTGACACACATTGTTCCCTCCAACAAAAGACAAGCTTACAATCTGGGTGAGTGGATTTTAAAAAAAGGAGGGCAATGTTATTGGAATTTGACATTAAATGGAATGGACAACAGTGTCTACACCTATTGCCCTCAAAGCAGCAAAGCAATCAGAAGTATTCATTTAAGAATTGTATGTTTGCTCAAAATCCAGTCATTTTAATTTATTCCCTTATACAATGGGAAAAAAACTTTATTCGGAAGATAGTACTCAGAAATCCCACCCCATTCAATGAAATAATTTTCGATATAGTTTTTGAATTCTTTGTTGGTGCTGATTACAGATTAAATCACTTCTTCACACCTGACTTTTACATTGATATGGCAATAGCACAATTCCTAACTAAAAAACTAATTTTCTTGTGGCTTTAATCAGTGTTAGAAAACACATTTTTCCCGCTGCTGCTCCTTAATTTTGCTAAATTATTTTTCCCGGCACCACAGCTCTGCAATGAGTGCAAAGAAATTTGATGAAACTCCATCACTGTAACTGAATGGTACAGCCAAGGGAGGCTGTGTCCAGTCTTGCTAGTGCCAGTGCTAAAACTTGGTATCTCCATTTGTCAAGGTGTTTCCCTACTTTCCTCATTTTACTCTCTGTCCCTTTTCCACAGGACCAACGACTACATGACAGCTTGGCAATTGCTCTCGGACTGCATTAGTATTACTGCTTAATTACCTATAGGGAGGGTGCGGTGAATACTTGTAGCTGCTTCCTAAAGAGGTTCACACATCTTCAGCAAAAGGTCAAATGCCTGTCCAAGCTCCATGAGCAGAACTGTCATGGCACGCTCATCTCTCCTGCCCAGAGGACAGAAGGGAGCTGTGGAGCCACTGCTGCCTCCAGGTGCCTTTGAAGCAGCCTGAGCAAGCAGGAGCTCGTTTGGAACTGGGAAAGGCCTCTGACTCCAGGCTGATGGCCCAGCCTTTGCTTCCAGAAGCCCAGCGAGAGACCACGGTCACGCTCCAGCAGCACCGAGCCATCTTTGAGTTTGGGGCAACTTCCTCTCTGCTGCCTTTGGAAAGGAAAAGGGTCACAGTAGCAAAGTGTTTTAATTTGCTAAGACATGAGTCTTGTGGCACCTTTTCTCCTTTGGAAAAGTTATTTACAAATACGTTTTTCAGGAAAACGTATAAAATCCACACTACAAAAAGTTCAAGCTCGGCATTTATCCTCGGATGCAAAGTCGCAGCAGGCTCAATGGTGAGGCCAGAAAGCTCCGTTTCCTCTGGATCAGGCCTGGCTTCAACACT
Organism: Gallinago undulata; assembly: GCA_026546715.1. Classification (NCBI taxonomy): domain Eukaryota; kingdom Metazoa; phylum Chordata; class Aves; order Charadriiformes; family Scolopacidae; genus Gallinago; species Gallinago undulata. The sequence continues at coordinate 47,575,544 of JAOTQQ010000052.1, read as the reverse complement.
TGGCTACAAAAGTTGTTCCCTTGCCACAAGCAAATCAGCAAAATGCCATTTTGAAATCATAATGGCTGCTGTAAAGGGCAACTGTGCATGTTCTGACCCATAAACAAACGGTTCTGGAGAAGGGTGCACGCAGCAAAAATCAGTGGCAATTCCTGGAAGTTGTTAAACTTGTGGCTTACACCACCCTCTGAAACAACTGGCAGCAGTCAAAGAGCTTTGTGGATTATTTTCATGAAACAGAACTACTCTCGCACGCATTAGAGTTACTCTGCTGTAAATACTGCCGCAAAGACAGGCTAGAAAGGACGTGCCAAGAAGCTACTAAAATTGTAATATTGAGGAAATGTGAGCAGAGTCCTTTATCCAGGCGGGCGCTGCAGCCGCAGCTCTGCAGCACTCCTCCCCGAGCAAGCTCATACCAGGCTCCCTGAAAATGTCTGTAGATGGGAAGCTTTAGGGCCAGCTCACACAGACATACCAGCTCACCGCATTCACCTTAAATCACGTTCTCCTCTCGGCCAAAGGGAAGGGATGGCACTGCAAATACTTTTTTTGCCCTTCCATGGGTAACAAAACCCACCACTTTGTGTTCTGCAAGTAGAGAACAGGTTACCCTCTCTGCCTGCAACAACAGAAAACCCAAACCCTCTTATTTAGAAGAGCTTTCTACAAGACAGTCATGCAGTGATTTTGTTAATTATAAGCTTGGGTTGCGTTGCTTCTATTGGTGGTGTTCCTCCACTAAAACCTCTAAAGTCCTTAGTATATACCTCTCATAAATTAGATGCTAGAAACTTGCCTTGGAATTAATTACTCCAAAATTATTAATGAATTTGCAATAACATTCCAACAGCTGATGCCTCTTTCAGGTGCATTGCCATGCACCTGGAGAGAAACTAGGACAAAAACTGCTCACAAATGAACGTTACCGAAAGCCTAACGTGTGGTCAGTGTTTGTGTGTTCCACACAATTTGGTGCCCAGAGGGATTATGCTACAGTGGAAAAAAGCTACAAGGCTAATAGAGCTACTGGGTAATTATTTTAAGGGAGGGGATGGAAGAGGTTGGTGAGATCAAACATACATTATGGTCCACCATGGTGGTGGGGAGGACTGCTATGCTGGTGGGTGGGTCCCACATCTCCTGCAGAGAAGCTCCTACAGGAGCTGAAAGGAAAGCCATCCTACCCCACTCTAAATACAGCTATTTTAGTTAGGGTGTGCCACAGGGAGAGGCTTTAGCCGAATTTTTATCACTAGGCTATATTAGAAGAAAAGCCTATGCTATGGCAGCACAAATGTCAGTGAGAGGCACATTTTCCAGGGCCCCAGAGTGGGCGCAATCTGGGAACAATTCCCGTGTTCTTCTCATACAGCAAAGGGACCTTGGGGTTTTTTGAATAATCCTATCCTTGTTGAAAAGCAAAATGGTAATCTTAAGAGTGGTTAAAAAACGTGGTTGATTTGTAACGGGACAGCATCCAGCCCATGCAATCCTACCTCCCACGCAAACCTTCCTCCACCGCCCAAAACCAGGGACTGCAAAAGCCTGTAAGCTGCAGGAACGTGTCTTTCAGGCTTTTATCTCAGCTCACTGCAATGCATGTGGATTCCCATCAATATTTAGTCTTAAAAATAAAATGGTTAAATCCATCATAAATATTAAACACCAGAGTATACTGGCAAGTTTCCCTGAAAACAAACTTCAAAAAATAATCTCCAAAAAAGATGTCAAGGCCCTTGGGAGAACTGACACTGGCATGTCATCAGATGTTGTCTTATAAAGCTAAATTAATCATCTGACCAGAGTTTAATTTCTGTAAAAACTTATGCTAATTTAAATTGCTTTAGATTTAATTAAAAATGTTTTTGTATAAAGATAATAATGTAACTTTGTTAATTAGTATCAAGTGGCATTTAGAGGGCATATTTAAAAACTAATCTGGAGAATAAATAGAGCTAATTAAGCGTCAGAATAATGCTTTATGATTGTCTTTTGTTTATAAATGCTATAACATTCAATATGCTATTAAATGAAATCGGTAATTAATATATATCAAAGTTATTTTTTAACGCTCTTTTAACTAAAGAGTGTTTCTTCCGCACCATTTTTCAGACGGTCTGAACACACGTCAGTTGTGGAAGGAGGGAGGGAGAAGGGGGAAAGGGGAACCACTGTATGACGTACCGCAGGCAAATCCAATTAGGACCAGCTCATTCATCTCCCATGATGCAGACCGTATGTGTTTATGAGCCCGGGGGGGACATCCAGCGAGGCGTTCTCTTGCCTCTACGTGGTGTTTGGCAGAGAGCACTGCTGACCACAGCTACGGCCAGTGCAGGGGAAGTTTGCACTTTATGCCACGCACAACCCCAAGGAGCAGAAACGTGCTGCCGTTCTGCAGGAGGAGAAGCGGCAGATTTGGCCTTCAAAAATCTAAGCCAAAGAGAGTTGTGATTTTGAGGAATGAGAACAGCTCCAAGGTTTGCTGTGGGATCTTTCAAAAGACCACGAGGCACTCAAAATACTGCAGGGGTGAAGCTTGAAGAAGAAAGCGGTGCTAAGAGTGAGGACGTGCCTCCGCAAGAGTGGAGGAGACGGCTGGGCAATTGCAGGCACTGGCAAATGAGCTTGGAAGACAAAGGGCAGACCGGATTGGGCATAAAGCTCAGTTCCTACATGACTTTAGTAGACAAACATCAGCTTCTTCTGAGTCATCTGGACCAATGCAGCTGCTGAGCTCCCAGGAGGCTCTGAGCAAGGAATTCATGCTTGGGTCTGGAAAACGTTGTGTAGATGTTACCAGAGCTGATCATGGTCAAAGGGCTGCCCTCGTCCTCAGACGTGAGTTCCCATTATCCTCCAATCTCTCCTGTGATGACTGGTTTGACTGGATTCACTAAAGAAATTAAATCACTGAAGTACTCTACATCATGCATGAGAAGCAGAGGGGACCAACTCTGTATTTCTGTGTCCTTAACAGTTAAAAATCAGAAATAACCCCCCAAAATCCAATTAAAATAAAAAGCCCTTTCTGCACTACCCATGCTGTGCAATTTTTGAAGCACCATCAAATGCAGCACATGTCCTACTTGTATTTTTTTTATCCATAATTCTGTGTTTTCCTCCCTTTGTAATGTCTTGTTAATGTCGAAAAATCCTTTAGATAGTCAGAGCAGAGTCCATTTCTAAAAAGGAAAGCACCTCGTTTCCCATGACAAGGCTTCAGCATTACTTTGTAGAAAAAACTTTCAGAATCAACTTTCAAGAGCGTACAAAGAAAAAAAGTAATTATCATTAACAAGATTAAAAGCTAGCCACAAGCCCAGTAACTGCTGCTCTAACCTCTTTGGGATGACTTTCATGCCAGATTGCAGACATACACTTCCTTCTATAACAAGTACGTGTTCAGCAATAACAAGAACAAGTTGAGATTATTTACATAGCGTAGATAGGTGTCAGCAGACACATACTGACAGCACCTGAGATCCCAAACACCAGAAAAATGATCAAAGGAATTTGTCTGCGTACTACAAGTTGGACTAGCCTCAAGTGCAGACAAAAACACTGGAAGAAATACGAACATATGGTATAACACTTCCCAGCGTGGCAAACAGCCATGGCAAACACTTTTGCAGATAAAATTAGATTGGGGAAGCAAAGCTGGAGAAAAACAAAGCCAAGCATGAACTGTGAAAGCATTTCAGCTCAAGGTCATTGAAATACTTGCCATGTAACATCACCAGTGGTATCATTCTACCTTTTCTTTTCTGATAGATCTGCATAAGCCAAATAAACACCGAGAAACACTCTGTTGCAGATAAAAATGAAAGTGCACTACAGTGGTTAGAAATATATTTGATGCTGTTTATTCTGGAGACTAAAAGAAGGCAGAAACTCAAAATAACTATCAAAAATAATTGCTGGCTTCTCCAAAGTACAAAGTAAGTTAAAAGCCAATATTTTTGTAAGTATATAATCTGAAAGGAGTACTTGCAACTTGTAAGGAAAAGTTCCTGTAGTTTTTTTGAAGACTCAATCATATAAATCTCTCTCATTTTATGGTTTCCAAGAAAACACTTAAAAACTCTTGCTTCCTGATGTCATCTTCCCTGCACAAAGACTGTACCACTAAGTAACTCCGAAGGGTGCAGTGTGAAGGGAGATTTGTGGTAGAACATGGATTGTGACAAATGCTTCCCAGCTCTGAAACACTACAATAATTTCAAACGGTCCTTTTCGAAGTTTTAAATTCAAAAAGATACTGTGAGTTTTGTGAAGTTCAACATTTTCCTGTAAAACTCACCTAACTTTGTATAGCAGGTGACTGAACTAGTCCAGTATGTACCAACAGTGACCTGAGAAGAGCTACAGCTGGCCTGTCCCCAAACAGGAGCCATCTAGAACAGCATGACATCAGCTAACGAAAAATGTTAAGGGTTAGATACAAAGTCCCATTCATGATGGTTAGACTGAGATGCTCATTTTAAGCTCCTTTAGATTATATATAATATACTAATAACACACTATGTAATATGTAGAAATAGTAATAATGAACGATACTATATATTATTCTCAGCTCCTTTGTTGATATTGCTGTTTTTAGGAGGTTACGAGAGACTTAAGGAACAATTTGGAGGGAACAGATGCCTCCAAACCAAGCCATTAGGAAACAGGTACCGGTGCATCCACAGAGACCAGTGGCACTGCTACGTGACTAACTGCTAGCGATGTTGAGCTGCCCAGCCTGGTCCTACATGAAAACAATCACAAGCAAATCTTAAACTAACCAAAGAGCATGGATTGAAATGGAGAGCTAGACAACTGAAGTTCCAAAGAGGTGGTAATTTCATACAACTATCAAATAAATTTTAAAATTTTACAGTTACCATAACTGTTTGTTATCTCTAAAAAACCAATAAAAATAAAAAATCCAAACAATAAACATCCAACCCCCACCCCCAAACTCAAAGCGTATCCCTGGGTTTTAATAGGCACTACTGATGTAAAGCCTAACAGGCAGGACAGCTGGGGAGGCAGATCCTGCACAGGCAAAAGGAGAGCTCAAGCTGCCCTCTCTGTCTTGAAAGGCACACAGGGAAGCGGTGGCACTGGCAAGGTTGGCCTCTCCTCCCATGCACAGGACACTGAACCCTTCCCACAACATGGCTGAAGGTGGCTCAGAGACATACAACGTGCTCTTGCATGCGGCTAAGGAAAGATAGCTAATATAGAGGCCACCAAAGTCTTCAGAGCATTAAGGTGGAGTTCCTAATTCATGTTGACTTTTTCACTGCAGGGCTGCTCCTTGGTGCTTGCTTTAGAATAAAGGAGGAGCTGGTGAGACTGCTCCGATCAAAAACATGAAGCCTGAGGTTTCCCGATGCAGAGTAACTGCAGCCACGGGAGCATCCTTGCAGTGATCCCTCACAGTCCTTCATCCCAGACCCAAGAGATAAAATTGTTCAGTTTCCAAAGCTGGTTTTACAGCTACTTTAAAGCCAGACAAACCACTTCCAGGGCAGTTTCTTCTGGAGGAGAAATAACACATTGTGCAAGCTAAGAAAAGCCTCAGATAGAAACTCCTGGCCATTATCTGCTTGGGGAAGATTCAAAGCAATAAAGACAGTGAAAGGCTTTATCTCCAAAAGAAGCTTTCCACAAGCATGAAGGAAAGTCAGGCAAAACTATTCTAAAATTTGAAGAGGCGCATATTAAAACAGTGATTTAGTGAATAATTTTTTACCTAAAACTCTCAATCGCTCTGCTCCAACCACCACTTCGTTGTCATCTGCAGAAAACAGCAATTTTCCAGAGAGGGTTTTCACCTCAAATTTTTGGCTGTGTGCTTCCACTGCTTGAGGACCTAGAGGGAAGAAGAGATTTCGCACAACCTTTTAGTAAAAAGTATAAGAAAATGGCATACATTTAATAAACCCATCTGCCGAGATTGCCCTAATAGCTCTGCAGATACAACCTGCATCCGACGCATCAAACAGGGAGGTCTGTGCTTTTCAGAGGGTGACCTCTCGTTAGAAAAGGGCACTGTTTTCTACCCAGATAACAACCTCTCAACTATTTCTACTTCTGTTTTTGCTAATGCTTATGTGTCATAAAATCACCATTCAAGTTGGGATAGCTGAGGAATTTTTACAGAAAGATAGACCGGCACGTGAAGTAGCAACGCATACACCCAGCCATGCTGCCAGACATCAAGAATTCCCAAGTACATTTTGCTTGGACTGATGCTGTGGTGTAAAAGATTCCTGGTTTTCTGCCTATTAAATATACCTGGATTGAAATGAGATCAGTGTCACTCACTGGTCCAATTTAAATAAACAAAAAAAAAGAAAAAAGACAAACATCACCCCAGGAGCAAATGTTTTCTTTTAGACCATTTCGACCTTGTGCAGGCTGAGATGAACGGCAGGGTCTCCCACCATTTTTAGATGAGTAAAAGTTTCCTTTGTAGCCCTTATTTCAATTCTGCTGCTTCTCCTGCAGGCTGCTGTGCACCGCAGCGCTGGAAAGCCTCTGGCAATGCGTTTTGTTGTGGAGGCTGATAAACATCAGCTGCCTGAATAGCAATTCAGTGCAGGTTTGGGGCTCAAAGGCTGTGAAGAGCAGACCCCTGGGTTACGTGACCAAGGCTAAACTTGGGACAAACCAGCATCTAACAGCCCTGTGCAACCCAGTACAAGCCACAGCCTCCCTGGAATGCACAAAGCAGGTGATCAGACTTTGCATTCTTTCTGGCCATCTTCCTGACGAGTCTCATTTCTCAAACGACAAGAGAAATAAGACCTGAAAGCCAGTATTTTCCTATAGGCAGGGTCAAACTTCGTCTATATCCACTATTTGCTTGCACAGGTCATCTGTATTAGCACCAGGGCACACAAAGAATTGTGTGCATGGTTCACACTACAGAAAAGTGAGGTTATGCCAAGATCCCTGGAAACACTTAAAAATCTTGCAGCGATTCTGAGAAAATCCAGTAGTTTCGAGCTTTAAGTTTGATTTGTATCTTGCTAATTAACTGCCTCCCTGCTCATCACTGCAGCATTGCACTACATGGGACCACATCTTCACTCTGCTCTGAAACCAAAGCTGCTGCTGAATGGAGGAACAAGCTCAATAACCAGAAGATGACACTGGGAGATGCCACTGACTGTGTCCTCCCAAGCTCTCGTGAAATGGAGGTGCTTAAGTGAACCAAATACCCTCTTGAAAATATATGGAGAACCAACAAACTAAACACGTTCATTCTGAATGTGAGAATCAGGGAGCTTGGGGTTCAATTTATTTCCTCCCTCCAGGCAATTTTCATGCGTGCCGCTTAAATCATTGCTTACTGAAGCTGCATATTTAATTATTTAATACTGTGACTAGAGGCCAAGACGTTATATAAGCAAACCAAACAACCCAGTCTCACGAAAAACAACATGTTTATGGATTACTGGCTCTGCCACACAGCAATACTTCTCCCAGTCCCTAGAAAAATCTCAATGAATAAATATCTATCCTATATCATATATATGTATATAATATATTAGCATATATAATGCATTAAGCTCTTTCGACCCAAATTACACATGCATTCATTCAAAGGCTGCTGTACATCAGGGATTTATGAAACACCCGTTTCCCCATCAAACACACTAAAGCTTCAGAGCATGAAAGCATTCTTCATCAGCAGAAAGGCATAGAGAGCTCTAAATTGCAACGTGTCCCAGCCCAGCCACAGTTAATCAGCAGAGTTCCCAAGATCTCGAGCAAGTTAGAAGTGTCTCAGGAAAAGCCTGTGCCTGTTACAAGAGAAATGTCAGCCTGCTTATGTTCTTCTTGACCCTGAAGTCGTATAACTAACGTTTTTGTCTCTGGATTGGCTTTCAAATGACAACGATGCTCTGCTTCGTTATCAGAAAGCACCAGCCAGCTGCCTCTCCAGCACAGCTTTCATGTTGCTAGCTTTGTTCCTACAAAGTGGAGCGAAGTTTTCATTTGTACTTCACAAGACATCTGGACTCCCCTCCTGCGTGCCATCTAAAGCCAACGCAGCATCCCACAACACGCCTGCTTTCATCCCTCCTCAATCCTTCCATGCAGCCTTTCCCCCTCCTTACCTGTTACAAGGCGACTAAGGACTTTAGTCTTCTCATTGAGGATGTTCACTGTCACATTTCTGGCAGACTGGAAGTATAGTGGGTTGCCCTGGAACGAGACCATGAGAGCAAGCACATGAGATGGGGATGGCTGCCCAAGACCAGCCTGCTTGAGACACCTGGAGCTTTGCCTCATGCTGCTGTCAATGGCCCCAAGGTTGTGGGTGTGGTTGAGGTACAGGCTACTCTGCATTCATGTTTATTGGCCAGGATAAAACCATAGTCTACACCTCTCTTTGGCCCAGATAATGTCCCAGAGACTAGCCTTGTTTTGGGGATCATTACCTTTATTTCCAGCATAAGTCAACCAACCTGTTATTTTAAAATGTGATATGGGACCTGACCTAAGCTTCCCAAAGGTCACAGTGTTTTGGGAGGGTGGCTGACTGTAGAAGTGCTTTTCAGAGTCAAATCTGCAATATGACACACAACTTCAATGATGACTCCCAGTGGGTGACCAGTTGCCTGCCACCCAGCCGCCTGAGTGAGCCATGCCCAAAGGCTAAATTGAGAAAACCTTATTAACATGTAGAAAGTGCCTTTGATCCTAAAGCACTTATGAACCATCCTGCATGTACCAGTATCATATTCCAGTGTGGGATGCCAGCTTGGGACCAGACCCATCCCATCAGGTCTGGAGATAAACAAGACATGAAGTCTTCCCCATTCCTCACTTGACCACACAGATTTCTGCCCATTTTTTCAGTTTTATGTTTTAAGCATACTTCTGAGAGAAGAGCTAGAGCAGCTGTTAACACACAGGAGCCAAGGAGCTACCTGGCAGCATCCATCTCAGGTATTTCTCCCGCAGAGCGAAGCCAAAGAAAACCCACAGAGAAAACCATCTGGCTCCTTCTGTGTGCAAATGTATCCAAGAGACCCAGGAACTCATGTTTTCCACAGGCACCCCCAGTCCACAGGGTTGCTTTCTCCAGGGCTTTTAGCCACCTACAGCACTAGCACAGGGTGACCCCAACCTAAATCAGCCAAAAATCTAATGTGCGAGGTGGTAATTCACTGCCAGTATCTCTTCACAATGTCTAAAGAAGGCAGCTGATTAAATTAATCAACTGATTAAGCCGTAGGATTGGTAGAAGGGATAATATAGCAAAAAAAATTAGCGAGGGCTTGAAAATTTTATGTCCATGTGCTTTCTACACCCGCCTCTTTCTAGTGTTTCAAAATCTTTCCATTAGGAATCAATGATCAGGTTGGGGATGGAGGATGGTGTAGGCCAGGCATCTTTCTCCTTGCCTCGTGAATTTACAAGGAATGTAACTAATATTTGCAATGATGCCATTTTCCTGGATCACGGCAAAAGGACTAGGTAGGCTGCATATAAAACATAACAGGAGCACAGGAACGCACTCATGGCAGTCCTGTGATGGACTGGAGCTTCAAGGACCACTTCAAGTGATGGGTAAATGATTCCCAGCAGTGTTTGCAGAAAACAAAGCTCAGAAACCTAAAACAAAACCAACTCCACATGTGACCAAATATTCACAATAATTACATTTGTTGCATTAACTCTTTGTGCTGCATCCACCCATGGGATCAGCCTTTCAGCAAAAAAGAGGAAAACAGGATTTATTTGATCAATTATAACCAGGTTTTTATGGCTACATTCAGACTATCTAAAACTAAATAAAAATAACAAAAATAAAGAATTCCACTCACTCGTTTCCAGACCTTGGACAAGTTTCAGAAGCTCTTGGTGTCTCTTTCTCCTCATATACTAAATGAGGACAAATCATCCTTATAGACCTCTGTGATGTGTTTGACAGCTTAAGTAATATAGTATATGAAACTGAAATATGATTAATAAGTTAGAAGCACTGAAGTTAGGAGCACTGATAATGACTGGTAATGAATTTTTATTTGTGATCTTCTAGAACCTAGAAATTAACGTTGATTACTCTTTTATGGTTAACAACACAGAAAAAAAGAAAAGATGCCTTCACTTGAATAGCCACTTATTCTGGTATTAATTCTCCAGAGCCCTGATCAGAGACCTAATTTGAACATCCCCAGCAACAGCAGTTTATTGCTACATTTCCATCTCACATTTAATGATGAAGGATATTTTTAAAGGCAGAAAGCTACAATCTGCGTAATCTATAGCTGTAGTTGAGACTAGAACCACTATAAACACGCCATATGAAACACAAAAAGGTCACATTTTTTACTTGCACTATTTGACTTGTTTATGGAGTTATGCAAGAAGTTAAGAGTGTTTTGAAAAGGCCAGGAAATCTTCCAGTCCAAACTCAGGTAGGAAAACATCATTCAGTCCTCATGGCTTTGAAACTCTTGTTACTGATCTACATAAGGGGAGAATGCACTACAGAAGTACTGCAAGATAAGCCAAGTGGTTAATATCAAAAGAGTCACAGGAAAAGTTTCTCCAAAGAAGTCTTACAAGACAAGCTAAGAGCTGGTATCCACCTACAAAAGACTTAAAATACACAATCAGACTTTGAAATGCTTACCCCAGCATAGTCATCTCATTCACTGATTCAGAGCTCAGATTCATGCAGCCTTCAAAAAACTAAATTTCCCTAATGGAAGAGTTATGTTTTTATTGGTCTGCAGGGAAGGAACATTTCAAGCACTTAATGCAATGCCCTCTCTCATTTCCATAATTCTCCTTCCATTAAGAAATGAAAAAGAGCTGAAAAAATTACTCCCTTTCACTGAAAAGTCTGCAGATTTTCTGTCCATCATCTTCTGTTTACACAAGTAACAACACTGACATCTTCCACACACTGAACATTTAAAAATGTTTCCTCTGTTGCATGCATGGTGGTGATGCCAGCTTCCTTCAATCACAGAAAAAAAAATATTAAATGTTCTCTAAACAGTTTGAAATTGTAACTGAAAATACAAAACCTTTCACTTCTCTTACCCCTTCATGTTAACACAACACAAAATTAAGTATTCTGAGGCACATGAGAAAGTGGAAATCTAGATCAAGATGGCATCAGCACCACAATAAAAATAATTATGCAGCGAAGTAATATTCTCATAAACTGTCATAACACTTGATAGACCTAGAGTTAGAATATCAGCATGCAATAAATAACCATGTCTGACTAATTATAACACTGTAATTATGAGACACACCACATTTCTGAAGTATAATATGCAACGATCCAGCTCTGAATCTTTTCAGCTAAGTAATGTTAAAGAAATAAATATATTCTGCTCTTGTGACTGGTGCAAAGAAAGTGGAAGTGAATGAAAAACTGGATTAAGTGTTCTTTGGAGTTCAGAAAAGTAGGGAAAATAATCTTTTTTCTTTGTCTACCTGTTTATCTCCAAAAGGTTCCACACAATTCTTCAGAAAAGCACATTTGAGATAAAATACATCTGGTATTCACGATCACACAATAACCCAGCACATTTCACTGCCTGCACTCTATCTGATGTACCGAGAAATCTCCTTCTTTGTCATTTGTTCTTCTTCTGCTGATCACAAACACGACAACAAGGTTTCCCTGCACCTCTCCTTGCAGGAGCAGACGCTGCTCCCAGCCCACATGCTGCCTCTGATTTGCTCTTTATGCCCAGACTCGGCTGTTATGGCTTCAACCTTTTAACAACCACCCTCTATTAAGAGTGCAGTGTTAGCAGAGTCCCAGCTCTCGTCCATCTTAGCCATCCCATCGCAGTGCACTGAACTACAGCTCTTGATTTAACTTCCTATGCAACTTTGCAAATTAAATCAGTGGCCACCTCCTTTCCGACGTTACTTCTTGTTGTTGTTTCTTTCCAGTGGTTCCTGTGAGAAACCAAGGTAAACACAGCCATAGGAGTAAGCTGCATTTTTTCTCCTCCCTCTGCATGTTTTCCTGTTTGCTTCTGATTTATTTCAAGCATTTTCCTTGCAGGACACCGATGGAGGATCCCACCCTGTGCTGGGCTGCAGCTCCATTTCTGTGGGCAGGTGAGGCTGGAACCTTTTAAGGGCTCTTTGGGCTGGTTATCTACTTCCAGCCCACCACAAATGTACTATTCATCTCCGCAGAAAATCCTACATAGTGAATACATCATTCTGCCTCTTACCCCAGCCTCTCATTAGCAGACCCAATGACTTACTTAACAATAATGTAAATGTTTGTAGACACACAGAAGAAGTTGCCACAGCTACTCAACGTACTAAAACATTGGACACATGCTGCAGAATAAAGAACGCAAACCCATGTCAAAACAGTGTAGCTTGTTTCTTCACTAAGCAGCGAGGTATCCAGCGAAACACAGAAGATGTCACAAAAGGTATTGACTGATTGTTTGCTAGGTTAAACACATGGCAAAACAAGCCCTAATGGCTCACTAGCTCTGTCTTTGGCTCACTTTGGAAGAGATGCTAAAAACTCCTAGATCAGAGACCAAACCAGAAAAAGCACTTTGACTGACAACCTTAATTTGCAGCTGAAGCAACCCCAACCAGTGCCCTCTTTAAGGAAATTTAATACTTTAACAGATGTCCTTAGACTTATTTAGAGAATTATTAAAAATATTTGGAAATCCTTTTAAATTTTAACAGGCAATTTTAAAATAATGCATCACAGTCAGTGTGTTTGTAATTTGGATGGTGAAAAGGAGTAGCTTTGATTTGATCCTGTGGATTCAAAGACTTCAGACAGTAAGTGCAAATGAAGCTTGCAGAAATAATGGAAATGGTGGAATTCCTGCAGGCTTGACAAAGTAATGGGGAAAATTAAAATATTAAAGCATAATCCAGGTAGGCAAGGAGCAGCCTATGGAGAAGCCACTCAGAGCACCATTTTCCTGCTCAACTGTACCTCTCACTGACATTACAGAAGGCAAATACTGCTCTATACACAGCTGGACTGTCAGAGGGTAAAAGCTCATTTTCTGTAGAGCAAGCTGGCAGCAGTATGAGAGCAAAAGCCCCTCTTCCCCTGGTGTATAGGTACAAGCAGCTGGTTGCTTGCCTGCTCCCTTGAGTGCTGTTTTAAGGAGCTGCTGATAGAGGGGAAATAATCATATGGGTTATAATATATTCCTTTTCTGAAGTCCAATTGGTCCTACTACACTAGCAGCTAAATGCAATAATAGTAAAAACAGCAACAAAGCTCTCCTGCATTGCATTTTTCCATTGGCAGGGACAATTCAGAGGTGCACGAGGCAACGTTTTAGAGTGTTGTCTGTTTTGGGGTGGTAAGTATTCGTTGCCCATTATCTGAGACACAAAGCAATTATTTCAGGGCACAAGATGCCCTTCACCAAGAATGGCAAATTTTGCTATAGAAAACTCACAAAAGCATCCCCCTCCACTGTAGCTCCTACTGTATCCAGACCCAGCAGCACACGCTGCCCGGGAGACAGCATTGCCTGCGAGATCATTTTTGCAGTTGTTGGGCATGTCCTGAGACCTACTGGGAAAGCTGACTTTTTAGCCCTTACTCCGTCATTTTCGGTCGGTTGACACAGATGTGCTTAAATTAGTATCCCTGACCCAGTTTTGCATGTTCCCATATGACGTGCTCATCCGTCAAAGGGAAGCACCAGTAATACCCTCACTGCATGACACTAAACGCAGAGCTTCCTAACTACAGAGATCTCCAGAACATGCTGTGAGCTCACAGTCAAAATGACCGACCTGACCCCGAGTGTGCACTTCTTTCCCCAACTCCTGCCTTGAGAACAGAAACTCCCTTAGGGAGTGTCTGACACTGGTAAATCTCAGAGCTGCCCCCGTAAGAGAGAGCTGGGAGGAAACAACTGAGTAAAAAAACTTCAGAATTGGTAATAGATGCTGCTGAAATCAAGCACCTGGCATCACCATGAATCATAGAAAACCTCACCAGAACACTACAGAGACATTGTGCACCTCCTGAAAGCCAAGCAGACAAAACACTGGACAGCATCTCTCTTTGGCTGTGAAGAAGAGAAACTTGGGAGTATCTAGTGAACCCTGTCCCTAAGATCCTCCTTGGAAGAGCAGCCTGGCCTTCATCTATGTCAACAGCAAATCTAGACTTCAGGCCAGACTTGCAAGCCAACCATTACTCTTTCTATTTCAAAAGTAAACCCAAGGGCTTTTCCTCCCGTTTCTGATCTAACTCCCCACAGCAAGAACAAGATTTTGCCCAGAAGCCTTCTGGCATAAAAATTTAAGTCATGTAGCTAAATCCCTAGGTGCTAGATTGAAAACATCCCTTAATATGATTTGAACGTACTTTTTGCTGTTTAATCACTGAGTCTCTTCTGATCTTGATTTTGTCCTTCAAAGAGTTGAATATAATGTTCATGTAACAAAATCCCCTTTTTTAGTAAAACTTCTGATTTGACAGTGTAAGCTTTTCACAGCAGAATGGAAGCAAACTGTGAATGGAATTGGTAACAAACAGATTAAACCAAGTGCTACAAAATGCCCCAGTATGTGCTGTATTTCCGTCTAAAGATGATGACTTTTAGGAGGGAGACAATAGGCCCAGTGCAGAGAGGACAGAATATAGGCGGCATCCTCTTCTTCCAGGAAACAAACTCTTTTCACAAGTGTAAAGCACCCAGGCCATGTAACCTGGATCAGTAACGGAGCTGAGAGATCTGCAACTGCACTCAAAGTCATAAATGTAGCACCATGAGCTGACCTAATGTGCTGTGTTCCAACTTCTGACATTGCATTAGTTATTCAAATGCTTAAAACAAAAAACCTCAAGCTCCTTCTTCTATGGAAACACAGTACAATCACCTTTGCAGAAAGGTATCTTTTACAGTGCCACGAAGCTCAGAAAATACTGTGGTCCCACCCAACTTGACACATTTTAATGGAATAGATAGTGCCCATGCTGGAGTTTTATGTCCAATATCACAGCT
>JAOTQQ010000052.1:47469460-47560526 GCA_026546715.1 Gallinago undulata | reverse complement strand
CTCCCCCCCCCCCCCCCCCCCCACCAAGTTTAATGGCATTTCTTGAAGTTCATTTTAATAGCAATAGAAACAAAAGATAAATTTCCCACAGCTACATTAAAGCAATTACATCTCTGACTCTTCTTTTTAAAGCGCAAAGAAGGCAGGTCTGTGATGTGAGATCTAAATGACGGGGTTCTGCTTCTGGATGGCTACCCAAGGGGGTTTGTATCCTTCAAAGTGATTTATTTCTGGCAATCTAGGGGTTTCTCTCTTTAGAAGAATACATGTAATAATCTCATGAACACAGTGCTTTGAGACAGTGGCTGCTTCTTCAAGATGCTTAATCAGCTGCTTTGCAGCTAAGATTCTTCTGAAAATTGACTTATACCATGTCTGATGACATTAAAAACAACATGGAAAAAAATCTCAGAGACATTAAATCTGCCTTGACTTCTTTGCCATTTTTTTTTCTTTTTTACTCCATTGACTTATGAGGAAAACCACAGATGACACAATGAAACCAATAGACATACGCACAAACATAAAATGCAACCCTTCACGTTGGAGTTCTATTCAGTATCCAAGGGGGTGGAAAATCTCGATTGTAACATCTGAAGGCTCCTGCACACACACACAACTTTCTGTATTGGTAGGACTGAACTGAGCATTACTGGCTTCGGAAAAAATCCGATGCATTAAGCATGGTCAGCACTAGGAATCCGCTGGCAAGACACCCGCAGTCAACAGCTGAAATGAAAAGAACATGCACAACTTTTAAAATGACCAGATAATTTTGAACATGCTTCAAGCACTTCACTGGAGAGCTCACCCAAAGGTGTTATACCAGAGTCGATCAAATGTGCGCTGATGATTAACTTTGCATCACTGGGGAATGGCTCTCCCTCGTACAAACTAAGCTGGACTTATGAAACTGTAATGCTCTTAAGCAGGAGAACAGCAGTCCCGGGCTCTCAGCACATCAATCACCGCTTCCAGTAAAAATCAAGTAAGTATTCACTAACCATTTCAATTTACTTGAATTCTTCTACAGAAATACTGAACGGTAGAAGCTGCTCCTACCGGCAGCTCATACTGGTCTGATCCTCATCTACAGGAGGAGCTGCAGCAGCAGGACTATGGATTTGTCTTAAGTTATAGCCTATTTGCTGCCTTGGGCTATCCCAGTTATGGTCAGACTCTAGTGTTGACAGATCTGCTGAAGTGAACATACCGTAGATAGGCACAGGACCATAGGAGAGAGGGAGAGAAGAGAGCTCTGCTGAGGTTTAAAATATTCTAAATCATCCAAGTATATAGCTACTCCACTGCTCGTAACTTTTACTCCCGACAAGTGTGCAGACCTCTGTTCGTGTGTTTTCATTTTTATGGCCTCTCTGGTATGCCTACTGCCTGCCTTAAACATCTTTTAAAACTGCTGGTAAATCATACCTCACTATCTATAAAAGGGATTTGAAGAGAATATTAAGATTATACAGAATGAGTAATTTCTGACTTAGTTTCTCTTACTATCGGCATTACTTGGACCACAGTACAACCAGAAATAATTAGGATGTCACTCAGTGAGGTGAATACACAATTCTGTGATACATACAGTTAATACTAAGAAAAGTACAGTAATATTTTCCAAAAGTCTGACTCAGCAGAGACACTTGGGTTCTCCAAACTTTTAGGCATTTTGCTACTGCACTGCGTAACGCCAAGTTCTACATCCAGATATTTTTCCCCAAGAAGGCTAATAACATGGCTATCTCTGAACATTGCTTTGAAATTATAACTTTACTGCATGTCATGGATCGCTTACTTCTTGTATTAGATTATAAATGGCTGTGCCAACTTACGTATGCATGTGCAGTACGAAACACAGGCAAGATCCTAGCAGAGGCCCCTGGTGTTACTGAAATTCAGCTGCTGCTAATAAGAAGAAGGGAAAACATTTCCATCTGTCTGGATTGGGAAAAAGAATTCATGAGTCTCTGATTCATCTGCATCCATATGCTGATATGTAGACAATACTTATGGACACATAGACATATGCGAGGTAGCCAGCAACAGAAATCAAATCAATCACAGATCACAGCATGTGATTTGCCTAATTATGAGTAACACCTCACATTTTTTATCTACGCAAAAAGCACTTTGTGAACGAGCAGATGGCATTGCTATGGGATGGCACCATCCTCGACAGTTGCAGATGCAGAGCATTTACACAGCACGCCGAAAAAATGACACAACACAAGCTGCTTCCTGGGAAAAAGATTCAAATTGAACAAGTGTCACCAAACAAAATACACGTATTTATTGATGTTCTGAACTTATCTGATCCAGCCTCTCTCCTCAAATCAAATACATACGTGCAGGCCAGGGAGTGATGCTATCTAGACATCATTAAAGTCTCTTAGATAGAACTGTCACATGAGCTGCCTCGCACAGAAAAGCGGAGATGCAGACCAACTCGAGTTCCAACCCGCAAACAATTTAAATCCACACAAGCAGAATCAATAGGAAGAAGCCCTGCAGAGAAAGCAATTACACTGCAAAAGCAACTATATTACAGCACGGTTACGGCTGGAAGGCAGGACGCAGAAGGCCATCCTCACTTCTGTGATTACCCAGTGGAGCTCTCTCCAATGCATCTGGCCTGTGAAATGACAAGGTTCAGCTCGGACATGTTCCTGCAATCAAAGCATTTCTGTTTCTGGGCTCCTAAGTGTAATTATAAGCTCTTCTTTACCAGACCTGTCCCTCAGGTTTGCTGTGCTCCAGAGGCAGATGCGGGTCTGTGCGTCAGGAAACAGGCTTGAAGGGCTTGGTGTGCTCTCCTGTTCAATAGCTTCACAGGAGTCATCATTTCATTTCCTGGATCTGCAATTATTTATGCATTGGAGACTGTGCACTTGCCACCGTACAAGGCACAAAGAAAAATCATCTGACCATTCCTGGTGACAGAAAATTCAGGGTTTCTATCCAAATTCTTGCTTTTATTTGTGGTTTGTCCGGATTTTTTTCCCCCCAGGCTGCTGTGAGCACATACATTGGTGTGACAGGTTTGAAGTGGCTATAAAATGATTGATGAAAACCATATTTTGGCCTTGTTGTAAGAATATTTACTGTAGGCACATACTCAGTTAATTCTGTATGGGCACATCTGGGAAAATGGGAAGGGCAGAAAAGAAAGGCTGGGGCCACAACTGTACCTCTGACACCAAAGTAATTTGATTGTCTTTAATTATGATTGAGGGTTATGGGGTCACAGAAACATTGGCACAGACTGTTTTTGAATGGCTTTTATCTAACCACTCTGTTCTGAGAGGATCAATACTTGGCTTTAAGAAGGATGCTCTGTCAGTCTACATGACTAGACAGAGGCTTCCTCACAGGAACAAACGCAGGGGCCAAACTCTGACCCGCAGTGCCACGACAGCTCGTGTCTGAGCGAGCATTAGGCAGGAACCGTCTCGGCGAGGAGGAACCACAAACCTCCATCCCTCTCGGAGAGGTGGAACGTCTAACAGCCACGGCAGCAGTACACTTGAAAAGGTAAAATGACAGGGGCAGCGAAGCACGCGACGTGAAATTGGATTGATCTGGAGGAAAGATGCTAAATCACGCTGGACGTTGCTACACCGAACACATGTACCTACGGAGACAGCGTGACAGCAAAGGTCTGATCAGAGGGACAGCTGCATGAGCGGGAGCAGGGTGCTCTGTGTTGGGATTTGACTGTATCTCCCGGCTGCCATTCAACAGACACTCTTGAGTATTTTCCTCAGGGCGAAGAGAGGAGAGGAACACGGGGTACTGTCATGATACAGGGCCGATGAGCAAAAACACATCCCTAACCGAGAGCACTGGGGAGCTGGGGAGCGGTATTTCAGGAGATGTCAGGCTCACATAAAGAGCAGCAGATGCTTTTTCCATGCCTGGAAGAAGGCAGGAATGTTTTTTTGGGGAAATGGTGAGTGATGGCAGAAGCAGCCAAAGAGATTAGGATGTGTGAAGGTAAAATAGAGCACAGGGAGGCATATAAAAGCCAAGGACCCCAAATTACTCTTTGGGCAATCAGCAGGGTGGCTCAGCCTGTCTGGTAGTCTCCACTTTTAAACAGAAGGCATTTGCCTCCTGATGTGTTTATTCCTGAAGCTCTTTTGAAACTCTGGAGGAACAAAATTGATCAGTGAAGACACCCGACCAGTGACTCCTACCAGGAAAGGGCACAGGAAGGGTCCTGCCTGCGTGTTCCCATTCCTTCCACTTCTGCTGAGATACGCTGCACAGAACGCTGCACAATAGACAGTGTTGCAGAGAGAAACAAAAAGCCAGCTGCTCTCCCAACTGTTTACCAACATCAAGGGTCATCATTTATAAATAACTGTTGGGATCTTACGGAAACATATACAGCAAAAGTCAGTTTGCAGCAGGGGCTGGAGATTTCAAGCGGTAGCAGAAAACAGAAAAAAAATATTTTGGCTTGAAGCTACAGTAAACATGCAACAAAAGATGCCTCTCAAGCCAACAGCATTGACGACATACATGCCATTGCCCTGTGTGGCCTTTGCTTCATGTAAACATTGAAGGATGTTCTTCAAAAAACCCGAGGACACATTCAACCACAGGAAGCATCAGAGGAAACAGATTCAGGTTCATCCCGTCAACCCACTGTGTTCCAGCCACGGCTCTCTGGAAACCAAGTCACTAAATCAGCTCAGGTTGATCACTTACTCTTGACCTTTTATGGCAATTAGTGTGCTTTTGGATTGTGGATTATTTGGCCGTTCACTGTGTGGCTTCACCTCTCTGTACAACACAGCAGTGGATCCGCTGACAGGGAAATATCAGCTGCTGTAAGGCGATGAACAGCTATGCCCACTTTGTACTTCTAACCTGCAAAACATACCTCAAAAAATGATTTTAAGAAAAACGATGAGTTGTTCACACTCTTAGAGATCAACCTAATCATAAGAAAGAAAACAGCTTTTGGCTAAAGAACTGAAAGCCTCGCTGGAGAGAGACGCTTGTTCTTTCAGACAAATGACCTCTCTTCTCCCCTCAATCAACCCAATTGTCTGTAATTTTATTTATTTCTCTGCTTTTAAATATTGATGTCCTACAAAGCCTCTCATTGGAAAAAACACATCTTCATCTTCAGCTGTGCTGCCTTAGGCTGTGGTCCTGTCAGATTGCATCCAAGAGGAAGGCTCTCAGAAAAGACAACTTTCCAGGCACTGTGAAGAGCGATACAGATGATTCAGCGAGCAGCACGCTGCTCTCCAAATCAGGGGCCACCCATTCATGGTGCCACGGGCAATCTTTTGCAGCTGCTGCTGGCTTCTTAGCAGAGAAGTAGAACTGTTTTTGAGTTTGAACTTTGTTAGCCATTTATATTTATTAAATGCCCCATGACAAATCCATCCCTTGTCTAAATCAAGAGAGGGACAATGGAACGATGTATTGTTTTGCTCAAAGAGAAAAAGAACTAGAAGCAGAATATGAAGCTGTAGCTGGAAAGAAAGAGAAAGGAAGAAGCTTAGGTCATAAAAGCAATTTCATTGCGTAGTTTTAGGCTACAAATTAAGAATCCAACAAAGTATCCTGCACTGTATAAGATATCATCTAAATCTTGGCATGCATTCACTCACCGTTTTCATAAACAGACAGTGATTTACAGCTCAAATTTTAGCACTGCTGCATTTGAAATCAACTTTAAATAAAACCTTCCCTTGTAGACCATAATGAAGGACTTTTCAAAGGAAGACGTTTCTTTGTCCTTAGAAAGAATGTTTCTGGGGGAAGCTGGATGACAGCAGCACTGCACAGTCGATGCTACCTGGGGAATCTAAGTGGTGAGAAGACAAAAGCCATGGACGCTTTAGCTCCACTCCTGCTCAAGGAAAATTCAAGGTTTAAAAGTGAGGCATGTCCTGCTATTCCATGGAAGGCTAGCAAACAAGGATCATGTCCTGATCGATGAACAAGGAAGAAATACTGTGAGCTGAAACACCTTCAATTTTTTTCCTGTTCTATAGATTATTCCCTTTCAGAGAGAAACGCAGAGCAGGCTCCCTGCCAGTACTTCATACAACCTGCCTCAGAAAGTTATCCCACCTTTTAAGGCCAGACTGGGAACACACCTAAAAAGTTCATTGGACTCAGCAAATCAAAAGGAAATCAATGAACATGTGACATTTTATACTGAAAGCCTGCAGTAAAAAATGAAAAAAGAAACAAAACAAAAAAAATGAGCATCATGGAAACTGCTTTCCTTCACCCCCCACAAGAGGGACATTTTTTTACTGTATCAGCTTTTATTTGAAACTATCTGCCAGCTCTGTCATCAAGCTCCTTTAGTCTTGGGGCATGTGATCTACTGAAATGAATGTGCTCATGGACAGAAGATTCCTCACACCAATCCTCATCTGCTGCGGGAGTGAATGAGGAACCCACTTCGCTCACCCCCATCCCTCTCTCCTGTCCCACTCTCTGTCCACCTATTGACCATGTAAAACCTGTTGGAGGAAAGGGCTGAGTCTGTCCCCATGTTTGTGTGGAGACCAGCAGGAGGGACTCCTCCCAGTGGCTCCGCTCTGCCAGGCACATGCAGTATAGGTCAGTATAGGTAGGAATTACAGGGCATAATCCAGCAAAGGACACAACATACACCTGACTTTATGCATGCGAATAGCCTTGCTGATGTCAATGAAATTACTTCTGTCTGTAAATTATGCACATAATTAAACATCTAGCTGGACTGAAGCCTAAATGAATGATTCACTGACAAGTCAGAAGGCCTACCTCTGTGACTAGATTTATAGCAATTTTATCACACACGTACAGTCCCGTCCTGCGCTCCAACACTGTGCCACCAATGCCGCCGTGGGACTGTCCCTTCCCCAAAGGGGCCAGTGTACATGGGAGTAGGTGGCCAGGCATGGCCTCAGACAGAGATCGAAAATAGAGATGTTCCAGCCAGGGAAATGTTAACAGCCAAATAAATCTTACTTTTTCTTTCAAAAGAAGCAAGTCAGTTTTCCCAAGAGCCTCAACCAATTTGCCCTGAAAGAACAGGAGCAAATTTAGAGTTGTTCTTGTTTTTTCCTGCATTCTTCTTTCTCCAAATCCAACATCTGTCATTTAGAAACAAAACAATCAGAGAAACTCTTATTACTGGCATAGCAACTGGTAAATGAAACCTGGAAGGTCTGGCTTTCCTTTCCTGTGGCAAATCAAAGCACACACAAACTGAACTGTCTGTAAAACCAATTGTGTGTGCCTGCATCTCCTAATGACAGCACGGCTCGTCTTGTCAAGCAATGCTTGCTGTACAACATACAGAACTTTGCTGATGAAATAGTTTTGATCAGCAGAGGAGCTGCAGAAGTGTTTGCTGTCCTGTGGTTAGAAGACACGAAGTTCTGCTCTTCAGGCGTCTTGGAAATATCAGAAAAACATTCTTTTCCTTTATAATTGGGTCTTGCTGTTTGTCTTTTAGTGTTTCCTTTGTCTATTTGTCTCTGTGTTCTCTCCAGCCATACAGTATAAAGTTTTATTCCTTTATCATTTTTAGTATTAAGAAGTTGGTTTTATATTTCAGCCTTCCCAAAGCAACCAGAATCCTGATTGTCAGCAGTGATGTCTAGACATAGTAAGTCCTTAAACTCAAGGCCTTTGCCCTTGAGAGAGAGAAATGCAGCAGTACACGATCGCACATGTTTTTCCCCGGGCATTTTCAGGTGCTTTGTAAGGCTTACTTCTTTCTGAGGCTACAGCTTGTTAAGATGAAATCTGGATCAAGTTTTGGAGTCAAAACTTAAGGCTACTTTACGAAAGCAGTCAGTCCCACGGGTTGGTTCAGGTCAACTGTGGTCAACTACCAGCACAGCTTCTCTTTTAACAGTAATACCTGTCCGGCAATACAAATCAGCAACAGAAATCCCAGAATCTGTAGGTGTGACTGAAGAGTCCCACACTCATGAATCCCCCAGTAAACCCCCTGTGTGGTGGTTTTTTTTTGTTGTTTTTTTTTTTTTTTAAATATAAGATTAAACATAGAAAAATAAGGACAATGTACAGTTCCTGAAGGTTTACAAGCCTGTAGGAATACTGAGAGGCCATAATAAATGGCTAATTAGGAAAAAAGCGCTTCACAGCAGCTTCCCAATTAATTTATAGAGGTAGCATGCAAATTCAAGATGCCAAACCAAAGTTGAAATAACAGACGTTAGCAGCGTGGTGCACGTCCAAGGAAGGAAAGAAACTGCCTGCCAAATTCATTCAGCTCTGCCATTTTTTCTTTCAGTTTTAAAATCAATAATTCTGTGTCTCCTCTTCTTGCTTTGGGGGGAATAAACTAAATCAAATGTTTATTCTAGCCTTTTAGGTTCTACTGCCTATACTCCTGTCTCAAGGCTCGCGGCGCAGTTGAAAACGTGATATTAGCTGATTCGCAGCATTTCCATGGAAATACAGCCCCACCACAAAACTCAGCCCCACCGTCCTTCCCCTTCGCAGCTGAAATGCAATCGATGGCCGGGATCACAGTAAAGCTGCAATGCAAAAGCTGAGAGACCACAGAGCACCCAGCCCTGACCCAGCGGCTCGCCTCGAGCTGTGATGCACATCGCTTGTTTTTATGACCACAGAGTCCAGCAGCAAATGTCTAGAACAATGGGGAGATGGGAAATGAGGATCAGAAGAGCAAAACAAACACATGATCTGAGCGGCTCCTCTCTCCTTACACAACCAGCTCAAACAGAAAAATATCACCCGTCAAAGGGAAAAAGTCAAACACACTTGGAGATCACTCGGGAAATTCTCCATCTCCTTGGTGTTCAGCTCCAGAGCTGTTAACTAGTCTGCATCACCTCCATGGCCCAAACTCCCTCCTTAGAAGGTGAAAACCACTCACCACAAAGTGCTTATTCAGCTTGTGGGTTCAGTTACTTCTGCAATGACCGTATCGGGTTTTCTGGACACAAAATCTCCAGCGATGTTAGGATAAGCAAGGACAAACACATTGTTCCCACAGTTAGTTCAGAGGCATATCCATGCTGAAAATATAGACAAAAGCTGAGGTAGGTAGCCCACTTGGCACAGCTGATTGATTCTAATAGGTGTTGATTACACTGCTCATATTGCATGAAATTAAAAAGCTTACAAATGTTATGAGCCATTACCCTTCCATTTAAGAGAGCTTATGACAAGTTAGCAACATTTAATGAAATCCTTTTCAAAATGCCATAGGCAGCCTCCACGAGATCTTGCTTTGAAATGCAACTTGTGGAGTTATTTCAAAAAGTTTATTTACTTCAGAGCTTCCTCTCTTGCTTTTCTTTGGGGTACTGGGATTTGCAGCTGGTGGGACACTTCAGTTCCCAGTGAGCAGCACATGGCATGTTAGACAAACAACGGGGAACAGACAAAGCAAGATTTAATTCTGGTGTTACTGGAAGCGCCCTTTCAGCCAGCCTACAAAATTTCCTTCAAAATTCAAAGCTGAGAGACTTCTGGCCAATTTTACTATGAATGTAAAGGGAAATGTTTTCGTAGTTGCTGTAAAATTGACTTAAACTTACACCTCTTCAGCTCACTGGAAATATCACAGAGCCACTAACTGCCCCCGAAGCGCTGGGGCAACCAAGGTTCAATCTGAAGTAGGCTCTCTGGATTTTATTGCTTAAGAATGAAATTTATGAAGAGGAGAGCATATCAATTTTATAAATCCCACTGGAGGCTCCCAGCCGACTGGCGTTTGCAGACTCCAACCTGCTTCGGATGGCGATGGCAACAATATCTGTGCATCAGGTGAGGGCACGGCTGCCAAAACGATGCCCTTTGCGACTTGCTCGGCTGGTTCTGTTTATTTTCACTGTTTGTCCTGCTGACTGCCAGCTCTGTTGATAGCTGTTGGGCAAGCAAGACTCAAACTGACCAAACTGAGAGAGGCATTTATAGCAAAAGCACCCTGGCACGGAATCTAACGACAAGGTATCTGGAGTGGTGCCACGGCGAATGCTTAATAAACCCTATAGGGAGAACATGAGATGGCCGGGCACGGCTGCAAGAAGTTTTCTTTTATTGGCTGTGCCATCGCTAGCATTCTTTTAATTATTAGGTCTTTTAAACAATATTTTAACATCCTCTGCCAAAAGTCAACCAAGAAGCAGCAAGCTATGAAGATACAGTCAGTGGAAGCATCCTGCTTCTGAAGTCGACCTCGGGTAGCTGGAGTTTTTTCTACCTGAAGCCACAGTGGCAGCTGGACTGCTTCGGAAGCAGAAGACCAACATCTCCATGAGCTGCCAGGAGCTCTTACAGGTTCATTCATATCCTAACGTGCAAAAAAGAAGATTCCTCTCTTCTTTGAAGAGAACCAGTCACTAAGGGAATAGCTAAACACTGGGAGGAGTAATGGCCAAAAAGGTGGTGGGAGTGCACAGGGACTGCTAAGTGACAGCAGGACAGGGAGACAAATTTCATTTCCACCCTGTGATGGTTTTGGTGATTGTGCTGAAATCCTTAAGCACTTTGCTAGACCAAATCATCAGGAACTAATTCAATATCCTATTATTGCTCTGTAAACTCTGACAAAGGGAGAAAAGGAATTATTCCGTCTCCTTTCCCCAAAAATAGCAGCTTTCTTTCACATTATCTATCTGAGCCTTTACTGAAAGCTAGATTTCTACTACACAGTTTGAGCATCATACAAAGTTGCAATTATCTTGCCATCTGCATTGCCTTTCTTTGTGGGTGAATGTAGCCTTTTAATCCAAATTAGTATGTTATGTTGTTTAGAAATATGTATTTATGGCTATGAGGCAGGTATGCCCCATTGTGGGCACATGTCATTGTTTAATCCAAATACACGGTTTATTGTTTTTCAGTGCGTATTTTTAGCTTTGAGGCAGGTAGACCAGCAGAGCAAATAATATGAAAGAATACATCCATTACCAAACTGCTTCTGCACTTTAAAATTATACCACTCTTCTTCCAGATCTGAACACTGTGAGACAAATACATTGGCAAAATAATTATTTATCACTCTTAAAAGCTTCCTTTAAAATTTCTATCATTCAAATACTGGCTGGGGAAAATGTAAAGTACAGACAAGCATATTTTATGCACTTGCTAGTCTAGCTTTTATGCTGATGAGAACTTACTAAACATCAGTAAAGGGAATAGCAGTTATCAGCCCTAATTCACAACTGTGAATTTTTCAGGCCAAACAGATGCCCTTGCAGAATCCCAGCCGAGCGTTAATGAGAGGCCAGTCCTTCTCCCACCGTAGTCACTAGTTATTTCATACGTCTTCAAATAAGACCAGGTTTGCCCCAATGCTCTGGGTGAGCACGCTGCTTCTTAGTGAGACACTCATTGCCACAGGGAGGAGGATAGGGACCTCTAGCATTACTCAAAGACAGGAAAATAAAAAAAAAAAACACGACATTGCACTTTGCCTTTGCCTCAGGCTTTTTTCTTTGATGTATAGGATTCTTCTTTTAAATTATTTTTTCAGTTGATTAAAAGTAGTGGGAAGCAAACCTTCAACATAAAACCTGCTAAATACACTATGAGATCACTTTTAAAAGATATTTAAAACCTCCTCAAAATTTGTTCAGTGAATTTTCCCATCACTTATTACCTGTGCAGCAACAGAATAGCTCGGAGCTCCCCCAGGTAGCAGAGGACAGACAAGAAAGGTTGGTGCCCGTGTTTATATCTGTGTTCCCAGGCCCACCACCAGTATGAGAGGCTGCCAGAGACATGAACAGCATGGCCCCAGTCAAGAGCTCTATGCCACAAAAAAGTCTTTCTTGGGCAAATCCATACTCTTGTCTTTAAAAGGATTCAGAGTAAGAAAATTTAAGCCTGGGTGTAAACATTTGCAAACTGAGTTTTTTTTTTTTTCCTATCTATGCACTTGAAAGGGCAAAACCATCCTAATCCTATCATGGCAATGTCTTTCTCCTCTTCCAAAACTGAGATTATCATCTCATTGGTTGTCACACAGCTCCTGAGAGATGTAATTCACTTGATTTTCCTGTATAATCACAGCACTGGATTTTATTTCTGTTATTACTGGAATGGAAAGTGCACATAGCCTGTTCTATGTCTTGCCTCTTTAAAGTTACTTACTGGCCTGGACGTGGCAAGCTGCAAAACACCCCAGCTGCACTAAGAAACCTAAATCTGTGCTTACTGTAAGTTTCAACAAACCTGCTTGTTAACAGCTCTTCTCAACAAAGGCAGGAAAATTTCCAGCTTTAATTTTCTATTCAAATTAAGGCAATGAAGACTGAAGACCACAAAACTGTTGCCATTGCTTTCCAGCACATAAAATTAACAATTTGTGCTGCCGCGTGCAACTTTCAGTCAAAGTTTGTCTGATTTATAAGCAAGCAGATGGTTCACACGATAGTCCACAATAAATTACAACAGTTAGAAAGACAGCTACATTTTGAGAGTGACAGTGCAGCTTAGCTACAGATGGGTTTATAGATGACCCTTCCAATTTTTAATAATCTCCATAATTTATGTGCAAGTAAAGAAATGCGAGGATTCCTAATGCACCTTCTTGACTAAGTACAAATCACTTTTATTTACACAGGCAATACTTCATGGTCCAGTTAACTTCTTAATTAAAGGCAGCAAGATGCTCATGTTCCATGCAAGTGGCATGGAAAATACTGTTTAGTGTGCAATATGTTCAGCTGGGAGTTTAAGACGCTCTAAACACTCCTGGAAAAGGGAATGCATCCACCTCATTTCTTTCAAACAACACTACAAGGGTGCAAACACTGCTACCACCAATTACTGTCCATTAATCTCCAGATAAACTTTAGGCTCATGCAGTAACAAGGTGATGTTTATTTGCAAGCTCTGGTGCTTAGAAATAGGCTCCTCGTCCAGGAGGCACTACAAGCCCAGTATTACTGAGCCAGGACTAGGATGGGGAAATAACAGGAAGAGAGGCCCTCCTTACATGAAGAGAGAGGGATTTGAGGGGGGTCACTCTTGGATGGGTGCAGGAAAAGGAAAGGAAGCCTGGCAGGGGGTCAATTCCTGAGACAGGAGTCAGCAGCGATGCAGAAACTGTCTGGAAGCAGCTTTAAGAAAGCAGTTCATGTCAGTGATTTTAATGGCCACTTCTCTAGAATGGGACTAAATGACATCAGTCCAATCCTTCTGCTAACATGTTTGAAGGGACTCCCAGAAAGATGCCTCTGTTGGGTTGTCACCAATTGCATGCCACAGTAGAACAGATTTAGTTCTTCTTGGTTGCAATTTGAAGTGCAACCTTCCAAAAGAAGCACAGCTAAATTCAACTACTCTGTCCAGAAGGTGATCAAAGAAACAGCAACTACTACAGCTCCTTAAAGCACAAACTACAGAACCTCAGAGTATCCCATACAGCCAGTCTCTTGGGAAGACATTTGATGGCTTTTCCTCCTCTCTAAACCTTGGTCTTCCTCCCTTCCTGACAAATCCATTTGAAAAAGAAATCCACTTTTAAGTGGAAATCTAAAACTATCTCTGAACCAGAAAGGACAACTCCTAGGAAAGCAAGTCTGTACGGACTTTTAATTACCACCTTCTTGGTACTTAAGAGAGGCAACAGAGAAGAAGATGCACCAGCGAAAAATCCAGGTTTTCAAAAATTATCACAATTCATGTTTTGGAGATATTTGGGCAGGGATTGTCCAGCTCTGCCCGCAGCAAGCCAGCGTGGGGACCAGCATCGCAGAGACACGAGTGGGAAAACCCACTCCACAGAGGTGATGGGAGACTGCAGCCACTTACTGCAAGAAGATCACAGAAGTGATTCTGTGAAGTGATCACAGAAGTGAAGCACAGAAGTGCCATTTCCACACAGCACCAAGACCCCTTCATCTGCTACACAGAACAATAGTGAAATTAAATTTGGGGGTTTTTGGTTTTGTTTGGTTTTTTAATGAAAGCCTTCTATAAATTACCAGGATCTGGAAGTCTTTTGAGCTTTATATAAAACCATTATCTATTACTGTATACAACTCTTAGGTTGTTTAATTAAACATATGAAAAATATATGTCAGCTTATTTCTGGCATGCTCTGTACTGTTATTTGTCATAATGTTTCTGTTACACTTTGCATATTTAAAGCTGCATTATGTACTTCTGAAAGCCCAGAGAAGACTACTACGGAATTAGTATGGATGTTCATCTGTACTCCTGAGTGCCGAGTTTGGACCTTTTTTCAGCAATATTCATCAAGTTCAGGAATTGCTGGTACGCTTCTCTCCAAGAGAATACTACTGTTCCTTAAAAAAATATGGCATTGATCATGAACAACCTGAAAGCCAGCACAGGCTATTCCAGTTTAACTCCACTGAGAAGTCAGAGAAACTATACGCATGGTCTACTGAAGGCAGAAGGGATGCTCCAGCTCACTGGGCTGCAGATCAGACCTTCTGGCTTGCAGCTAGACCCTTCTCCAGCTGACAGCAAAAATAATCCTGGGGGAAGGATAAAGCAAGGAACACACACACAGGCCTTACCTTATATTTCTTGTTCCTTGCAATCACTAAACTGTCAATGGTGTGGAAACTAGTTTCATAACCTCAAGAAGGGGACACCTTTTTTCCCTCCTGCCCTATTAAAATGTAGATCAATATGATAATATGAAAACAGTAAACTCCCCAGTAGCAAGAAGTGGTTCTCAGTTCTCTAAGTAATCAAATAATATTTCCAGCAATCTAACTAGAGAAAAACAAATGTAAGGAGCAATTTGTCGGTCTATTTATCAAACCCAGTGCTGAACCTTTCCCACACATTTTACGTGACAAAGCATAAGACATGTAAGGTTTTACGGTTCTGTTTTAATTCAGGGATGAAAACATTTATAGATATGAACGTTTTCTTATTAACTTTGCTTCCAAAATTATTATGCTTGTTCAAATCAATTCCTAGCCATCTTACAGAGGTTACAACCTTCAATAATTAAATTGGATATTGGCTGTTGTGTTGATTATGCTACAAGTTCCAATTTCTACAAGAGCGCCGAAATGCTGAGATAAAGGGATGCTAACTTTATTTAATTAGCTATCTGCCATTGTTATCAAAATGGAAGGTTGGTATCTGACTCAAATTAACACTTTGGATCAGGAAACAAGACAGATGAGATCTTCAGAGAAGGATCCTAGAAACTCTCTATAATTGTTTCAGTTATTTTAAAGCTGCTCAGGACAAACAGGATTGCATTAGAAAGAGCAAAAGTCACCAACAGTCAATGAAGTGCTGCTATGAAAATGCTATTTCAATCACACTTGGGTTCTTTCTCATTTTCAGTTGTTAACATCCTTGCCACTTTTATCAAGCAGCCTCTCCTAGCAGCACTGAATTTTAACTGCACATAAATTTAGAACACAACATGGAATAGGACTGAGCACATAATACGGGTTTATTGTTCCAGCTAACAACACATCAGGCGCTTGTGCCAAGGCATCACCTCTCTGCTCTCTGCAGAAAAGGAGTAAGTAGTTAAACGTGAGCTGGATTTCACAACTGCCTGCCTTCCCTCTACCTTGGAAACATTAGGTCTTTCAATTGAGGGTTGTTTATGATTTATCTCAAAAGGAAATAAAAAGACAATGTGAAATCTCAGAGGTCCTGGAAGCATTTTAACTACAAACTGAGTCCATGCGTATCAACCTTGCAACGTCCCAGAGGGTACAGTATCTGGATGAGGTACCCAAAAGACACACACTGTCTCACTTACCAAATTACATTTATAGAGAGTGGACAAAGAAATCTATCCAATAACCACACCACCCTGCCACTTTATGGTTTCTTACTGTTAGATCTACAAAAATGTGCTTATTCCTGTCCTGACAACTTACTGGTCTTGACCGGATTTCTTTGGCGTAGAGAGGTTTCAAGAATTCTGAATCTCCTTCGAGCTTTAGACCCTTTTCCGTGATTCTCAGGTTCCCCATTCCATCCTAAAACACAGACAAAAAGAAACAAGCCCATTAGTTACAATTACTAAATTCACCAGGCTGCCAATAGCTGATTTTTTTTTTTTCCGTAGAGGATAACATGTAAAGCACTGGGAGGCACTAGAGAATGCAATTACTTGTATTATCCTTTTAGCTCCATTTCTGTGAAAAAAAAATTCTGTTCAGAACAATCTGCAATGCCCCCCAGTAAAGCATTTACACAGATGAAAGATGTTCTTTTAAACTAGTCATGTCTACTCAAAGAGACGCAGGGATGCTCTGTGTTAACAGGAGACTATTCACTGTACTATTCACTGGCTGCCTGTATATTAATCTACCTTCTCATTCATAGCAAATCCATATAAAGACTGTGTGATTAAATCTACTGAACTCCATATAGAGAATACGTGATTAATTCCACTGAACCAACAAAGTAAGGTTTGGCTATGTAGCAGGATTGCAATAAAATATGGTAGGGAACTTCATCCCTATTATTTGGGGAAATCTCTGCAAAACATGGCATCTTTGGTGGGGTTTCTTTAGGGCTATCGGCCCTTGCAGCAAAAAGATGTGGAAACCTGTTGATTAGTTTCAAGTCTCACAGTGTTTCCTGTGCTTCTGATATTGTTAAGATGCTGCACAGCTTTACTGGAATATACATTTATGCAAATATTTGTTCTGGGAGAAACAACGATACAACAGGAATATCTTCCCAACAGACTGCTCTCCTGTCTTGGGCTAACTCCTGATTTTTCTCCCCCACGGTGCTCAGCTCAGGATCAAAGCCCTCGCTCTGCTCCTTGCACAGCCCAAGCACATCCCAGCAATCTGAGCCCCTATATCCAAACCTTTGAGTCTCCCGAGTCACTCTCATGCCCTTCAACCAACCGTTGCGAAGGCCATTGGCCGGGCATTAAGTGACTGGTGTAACATGCATTGTCCATCCTCTCTTCATTCAGGTTTCAGAGCTGCATCTATCAGCCCTCACCCTCTCCCAGCCCACCCAGGTTCCCCAGTCCCCACTGCTCCCTGCGCTGCGATGGCAAAAATCTCGACCAACGGTGTGAGGTGTTGGCTGCAGGCTTCCAGCAGGTGACTGCAAATAGTCCATTTTCTTTAGAAATTGTTTAGTTATGTGTATCCAAGATGTAATGAAACAGCTGACAAACCATAATAGCAAACAAAATACATGTCAAAATTTTATATGACTTCCTCTTATGTTTTTTATGCAATAAGACAGGTATGCGGATACATTGGTACAGAGCAGAATTGGACCAAACTACATTTCACCTTTAACTTGTGAAAGTCATAACTTTTACTAAGATGAGGGATTTAGGCTCATTTAGGCTATAATTGCTTAGAAAGGGGTGTGTGTATAAGAAACATGGTGTAGGTAGGGATTTGCATAGGTAAATGTATAATCAAAACCACATCAAATGCAAGGTATTATTTCTAAGATTAGGGGTGATTGTCAAAGTCTACAAGGATTGAGGTAATTTTTTATTTCTGAGAAAAATATGGACTGAAGAATACCTTTTAGCACCTTTTAGCAGTTTGACTGGCATCAGCAGGATTGAGACTGACACTAGGAAAACCTGTATCTCCACATGTGTAAGTTAAGATTAGCAAATGACCAAGAGTCGGGCAGTCAAGGACTTCCAGGACAATCCTCAAACACACCCCTTAAAGAATCTTTCCATCTGTTTATTTTCCCCATTTCTCCAGGCTAGATGAAGCAGGAAGATGATACTATATGATGCCTCAAGGCCTCCAAGATAAGGCAGGATACACTAATCACAAAGCCTACAACAGCTGGAGCTCAGCATGGGGGGAGTGTTGCAATGAGGGACAAACACATCAGCACCTCCAGGCAACAGGAATCATGAAGCAGTGAGAGAGATGTTGAAACCAAGGGTCACCCTGGCCACTGGATGGCAGGAGCAGTCATTTGGAGGAAATAGTGATCTATAAATATGGACACACTATACTGACCCCATGGCATCTCACCATGCAATTTAGGGACTCATTGAGAGGGACTGGGCTGCCTCCTCCTCAGTTGCTGCTAGGCATGACCTCAAACACTGAAGTCCATACCAAAAGAGCCACCTCAGCTCCTAATTCACAGTTGTTTCAGGGATTTTATAGGAAAGGGGTATGTACTTGGGTAGAAGCCCTAAGAAGATCAAGAGAAGATCAGGACAATCCAGGAAAACCATCTGTATTTGGAGATACACCTTGTATGCTTTCTAATCCAGCTGCAAAAAAATAAATCACATCTGTCTGATTCCTCTTCCTCCCGCTGGGTGTTGGGCACTTCCAGCACTGCCAGAGGAGTCACTGCCACTACAGGTGAACGGCTAATCCGAACAGATTTGCCAAAGGGCATGAATTTGGAGGGATAAAAATCCAAGACATAGCACGGCTCAGCAGTGACACCGGTCACTTGCCAGATGTTCTCCCGGGGCGAGAAGTATCGTTCCCAGGGTGTTCTCTGCCAAGTGAAGATTGTTCTTGCCAGAGCATGGTGTCTGATGAACAAAGGAGTGCTGGGCGATGAAATGACCACTGTCGTCTCATTTCGAAACGAAAGCTGTAAGCAAACTTTAAATAGAGACATATGCTGAAAATGCTATTGATTCTTGAAGGGAGAGCAATGAGAGATGGGTCATAAAATGCTACTTGCTACATTCCTTGTCCTGGGTGTAAAATATTGGCTTACGAATTCTGGGTTGTTGGTGGCACAGATGGGGTTCATTTATCTCAAGCAAAAGGATGAGGGAAAATGAGTGAAATATGATTATGCTCCAAAGAGCCCAGATTAAATTTTGATAGTGGTATGCTTTGCGATTTGAGTGAGCAGGAATTATTACAGCTATCTGCAGACCCTCACATGTTTTGCGCTGCTAAAAAAACTCCACATTTTTTTTTCCCAAAATAGATATTTCAGTAAGGTTACAAGTCCCGAGGGCTTTCACACTGCAGGGTTTTCTCTGGTTTCACTAAGAGAAGCTGGAAGTCACGCAAACTGGTATATACCACACACAGCTGCAAGAATGACCACCTCTGTGGATACACAGTCCTGACCACTTCCAGGGCTCACTCCTGAGCTGAAAGGGGGCAATACTTTACCTGTAACATGGACCAATGGATACGGGGACTTGCCAAGTCACTACTGAAGCTGTGGCAAAGCAGCAATTATGATGGCTTATAACTATATTCTGTCCTGACTACTGATACAGATCCATCATTCCACTCTGCTCCACTCTCCTGTGTTTCTCTTCCTTTCACTTCCTCACTTTCTACCTCCCAAGTGTCCCCCACAGGATTATTATATATGAAAAACACACATATGGAACACAGCTAGCAGGTCCCATATATCCCATATAGGTATCACACCTGCAGGACACTATACTACAACCAAACCATCAAGAATATATGTGATTTATATCATCTAAGCAGGTGTATTCTCTTACAAAACCACTGGGATGGAGAAAAAGAGGCACTTCCCCATGCTATTCTTCTCAAATTTGGTCCTTCTCAACCTCTGATTCCCACTCACCTTTATCTCTTCCTGTGGCTGCAAAAACTAATAAAAGCTGCTCCCACCAGACTTCCCTGGTGTTTGGGACCGGGATGCAATGCCCAGCACTGACTCCTACCACCATTAACTCTCTCCTGCTCTTGTTTTTCATGATTAAAGATGACAGCTTTTTGTATTGACAGTCCAGGTCAGCAGGTGAAAAAACAAGCAAAGGTTGTAATCTGAGTTTAAAGTTAATGAGTATCCTGACCTCTTATAGCACAACCATTATTAAACTATATTCCTTTATTATTTCCCATCAGAAAAAAAATTAAGCAGCTTGCAGAATTATATAGAGGTCCCAAAATACAGATACATTAGAGAGAAATCATTTTATGAAAGAGCACCTCGCATGTTACTTTGGATAAAGCTTCTTCATCCTCCCTAAATTATATGGTTTAATAACAAATAAATGTCATACTCTGCTACAGAGAATATATTTGAAAGTTCCTATGAAATTTCATGGACCGTGACCTATAAAATGTAGCAGAAACCTGCCCAGAGTGACAAAGACCATGAGATTTTTTTAAACACTGTGTCTGTGATTGGTATATATCCTTGTCTGCCACTCTATTGCTTATGAATAAGCAAAAAAAATGCAGTATTGATTATTTGATACACTGACATCTGACAATCTTTGTTTCTCCCCTTTTTATTAGCAGGCTTCTCAGTAGCAAGTGAACGACTTTATCATGTAGGCACAAGCCAGCTTTGTGGGAGATTCCAGGAGCCAAGCCCCAAACAGAAGGGAGAGAGTTGGGAACCTTCAATTACCACCTGCTTTGAATTACTGGGCTTTTTGGTAGGGCATGGTAAAAACTTTCACATCAATTTTATCATCTACACCCTCACTCTTTTAATGCAATGCCTTGTAACAGGCAGGCATAAAAATTTATGTGCTGTTGCTGACTGCTCTGTGTTGAAAGGGGACAGCAATGGTAAAATCCTGAATAAGATAAATGTCATTTTGGTGATGCTGAATGAGAAAGGATTTTGGTTTTAGTAGCCTGAGAAGCAACTCAGTTTTACAACCAATTACAAATGATGGTGTTAGTGTCAGGGGAAGAGCCCAGCACTGCTGCTACCTCATCACCAGGGCTCCTCTCTGCCTTTGGTTAGCAGTGTGGTTATATGTGTGGGTAAAACCCACGGGTTTTTTTTTGTTTTTTTTTTTAATTGTATGGCTGGTAGCAGGGAGATTCAGTTCACAGAATAAGAAGAAACAGAGGCACGTAATTGCTGTGGTCCATACCTGGAAGAGGTATTAGCTGTACCATTCTGGAATTCTGCTCACATATTGGAACAGGGGCGATTTGCGGTGGTTTTGCCATCCACGGGCAGCTCTGTTAGACCAGGCTGGGCTCACACCACCAGCTCAAACCATCAGTTTAACCTAGCCAAGAACCCAGGCGCTGATAACACGTCTTCTCTGTGGCCCAGGATGCTTTGTTTTTACAAACAATAAATTCAGCCTCGCGTTTCTCTGCACTTCCTCTGTTCCCCTGCCATTTCTGAACATAGAGGCAAATCTGCTGTTTATTGAGGTCTTTCTAAGGATTTTAGAAAGATCGGGGACAGAGAGCTCCAGCTGTTAGCTGGCCACCACCGGCACCAGCAGGTGTTTCCTCATGCTTTTTCCTGCACCTCCATCAGTTTTCAGGAGAAAAACTGTTGGCAAGGTTTGCCTCTGCACAGCAGGTAAGCACTTACTTTTTTTACTAGGAATAAACTGAAGTTATGTTTGGCAATGTCCTGTGGGAGAGAATTATCTTTGGAGACTGCTCATGTCAGATGGCTGAAACACCTGATTATTGTTGCTTGTATTATTGATTGCTGTGCTCTGCATCGCTTCCAGATATGTGCAAGTTATTACACAGCTCAATACATCCAAAGTTAGGGAAAAAAATAGCAAATGCAAGTGACCTGGTTTTTTCTTCCACTAGTGGGAAGATTTCTGTGCTGTTCTTCTACCTCTGACTTGACAATAAATGTTTCCAGATTCCACAGATTTAAGGAAGGTCTGTACATATACACACCGTTGATAGTTCTTCCCAGCCTCAAACTCCTACTTGCTCTAATAGGAGCTGCCCTCCCTCCTTCTCCTCATTTTCTTCACTTAATTTGTCATCTCAATAAAGATCCTAGTATCCAGCTGTGGATGAGCAACAGT
The DNA here is from genome assembly GCA_026546715.1 of Gallinago undulata. NCBI lineage: Eukaryota > Metazoa > Chordata > Aves > Charadriiformes > Scolopacidae > Gallinago > Gallinago undulata. The sequence continues at coordinate 47,538,805 of JAOTQQ010000052.1, read as the reverse complement.
ATTTTCCTACAGAAGCCAGGTGAACTTAAACACCTACCAGCAGCACCAGTTCGACAAAGTTAAAGCTGGTTACACAGCACAGTCCAGAGCAACACGTGCTCCAAGGTAAGGAGACTACACGTGACAGCTTCTTTCTCTGACGTAAGACCTTGTTTTGAGACCTCACCTATGGGCTCAGGTCCTCACCAGGACTCAGAAAAAAAAGCTAACTTAGCATTACACAGGATGTATGATCATATCCCTGAATGCACGGATACATGCTTATGCTTTGAATTGCACTATGAGGTCTCATGTCCACAACTACTATTCATCTCCCTCTTCCTGGTTATTGGCCTCAGATGTCCCTGTCAGAAGTCTTACCGGTAGAGTTTGCATTTAAAGGTGATGGGCACAGTGTAGGATAGCTGTGCTGAGACATGAGTGGGTGAAGGAAGGTGACCCCAGGCGCTGGGCATCACTGTGTATATATACCCTTTCCAGGGAAGGAGGGAGACACAGATGAAGCGCAACTAGAATCTTTGCAGTTAATTGGTGCACTAAAACAACATTATAAATTGCAAGACTAGCAAGCAGCTAACTTGCTGCTCCCTCAAGAAGGCTTCGTGACAGTCTGGGAGAAGACACCTCTATACAATCCTTGGCGCTGCAGTAATCAGACACAGGTAGACATGGAGCTGAATGAGCAAAGACCAGCTGTGGGAGTCATCCCTAGAAAATGACCTCTAGAAGCTGCTGTTAAAGCTGTATGAGCTATGCAGGCACTTTTACTTCCTTCCACAGGTGTGAAGGCATTTGTGATAGCTACAGGAAAGTCAGGTGGCTGCTAACTTTCGAAGGAATGATGTGCAAGTGGAGGGAACTGCCTGCAGACCATTATAGTTAGTGTAAAACTCAGCCCAAATGAAGCCTATGCAAAGCTCGGAGCCCCTCTTTCCCACTGGGAACTCCTGGTTTAGTGAGTTTCTCTGCATGACTGCAGAAAAAGAGGGAGAAAATGAGAAGAGGGGATACAACAAGGAGAGCACAAGAACCAAAAGAACATCTCGTAGTTACAGCAAATGAGCTACGATGCAGAAAATCTTTACTTCATTCCTGCCAGGCTCACATGCCACCATGGCGTCAGGGACACCTTCCACATGCACGTTCTCAGAGTGTCTTTCCCCTCTATCTGTTCCTTCCATGCTGACTGAGTGCCCACCAGAGGCAATGCCATTCATTACGAAGATCACTCAAAGAGCCCTGTGAAGCTGTCAGTGAAGGCAAAATAAACTTATGGCTTTAGTGGAAGGAAAGGAGAAAAGTCTCAAAAAGCAGGAAGAACAGGATCAAATGAGATTTTCCAATTACTGTTTCAAGTAAGTTACAACTGACCAAAGCAACTAAATCCCATCACTTGAAACAATTTCAAACTAGTGTTGGAATAATTTCTAAACAAATTGTTCAGCCAGAGCTTTAAGAAAGCTCAGCTCTGGATTTATGGCATTTTGCTGGACCTACTTTGGGCAGGAGGTATTTCTTTTCAAAGCAAACCGCTAGCGAGTTTACTCAAAGTATGATCATGTGTGGCACAACAAAACCAGGATTTCTATGAAATAATTTCCATCCCATTCAAGAATTCATTTTTGCAGGGAAAAAGATTAGCAGACCTTTCGGTCTAGGGAAATGATTATGAATCCCAATATTGTTACTACAGCACAACCATCATATGCAGAATTCCTCTCTAGGGTAATAATTTCCTTTTCCATTGGTACAGCGGGGAAGAGATCAAAATTTGCCTTTCACGCCTCCCAGCTCCCTGTTACGGAGCACTTTGGCACTGAAGCGTTATAAAATGAACCATGTTCTCTTGAGCGTTTTTCTGCTTTTTTGCTCCAACACAAATAGTAAGGTTTCACATCTTATCATCAACATATATTCCAAATGTGTCCCCTGAATTCTCCATCTTTTTTAGTCTAGCTCATTACCATCACTATGCTAACTAGAAGGGAAAAGTCCCATCTTGCAGAAATTTGTGCGCGACTGTGGAAAAAAAGATTCTTATAGGAACAAATACTCTTTTAATGCAGCAATTTAATAATAAAATCAGCACATAAATACATCGTACAGTTCAAGGGGGTTCAGAAACAGGTTTTATAAATTATGGTCCTGAATTATGACAGTCTGTCAATCATAGAATGAAGGAAAGAATAAACATTTCTTTTTTTTTTTTTTAACTTACACAGATCTTGGACACAAGGTCCTCCGTGGCATCGCTCCTTCATGTCATGCGAAGGCTGAATTGAACTCACTCATTTTTATATTGTTGGAAGAAGTTTCCAGGGAGGAGGAGGAATTTTTTTTTTTTTCTTTTCCCTATCTTAGTCAATCCCCCCTTTTGTGTTCTGTACTGACACTCTGAAGCTAGATTTTTCTGACTAATCCTGTATTTAGCAGTTCCCCCTGACCAGCAATGAGGCTGGCAGATTAATGCCTGACAGTGTGAAAAGGAAAGTGCCAGGTCTCACGCGGCGCTGCTGAAGGTGAGCTCTTGAAAATGGGGCCAATTATTGGGTCATTTTTGTCTGATGTGAACATGCCAAAACAACTCAGGGGCACTAATTAGAGCACAATATCAGTTCAAAGAAATAAGGCTCACTCAAACGTGCTTTGGTTTCAAACCCCTGTTCAAGATCCACGCCAGTACTCAAGATACCAGAAACACAAGCACGGATGGAGGAGAGACCCAGCAGGGCTGTGGCCACTCTCCTAAGTCCCGTCTATAAGGCACATTTGATGATCCCATCTCAACAGACTGATTTACAGGCTATAAAGAAACTCAGAGGAGGTGCCTGTTGCACTGACCTTCTCAAAAACCACCGCACCTGCATTATATACTCGCTGCTATGGCAACATCAGCCTCCGAAGGTAGGATAATCACGATGCAAATCCATATTTTCAGTTGCTTCATTTACTCTCCTCTACCGTTATCTCCTCTGTTTCCAAAAGCCAGGAGAAACCAGGGTGGATAGGGAGGAATATTTTCAATGCACCTCAATTAATCACTTCTGAGCCTGGATTCAGCTAATATTAGGCACTTAATTGATGAGTCTGCATTTGGACAATAATCACCCCATGCTACCTCTGCAGCCAGGGGAGAGAAAACGGAAACAGAGTCCACCTGGCACCCACATCACTCCCTGAAAGTGCTTCTTCTCAGCTGGTGTCAAGCTCCTCCAAGGTGACTTGGGTATCTTTTCTGGATGCCTACAGATAACAGTTCTAGGTTATCTAGGGATAAACCTAGAACTCAGCAGTGTGCAACTTGATTGAAACCAAAATAAATTGGTTGCCAGGCAAAACAATAAACAGGTATCATGAAATAAAATATACTTCAAAAATGTGATTGCAACTATGCTGATGTAGAGTGACTTCAGGGATTATTTTAATGATTTCTTTTTTCTTTTTTTTTTTTTTTAATCAAGACTCATACTTTCAATGAGAGACAGGAGATTGGGCACATTCAATTTATTTGCACAGGTAGGTAGAAAGAAATTTACTTTCAAATCAAATTCTCTGTATTAAGAGGAATCCATAGTCCCCTTGTTAAGAAGCTGCCCTCGTGGCTAAGGAAACACCATAGAATTTTTATAGCTGTATTTGTTACAAAAATATATGGTTTAGCTCTTTCGCTATCAGAATATACTGAAAAATAATTTAAACTGTCTTCCAGACTTATCTACAGCGTGTATATGACATTGTTGTTAGCAAGGGAGGCTCTGGGGACAGCAGAGAAATGAGAGAACTGAAAATGCTGCTCCCAAAGAGGCTGAAATAGGTATATTGCTTCTATTGCTTTTTGAACGACTGCCAGCAAATAATTATTCATAGAGGAAAATATATGGGTATGTTTAGGGTCCCTTGCCACCGCAAATGGTGGGCAAAGAATGAGATCGGATCCGTGGAGGGCATCTACTGATTTCAAATAGCTCCAATTTACACCCACCTGGTGTCCAGCCCTTGAAAGAGGATGGGGTATCGAAAGGGAAGGCTTTTGCAAAGCCCACGTGGCTGCTGGGCTGCGGTGGCAGTTGTTCAGGCAGGACATGGCACGTGGAGGGAACCCTGGGCACCCACCCACCGTGCCGGGCTGGGGGGGATGGCTGAGCAGCTAAAAGCAGCCAAGCCCCCACGGTTTCCCCCAACACTCCGGGACGGGCTGCGACAAACAAAGCCTCATTCCTTCACATTATTTCCCCAAAAAGCAACTAAGATGTGAGGAGGGAAGTACCTCCCCGGATTGGCAGTTCCAGCTTCATTTATATTGTCAAAGACCAACATTAGAACTTGTCTTAAGCCACTTGTGAAAAAAAATAACCATTTGCGTGGACAAACCCTCTGGTTTTCTCGTTCATTTTTTAGCTTGGCCTTCCAGCAAATCTTTAGCTTCGTTGATTTTGGCTGCTACGTACGGAGAACTGCCTTTATCTGGAAGCAGAGGATAAGCAGCAGTTCCATTACTTGCCATCATTTACTCCTCCCCAAAACTCCCAGCCCCACAGTATTTAACACCAGAACTAACGTGCATCCGTCTAACACACCTTCTACACGTGCTCTCACATCTGTGCGTGGCAGACGCCACACCGCGTCCACGTTCCCACACCTGAACACCCACTTCGGGGAAACTGAGGCACAAAGTCAGGCGTCCACCACCCACAGCCACACGAGAAAGCCACGTTAAAGGAAGAGCTCCCAAGGTTTCTCTCCAGCACCTTCTTATGGCACAGCACTGCAGCTAAGAAACTATATATATCCTGCTCCTAAGAAACAACAGGTTAATTTTAGCAACTTTCAAATGCCAACAATTCAGACTACAGATACTCGCTCTTCTCCCTGTGGCTTGCATTCCTCTGCCTCCTTGCCAGAAAACACATTATGCTTAATGCCCCCTGTCTTCTTCACAACTTTTTAGTGCATGTTCAAAACTGTTTACCAGACTAAAAATATTTTTCATTGCCCAGCAAGGGAACTAGGAGCTTGCTAGTCATCAACCCAAGTCCAAAAGCATCCTGCAAGGCGGCACTTCCTGACAGAATTTCCAAAATTATCATCACGGTAGTTTATACTTATAGAGCTGCAAAATAACTGGAAAACATTGAGATGATTTTCCTACTGTTTATTTTTTGAGGAAAATAAAGGCAAAATGGCATTTTTTTTTCATAGCCAGATCTCATGCGTGGGGTATTCTTAAGTTCAAATTATTTATTGAGTGCTTGTTACTTACTGAGTCATAGGGGGTTTTTACCAGATGCCAAGAGATTCTCTTGGAAGTCAGGAGTACAACATTATGTGCATGAAAATCAGGCGGTTATGCAAAATAGCCAAGAATCACATGCAAAAATATAGAACCAGCATTGATGGACTACAACAGAGCAAGACACAGTGCACTTTTTTAAATACTTTTTTAAATAGAGAGTCTCAAATCACAGGGAAGTGATTGCTCCTACCATGCTTTGGCTTATAGAGAATGTAGCTCGGTATGTCACTTCATTACAGAAATATACCTTATTTGGGGGTGTTAGCACTTCTTCCTTCTTCTGCTCCTTTTAAAAACATGACACCAGCCAGAACAAATTAAGTGACTCACAATCTACAAACTTATTTATTTATCTGCTATAAGTCACCTCACCTCAGCTTTTTAAATTGTTTCTCAATAGAACCAGGATCACCTAAATAACAAAAGCTTTCAAAATAACTACTAAGATCTGGATTTCCTTTATCATGAAACACCTCTGAATGTTCTACCAGGCTATGTGCATTTTGGAGGTGAGCTGCTCCTGGGCACAGTTTTGCAGCAACACCAACATGAGCTAGAAGCGATGCCCATTCCCTCCAGCCTGGCAGAAGGAGCAAGGGCAAAAGGAACACGATGCCATCAATTTAAACATGTTATAGAAACAGAAGCATGGAATGGTTTGTGTGGGAAAGTACCTTAAAGATGATCTAGTCCAAACCCCCTGCCCTGGGCAGAGACCCCTCCCACTAGACCAGGTTGCTGAAAGCCCCATCCAGCCTGGCCTTGAACCCCTCCAGGGATGGGGCAGCCACAGCTTCTCTGGGCAACCTGTTCCAGTGTCTTGCCACCCTCAGAGCAAGGAATTTCTCCTTAATATCTAATCTAAATCTCCCCTCTTCCAGTTTAAACCCCCTCTTCCTATCACTATACTCCCTGACAAGAAGTCCCTCTCCATCTCTCCTCAAGCCTCCTTTAGGTACTGGAAGAGGCTCTAAGGTCTCCCCGGAGCCTTCCCTTCTCTACGCTGAACAACTCCAGCTTTCTCAGCCTGTCTTCATAGCAGAGGTGCTCCAACCCTCTGGTAATCTTTGTGGCCTCCTCTGGACTCACTCCAACAGGTCCATGTCCTTCTTATGTTGGGGGTCCCAGAGCTGTACGTAGCACTGCAGAATGTGGCACAATCATCTCCCTGGCCCCGCTGGCCACGCTGCTTTTGATGCAGCCCAGGATGCTTCTGGCTTTCCGGGCTGCGAGAGCACATTGCTGGCTCATGTTGAGCTTCTTATCAACCAACACCCCCAAGTCCTTCTCCTCAGGGTTGTTTGTGGATGCCTTCAAGGTTTGGCAGAAGCCCCTGGTTCTGCTCCCTAGGAACTTTTCAAAGAAAATAAACAAAGGAGTGGGAGGAGGAGGATGCAGCCCGCGCTGGGAGCAGCTGCCTTGTCCCATGGGGCAGCCCTGACCAGTGCTCGGCATGCTTGCATGCAGATAGCAGTATGTGGGGAGATGGTGGACAAGGGTCAGGCTACGTTAAAATAATGTTAAAATAACAAACTTAGTGAAATGTTCTCGATCAGCGAGCGCTGCTGGTTGGAGGTGCAGGGCTATGCTCCTCCACACAGCCTTTCATAGACTAAGTTGGGCTCTCATCAGTGACTTGGCTCTCCACCATGGTCCAGACGGGGCTCTGAGGGCAACCGAGACTTTACTTACAGCTTTTTGGCCATTTTGGAGGCCTGTGCTTGTTACTGCCTGGATAAGACTTTTCTTTCCCCCATAAAAAAGAACCAGCGGGGGATAACGATGCATAATCACTAACCACTGCACTTGGTTAGGGACCAAAAGTGCTCCAGAAGGCATTTTTATCCCTTAAAAGAACACAAAGCATAGAGCAAAAAAACCTGCCAAGGCTAACGTTTGTATTTCCCTTTGGCTGAGCATCCAGAGCCTGTCTGCAGACTGCCTGAAGCCACGAGATTTCCTCCCCCCCCTGCGCTGAGGCTGCACGCCGGCAGCTTTGCCAGGGACAGGGATGGGACGAGGGGGTAGGAGCTCTGCATCCCTGTTACCTCCTCCCCTTCTCACCCACCGAAATCCAAAACAAGATTTCTCTCTCTTGTTTTTTTGGCTTTCATCACTGACCTACTTGACAACTTCAGTGAATTTAATCTTAAAACACTCAGGGAAAGAGGGCAAAAAATATTTTTTCCCGGGCTACAGATAACGAATGTGGTTTCAGCGAGCTTAAATGGCTCAACGGGACATTTTGGTGACCGGAGGAAATTTAGAACCTTATGATAAATTTGGGATATTAATGTAAAAATAAAGTCACACCGCTAGAAGCAATATCTTATTGACAAAACTGCTAGAAAGTTGCAAAGGTAATAAAGAAGGAATTGAGATGGATTACTGGTGAAATGCTTTTGAATGTGTTATTCAATGCCAGCTGTCGGATACCTTGTGAAGTCCTTACATACTGGGGTAAAACGCTGCTCCTATAAGTATCTTTCTCAAATGGGACTATTAATGAGAGTAAGTATGTTAAGTGCAGCCAGGGATCTTGTTATTGAGAGAGATTAATACGAGTGTTATAGTTTATTATTCTAATTGGTTATTTCAAGTCTGTCTTTGTTGACACTATAAGAAATGTATAGTTTATAGCTATGGCTACCATAGCATGGCTGTTTTCTCACTCAAGGTTTATTAAAAAAAAAATAATGAAATGTTTTTCTTTCAGTCATTAGTGGGGCCTGAAAGACCTTAGCAGTCTTGGCAATCAGCACAATATAGTGCATATTTCTAGGAAGTCCTCAAAAAATATCTAGAATTCCTAACATGCAGAATAGAACCAGCTCACAAGAAAACACTCCTTTGGCATGTTTGCTGCATAATCAATTTCTAAATTACGGAATGTCTGACAAAAGTGTCTTACTTTAATTAGTGTTCCAAGCTTCCGTAGGCTGTATGAGATGATCCTTAGAAAACCTTGTTTATTCCTCAAATGCTTTAAGATTACATCATAATGTTTATTTCCAACATTTGTTACCAAACGCAAGCAGCAAATGCTGCAAATCAAAACATTGCAAGACTTTTTCAGAAGTCCTAGAATTTGTTAATATACAAGACATTGCCTAAGTCCAAAATATTTCTGTTAAATTAAAAACTATCTGAATATTTCCTAGTGGTCAACAATATTCTTTCCAAAATAAAAAAATTAAAACCCCACAGTTCTTAAGAAGTGGCACTGGAAGTCTTTGTAACTTTAAAGTCTTTATTTAAGACTAAGCTTGAAAAGATCTGTTTGGGAGCTGAAAATCCTTTGTATGTAACTTAAGAACAGTTTCAGGTTTTTTGGGCCGAATTTTAATTTCTGTGAAATGATGAAAGAACTACAGGAATATCTCAAAAGGCAGACTTAACTGAAGGCAAACAAACATTAAAACACTAATTATATAGACTCAGGGAGTATTTCTGCTCCTCAAAAAAATAAACAGAAAGAAAATTGGGATTCAGCTGCAAACTCATTAACAACCTGTATTTTCAAAGCTTGCTGATGAGTCTAGGACCAATATTTCAATAGAAATATTGAAATTTACAGAAAAGGTATGGAAAGCCAAAAAAAATAATAATATAAATATAGCTCTGACTCAAACTCTTCCCTCATTCAGCATTTCTCTGATCTCTTGGTTTTGCCTCAGCTTGATCACCTCTTTCTATTCCTCGGCAGCTCTGCACTGCTCCCGCAATACAGGACTATCACTTACTCATCTACTATGAAACTGCAATCAGTTTGTTAAAGTCCTGCTAAAGGTTTGTGATTTTTTTATTTTTTTTTTCCTTTTTCCTCTTCTCAGTCACTGTCATGGGGAAGAAAATCTTATGTAAGTTAAGATAATAATAGCTTCGCTTGTTAAACATCAGACCAAGTATTTCTGGAGAAGTGATGGAAAGTAACATCAGTAAATAGAGAAAATAGCAGGGTATGAAGTTCTTAATAGTCATTAATTTGTCTCTTTCAAGACAGCTCCTTGAATGACATGCAGGTAACTGAAATGAAACACATTCATTGCATTCGCAGAATTTAGTTCAGAGCTGTCACCTTTGCCCATTTTGAACAGATTAAAGTACCAGGGGTGTGCCAAAGAGGACTCAAGTCACCTTCAACAGAACTTTGTCACCTGTCAACTGCTTTGTTTACTGTGACATGAAAGAGGACACCCTGCTAATATTTTTTTTCTATTTTTTTCACGATAATTCATGACTCAAGATGATCAGGCTCCAAATCTCTTTTGGCTGGTACAGGCCACAGATGTTCTTGTGAACGGTGAGAGCCCAAGGTGGTCCTCTCATGGAACACAGGCACACCTGTCCCCGGGCTGCACAGGGCTCCCGGGCTCTCCTGGACCATTTCAGAGGACATGCCCTTCTCTGGGGGCATGGGCAAAGGGCACCAGAGGGAAGGCTGGAGCTGGGTAGGAACGGTCATGCTGCTGCTCCAATGTGTGCACTGATTTCAACAGTGCTCAGCATCTCCAAACACTCCATTTTTCTCCAGACCTCACCCTCAGACCACGCAGGCAGCCTCGCCAACCCTTGCTAAGGGAGTGCTCTCCTCCAAATCCAAGATGGGTAGGCCAGCATGGAAGGGCCCAGCATCACACCGAGATATCCAAGGTAGAGGAGCTGACAGCGGCAGCACCGAAACTCCATTAGCGCAACACTTCACTGAGCTCTAAATAAGTGACCTTGTGGCTCCCTACACAAAACTGCATCGTACGGTACAAATTTACCCATGTGAGCCTTCAGCTATTTCATTTCCCGCAGGTTCCTTGTCATCGTTTCATTACACGCCGTCCTTTTCCAGTGAAACTACATTTTACTTAAAAAGGGCGATGAAGAATAAACGCAGCCGTAGTTGAACAAACAAGTCAGGTCTGTGGGTGCACCAAATTTTTAGAGGATTCTTGCAGCAGTTTCTCAATTTACAGTGAATGAACTGAACTCTGCTTTGCTATAATGTTACAAGTAATGGCTTTGCATGTATAGCAACTAATTTTTAATGATTTCTTTTTCTGCTGTTTTTTTTTCTAAAGAATTTCTTGTTTGTTAGAGTAAGGCAGAGATTACTAAATCACTGAAAAATACAATTTTGTTTACTTAACTTTTAGATAATGCAAACAACTTACACATTTGCTTTTTAAGTTCTCTTCTGGCTATTGACTTTGTCCATTATTAGTATCTTGTTAAGCTCACTATAAATCTTTCTAAAGGAGTCATTTAAATCTGTAGGCTCTCCATGTTTTGACTCCTAGCTGTACTTGGGACAGTGTTCAAACATTCGTGCTCTTCAAGTTCCAAGAAATATCTTATCTGTCCCTACCATCGCTCAAGGAATTTTGGCATAAAACTGCCTTTTATTTTCTGAACAAACAGAAAACGTTTGACGATCAGGTTCTCTTTCAGCTGACAAATGCAGACCCCCCACCCCCTGGGTTAATGGCTGCGTGTGTTCAAGCTGGCACCGTGCACAGGGGGAGCGTGTGCGTGGCATTGCTGAAATGGGATTTTCCTCTGCATTGTAAAAAATTTTGATGAAAGCCAGTCTCCACGTTAGTCCACTAATGTAACATGAATTCTATTTCATATACTTCAAACTCCTGTTTATCGCTCCCATTGTTTTAAGGACCCGTCGTTAACAAAAGCTTGTGCCATAGTTAATAGAGGTAATATCTTTAATTGCAGTAACAAATGAAACATCAACAGCTGTCCTAGGATTATCAACGGCGTTTCTTTTGGTTGGAATGGAAGTAGAGAAGAATGTCTATTATTTCAAGTTAATTAATGGCTTTATATATTTTAATATGGACATTCAGTAGATGCTTGTTCAGCAAAACAAATGGGTGTGTGCTTAATTGTGGTTCATTTCAGGCTGATCCATTAACTGTTGCATGTCTTCCCAAGAATGCACATTCATTAAGTCAAGTTAATTGCTATTCAATTACCTTGAGTTATAGTATGTCCCCAAACACTAGTTCAGACAGACCCCCTGGAGATTTCATGTACTTCTATTGTTAATTAAGCCATACTGCCTATTGTTGGTAACTGATTACATCTAGTTTTGAAATAATAACTTCACAGCTACACTTAAACTGTTTCCTATTAGGAATTAGGTATTCGGAATGAAAACATTTCCTTTCTTCCTTGCAATAAAGCACACTTGCATTAATGTTATTATTACTGGACTTGGCCAAAGAAGTTTCCTGCAATTTTTTTCATATAACCCATTTGTTTAGATGGAAAGAACAGCATATATTTGATCTGATTATCTCAGAATGACACTCATATGACAGTGGATATTTTGTAAATTTTAGGGTTCTTAATTTTCAAATGTTTTTAAAACTTTTTCCACAGTCTTTTTGTACAAATTTCAAAAAAGTATCTTGCCATTTCATGTTTTGATTTTTTGGCTCCTTCTAATGGAAAGACAGCATGGCCAAAGCCCTTCAAAGCCCTTGTTCACAAATGACAGCAATTCTGATAAACAATAGCTAAGAACAATTGACAAAGGTCTCAGAAAGTCATCACAGCAAGAGATTAAAGCTTTTTAATAGTAAACCAAACCAGAGAATGAGTAATACCCTGGCATCCCTCTGCAACTCTGAAATGTATTTAAAAGAATTAAAGTGATCAATACTTTCACAGTATTTAAAAAGAAGGCAATGACCTCAGGGTGCAACTTCTTAAAAAAAAGAACTAATGTAAAACTATTTTTTTAAATACACCATAATCCCCACATTAAACGTACGAAAAAAAAAGTATTAGAGCTAAGGCTGAAGACAAAGCTGTAGCAATAAATGTTTTTAAAACTTGTGAATGCCACTTGAATATATTTCTACTCAATATGTCCCCCTCAAACTATTTGAGCCCCTTTTGGGCACTTAGATGAACAAAGAATAATTGGGAACTCTTACAGTTGTTATATCCAACCAGCACTCTAAAGTTTCTCCTAATGTGAGTTGGGAATGCGAGGACAGAATCCTACCCCATTTTGCAAACCTGATAGACTTTTAAAACAAGGGTTTTGGCTGTGTACGTGTGGAAGCCTCCCTGACCTCTGCCTGAGCAACTTGCAGGGTTCCTAGTTATGGTACTTGTCAATCCAAGAATGAAAACCATCCTGGTTTTGGTCTTCTCTGTGTTACTGGGAAACAAGCAGAGGTGGCACTATGGGCTCTGAATGCACCTCTGCATCACAAGGGTTGCCTGATGGGCAACGGGAATGGAAGAGACAGAAGGAAAACAAGTGAAGGACAAAGTAAGTGTTAGAATAGGCAGTTTTTCTAGGAATATATTTAAAACAAAAAATATATAACAGTAGCAGCAGATTTCTTTGTTTCTGAAGATGAGTTGCTCTGTTAACACTCATTAAACCCCACAAAAACGAACAATCTGCTTACACTCACTGGAGCAACAGAAACCACAAGCAACACCCGGCCCTGCCCGTCCCTGGGCCACGTTGCAGAAAGCTATGGAGAAGCGGGGCAGAGCGACAGCAACAGGACGAAAACACTGAGACCGGAGAGGTCTGGACACTGCAGGATGGACTCCATCCAGCCTCTCTGGGCATCGCTACGCAGGGAGCACACAGAGCTCCTGCCCTGAGCTCCCAGGGCTGGAGACGTCCTGATTGGGAGGGCTGGGACAAGCATCACCCACCAGGCTCATGTTTAATCCCTTACACCCACTGACTTCCCGGTGCCGTTGATCTTAAGACTCCCTTTAAGCCAGCAAACTTTCTTCCCCACTTCTTCCTCCCCGGTGCAGTAATGAATTATGGCACCTCTGGTGCCAAGTGGAAAAGCCAAGCCAAGGAGCGGCCGCAACGGGGCTGTGCTGAGCTGCGTAGCATATGGTTAGCACTCTCAAAGCAGCCAAAAAGTGACAGCAACTCACAGTGAATTTCACACAAGACTCCCAAACAGGATCAGTTCTTGCCAATCTCTAATATCAGCATAATAGAAGGGAATAATTTCCAAGCTGTACACGGCCACTGAGTACCCTCTCCACTCCATGACAGTACTTTGGGAAGCAGTTGCTAAATGGCACTTGTCTTCTGAAAATCTTTTCAATGTCTCTGATCCTCTAAAAATAAGAAAGAAAAACCCAAGCCCCTCTGTCAGAGCCCCAAAGCCATGCAGTACACATCTTCCCCCCAGTGCAGAAGATCTCTCCGTGCAGTCCCTAAGGGAAAGTTTCCATTAACTTCCCTCAAGTTAGGCTCTCGGGGTTGTCCCAGTACCACATATTCAGCTCCCACATGAAAAACATGGCATGTAGATCAACCTCTAAAGCATCAGAAGCTAGAGCCAAATTCATAAAATTTAGGTGCCTTTAACTAAAACTCAAGCAATTAGTTAATATTTCCTTTCTCAAAACGATACATTTCTTATTAATCTGAAAATATTTCGAAAGATGACTAGGACTTGGTACTACATATGCAGAGGCTGCAAACACAAACCACCCAGAAGATCTAGATCTTTTAGAGTGGACTAATACCCACCATCTGAAAACCAGGCACTCATAAAACTGCTGAGCTATATCAGGCAAAAGTAAAGGTACCACATAACGTGATCAGTTTGAAACATTGGTATATTTTACTACATGAAGCAACAACCCAGTTCGGATTCCTTCAGACATCTCTCCAGGATTGCTTTGCCCACGTGTCCCAATTATACGGGCTCTGTTAACACCTCAGGGTACAGCTGCATGATAATTTATTCAAAAGCATTTAAAAAGAATTTTTACATTTCTAAACAAAGTCATGAGTGCTGCTGATTCATTTATCCAAATTAAAAAGCTTCATCTTCATCTCTCTCTCCCAAACTTAACTTTCAGCATTTCAATTGTTTCTTCCTTCATTGTTAGATCAATATCAATCATTGTCTTCAGTTACCAGGACTTGCATGTTCCTGAAAATTATGTTAAATTTAGATGCTAATGAAAACTGTTTACACTGTTTAACCACAGAAATGAAACCTCAATTACAAACCATAAAAATTGTTAGTTATAACAAGAAACCTTAATTTCTACCTCAATCTCCTTTCTACCATCTGCTGTCCTACAAGACCCATCCCAGAAACCACGGACTAAACAAACAAACAAATAATAAAAAGGATAATTGGTAACTTTGCTTCACAACACAACAAACATTAAAAGAATTAAGAGCCCCATTAACCATTACACTGAAAATTATGTTATAAAGCAAACTAATCCATGTATGCCAGCACATGTCAATATTCCTTCTCTCCAGCAGTCTTCCCAAGTAACCAACCGACCAGAAATCCTACATAGAAATACATAATTGATCCATAACACCCACTGAACACTCTCCATCCTCACAGAAGGAATAAGACAAAAAACTTCCCAGCCATTAAAAGAAATGCCACAAATTTACCCTACCATAGTAACAGGCGATAATTATTCTTTCATCTAATATTTGCTCTGGTCAGTCCTTCAAAACTGACTGCGTGAGACACTAAGACTGGATCTATATCTGTCTTTCCCAGATATTTTTCTCATGGGTCACCGTGTGTCTTTGTACAATTACAGACACCATCACGTTCTGGGAAATGCTGCATCAATCAGCATCAGCTTCTCTGCACGGTGGGATGGAGAGAGCTTTAAGCAAACAGTGGGTTTCAGGATAAGGGCCATATTCAGAATGCACCAAAAATGACCTAAATCTCCTAACATAAACAGTCATTCCTATTTCATAAATCCAAAATTTAAATTGTGCATGGGGTGGGGGAAGGTTAAAATTATCACAAAACTCTAATACAACATTTTAATTATTTTCTGTGCTGCAGTAACCAAGCAATCTTAGAGAGTCATTCTTCCTTTTTATTGGGTTTAGATGAGAAACAATCAGATAAGGTAAGACACTCTGCAGTGTATTGTACCTTTATTTCTTGCTTTTTCCTGATCTGCCCCCAAAGAACACTCAACACATCTCCATCAGGTTTATAGTACGAATAAAATTGTTCCATTTCTAACTTTCACATTAGTCATGTCCCAAGGAAGACCAAGCAAAATCAGACAAACACAGCCATGCTACACCGCTGCTAAATAAAGTCCCATGAAGTAAGGAAGCTAATGAGCTCATTTGAGCAATAATGTGGTAATGTGGTTTATGCCATCTGGAATGCAGAATGAACATCTCGTTCACTCTCTGCTTTCTCTCTCTGAGTCCTAAAAACACCCCCAGCTAATATACATGACTACAGGGAGACAGTTTTGACTACTGATGTAAATCCACTGATTCCCAGAGACAAAAGCATGAATTAGTACCTTTTTTTTAAAAAAAAAAAAAAAAGAAGAAAGAACTTCTACATAAATACATCATGCTTATTATAATCTGGACAATTTAGTCAGGAGCTATAGTCTACCTCTTGACTGAGCTAATGTTCTACTTCAGTTATCTTACACACCTTCTTTAATGAATACATGTTCCTTTGATTAAATTAACATTTTTGTCTACCTAATTAGCCTGAAAAACCTGTGCTGAACCAATCTAAAAGTGACTTCATTACTGCTCATTGGTGCATGTTTGCTACCCATCACTGTCATCTCAACAGGCGAAGGATTAGAAGAACATTAACTCTGGCTTATTTGGCTTTCCATAGCAATCGTCGCACTCGGAGCGCGCAGCCAATCCAAGCTTTCAATCGACCCGGTAGGACAGCGACAGATGTTTTAATCATGTGGATTCATTCGTTAGTGCTCATTTGCCTGGTTGGCCAGGTTTGTGGTTCTGTCTGAGAGACAGTTGAAACAAAAAATAATTAAACCTAACCAGCTTAATTACTTTTTTACATTCATCCTTCAGCTGGTACAGTTTGCAAGTAATGACAAATTGAAAATATAAATAAAAGCCAGTTTATCCAGACCAATGAGCTAATAAGTACCTCACCAGAAGATGCATCATTGCTTGTCTAGGAACATAAGCACAAGTTGCTTAATAGGCACTTAATGTACATGGGCAAATGAAATCATACCAGAGCTAATGAATATATGTAATTGGGTAGGCAAAAAAAAAAAAAAAAGTTAGTGAAACGGTCTTGCTAATTCAGTTTGCAGAGACAACTTGAGAAGGCCCTTGAAGACAATTCAATAGACCCTGCTGGGACTGCTATTGATTATTTGCATGGTGATATCATGTTGTTTCTTTCCTGAGTGGCTTTTTATACAAACAACCCCCATCCACCAAAATACTAAATAAATAAATTCAAACAATTTTCAAAAGAAAATTAAGTTATATTAAAAACCATCTAAAAGAGTGACAACTGTTTTAGTCCACAACTCAATGAGCCGACCAGGATTGCTCTCATCAGCCATTGGTTCAGACTCCATCTAATACAGAGATAAAATTGTGACTAAAATGAAGTTTTTACCTGAATAAGCTCAGAGGAGAGATACAGCTCAAATCTGTGGTGACAATTATTGAAGTCTTCACTGTAAATTTGGTGTGTGAGGCCCTGGAAATCCTGTACCAGTGATGCTGCTATAGAACAATATTTATCACCAGCTCTCCAGCTGTTTTGGGGTTTTGCTTTTACTCGATTTGTTCTTTCACTATAAGAGACCCTAAAGTCTTGCATCATTAATTGTCATTCTTCAATGAAAACAGCTCTTCTTTTATCCACTTCTAGAAACCCGTCAAAATATTAAGAAACTTTCATGTTATTTTATGTATGGCTTTACAGAAAAATCCAAGATCTGGATGGAGCGAGAGTGCCTTTGAGGATTTTCATGTAAGGTCTACTTGATTTTTGCCAGCATCACCACAGATTATTTTTTTTTCTTCCAGTTCCCATTATTTGAATTAGCAAGAGAGAGAACCAAGACAGAAAGGTTAGAACATTGTTTTTCAAGCCCTTCCTTGAATATAATAAGCCAGGATGCTCCAGCAAAGTAGGGACAGTCCCTCTGGTGCAGCAGAGAGCCCCCGGCACTGAGGTCCAAGGAGGTGAGGCAAAGGCAGCCCGATGGACACCCCCCACCAGACATCACCCACCTGCAGCAGATGGGAACCCCAGCCCAGCATCCGAGAAAGCCAGAGACGGGAAAGCACGATAGTAGATCTTCCCTCATGTTATTCATCCCCCTGACTACCAAAGGACCTAAAATTCAAGATATCTGCAGTATAATTTAGCAGATTGTTTTTTTTTCTATGAATGATTTTTTAGAAAGCTCTAGACAAATAATAAATATTGGTAGATGCATTTTATCCCAGTCATAGTTTGTCCTTATCCTTTCAAAGAGATTTTTTCCCAAAATATCCTGTGGAGACCATTTGGAGTTTGTTTTCATTTTCAAGCTCTGCTGAACTAAGCATTTGATTCAGAGAAAATAACAGGTTTGAAAGAAAGGCTCGGGGAAACTTAAACATAACAGATGCTTATTTGCAGACATCTGATTTAACTGAACTGAAAACCCCAGCCTAAATCCTGCAAACCATAAATGTCAGCCAGCTAGAACAGAATAATAACCACTTATCGATATGGATGCACCTAGCAGATAACAGAGTTCCTGGATCATAATATTCATATAACTGCTCTCAGTTTGCTTCTCCCGAGCTTTCAAATTACAACTGGCAATACCGTATCTCATTTCTCAATGCTGCGCATTGATGGTTCACAGTGAAGGGACCGGTTCGTTACAAGCTCTAGTTTTCTTTTTATTTAGTCTGGAATTAATATCCAAGGAAGCTCAAATAGGATATTCCCAGTGGTGCAAATGGCCAACAGTAGCCACCTCTGCGAATTTCAAAAGAGCCCACCGACTGCAAGCTGACAACTCACAGCTCATAAATCTAAATCTCTTAATCTTTGAAATCACAGAATTTGCGTGATCAAAGTAAAGTCACAGGCAAAACCATGCTGAAACTTCAAAGCAACCTGGATTGGGATTTGGCTTTTCTGCGTGTCCATAGTGAGGTAAAACCAAACAGTCAAATAGCACTCAAGTTTGCAAAAAAATGGTGAAGATAACGAACTGAAAATGTAGGACCATTTGAAACAAAAACCTCAGCACCATAAATCAACCTGAATGCACAGAGGAGAGAACTCCGGCATCTGAACAACTGTGAAAATTCAGCTTAGAAATCAGCTTCAGGTCAGGCCGTTCAAGACTTTCTTATCCTTTTCTCTTTACCTGGGTAAGGGATGAGAAACTCACAGCTCACATAACTTGGGTGGCATTTTGCCCTTAGTCTGGAAGTTACATTTTGTTCCCTGTGCGCTCGCCCTTTCGAAATCAGAACCAGATTACCTTCATAAAACATGAGTCACCTAAGCATTAGGTGCCCGATCTCAGCGAGGTGCTCAGGTTAACTCCGTAGCCAACAAAAATAGAAAGCAGTCACTGGAAGAGTGATTCATCCTGCCCAAGTCAGATGCTTACTGTGGGATGTGCTAAAACAACTCTCTTTGGATTTCTGAAACTTGGCAAAGGAAATTTCACATCAGACGTGTAATATTCTTGATTTCTTAAGCCAATGGTCGATCTCAGCAGCGTTAACATCACTGAATTTTCTGTTTGTACTTCTAATTACTTTTCATTACATTTTTGAACTTGTCTGAGACACACTTTAAGACATTTTGGCAGTTTGATTCCCCCCACGATTTCTTAAAATCATGGCTAAAAGCCCAATGTGACATTAATAGATTTTAATTAAGTTCATTACGCTGTTAATTCGAAGTGATCAGAGGTAGTCTAGAACTTCATTGCTGATCTCAGTGGGAACACGGCTGAACATTTTCTGGACAGATGAGCTGACAGACAAGGAGGTGGCTGAGAAGGCTGACTGGAGATACAGCTTATGTGTTACGGGCTGCATTTTCAGGTGGGAATATCCTAGAGCTACTGTATAATGCACCACATATATTTTGTTGGGCAATGAAGTGTTGTCCAAAATTTGATGAAAGTATACAGTAGCTTCAGTGAGATTTTATGCAAATGTCTCAAGAGGAAATACAGATGCTGCAACTCTTAAAATATTCATTGAAAATGGGGAAAACCTTTTTTTATTAAGTACTCCCTGATGTACATATAAATGTTAAAATTGGGAAAAGATGAGACTCTAGCATCAGTCACCATAAAGAGAAAAATCAATTTTGTATAAAAAAGTAGCTTATTCAAGTTAGTTGTGAAACAGAAGAAATTAATTACATCACTACATATTGGAAAAGGGTTGTTCTGTCATGTTGTATTTGGCAAGTCAGGCCGCTGGGAAGAGAGAAAATTATTGAATGAGACAACAGTGAGAGAAAACAGGAAGAACAGCAACATGAAAAGAAAAAGAAAGGGGAGACGAGGAGCTAATAACGACATGCACTGTGAATGGTCCGGAAAGCAAGAGAGAAGACAAATCACTGTATGGTCAGAGAATTCAAGAAAAGACATCAATATAATATGTACCATGAGGCACAAGTCAAGAAGAAATGCAATGTATAATGAAAGGAAGCATCATTAAAAACGTGGGTCAGGGCTCACTGGATGCTGTATCCTCTTGACCCTGCTCTGGCAGCTGTCAGTGGGACATGGCCAAGCCAGCACAGCCAAATCCTAACCTGGGGAAACGCATCCCTGAAAGCAATGCTGGAGCTGCCCATGGCCAGCTGAACACAGCTCAAAACGATGTCAACACTGCTCCAGTCCAGCCCGACCACAGGGTATGTACTGCAAAATGCACAGCAGAGAAAACAAGGGAGCAGCACCATAAAGGAGACCTGGGCAGCTCAGCTCAGCTGAGCCATAAATGCTGCAAGAGGTGCAGGATTTCTCCATGCTCTTGATTGGAACCAATGTCATTTTCATTCAAAAACATTCAAGGAGAGCAGAAGGCATGAACATGAACAGAACGTGAGAAGTGAACTCATAGCTTAAGTATTATGTGCACTGCTGAAAATACAATAATGCCATTGCATTTAACACAGCTTTCCCTCACACTCGTGCTCCTTCAGAGTATGCAAAAATCATTAATCTTCTTTTTCCAATGACCTCCAGCAGAATATCCCTTAAATTCCTAATAGAGCGGAGCACTCCACACCCCACTTCTGGCAGTGTCACCCTATTGAACAGGGAGCCTTATTCAACGTGCTCATAGATGACCAGCACCTGTGCTGAAGGTACAACCCCATGTGCATTGCTGAGGTGCTGCCTTCCTTGGAACAAACCTTGCATCAGAAATGAAGTGCTAAAAAAAACCCCCTTCAATATTATTTTGGCTGTTCTGTAACATTGATATTCATTTTTCCCCGCATTATAGCCTCACTTCTGAAGTTAGAGCAGTAAAAGTAATATCCCGTTGCCATAGGGCAAAAAACTTTCATTCTACACTTAGGTAATGTATGTTAGTACAGCAAGGAAAGTTAGTGAAAAATGGGCTTGTAGAACTGACTCTCTTTAAAGTTAATGTTCCAAACTTCTTTTAATATGATGTAAGTAAGTGAAGTTTTACATCCAGAATTTATTAAGAGGAATTGGGCCTTAAAGGTGCTATCAAAGCCCTGAGAACACTGCAAGAATATAGTCCAACCTTTTAAATTAGATACTATTTTTTTTCCTTTCTTTCTTATTCATGGACTGCTTGAGGTGAAGGACTACACAGAAAAGAAAAAAGAGAGCCTGACAGATATCACTGAAAAACACATCCAAATATTTCACCACCCATACTGATACAGGGAAGAACTGCATCTCACGTCATCTGGAGAGTCCATTTAATCTGCCAAAATCCCATTAGTAATTACTTCACTATTATCCATGTCCCAGAAAGGCTATTATCTTTATCAAGTAATTGGTAGTTCTGACTGTCCCCTTTCAAAGGTTGCAGTCTAAAATTTTTGAGAGAAAATCAGACTGGATGACTATGTGCTGGGTCTTTGCAGCCAGATAAACCCATGTCTAAATCTGTGCAATACTGTCTTAGGTAGGCAGATAAATCATCACAACCAAAACACACTGGTGAGGGTCTACTGAACCATTTTATCATGCCTGTTTGTATTTGTAACTTGTGGTAAAAATTGGGTAACTATAAGGAGTATTTTGCAGTTAAAGAGGGTTAAACTAACATGAATCACCTTGCATTTGTGGCAGACAAGTGGTACGTAGTTGCACAGCCTATTCTTCGGGCTTTGCTAGCATGTGGTAGCTCTTGAAAATATGTCTGAACACTTTGCTGAGGCACATCCAGGCCTGGAGACAGTGTCTCAGGTGGGCTTGACCACCAGCAGGGCACCTAAAGAAAGAACTGCCATCACCCCATCACTAGTTCACTGTAATTCACCGAGGCTGGGAACAGACTCATTCACCCACCTCCTCCCTCTGACGAGGAAACAAGGATGCTCTGTGCCCTTTGTAAATATGCCCATTTCTCCTCTGTTCTCACAACTAACCAAAACCATTTCACTTGAGAATTTACTTGCTTTTATGCTGTACACTACATATATGTTTCCATATTTACAGTTGTTCTTGATGAGCACCAGTAATACCTATGTTTTGCTTCAGCACTTGCACATACGGCAGCTGATAACCTCCACGTCATCACAAAACCCACCAGAAGGCTTTGCCAGGCCAAACTTTGAAAGATATTTAGACTGAGGATCTAGTTTTACTCCTGGTAGAAATTTCAGAAGCAAGCACAACTTATGACTGGGTAGCCCTGAACACGCCTGGGCACCCTTAAGGCAACCTGCAGCCACGGGGGAGGGATGCGGAGACCCTGCAAGCAAAGTGTGGGGCAGGGGCATGCGGACACCATTTCCTTCCTGAGGGCCCCAAATGGCCAAAAAGGCTTCTTTCAAAACTCATCAAATGTGTAAGCACAAGTAAATGCCTTGCTTTTCTCTATATTGTGAAATTTGTACGAATTGTAAAAATGAATCCATGTTTCTGCTTATTTGCCTAACCTAATTTACAGTTCAAAATTTCGAGACCTTACTCAGTTCAGCCATAAACATATTTATTTAGAACAAGGTTTGGCTGGATTAGATTTTGTCATACAAAACATTTCCTAGGCCACATAGAGGGCACAGCATTGTACATGAGAGTGCATTTCTTGCTTTTAGGCAAACTTATAAAGAAGTCTCTACCTCCCTTCCTTCCTGAAAGAAAAACCTTTCATAGTTTTCATAAAGCAGAGTATTTCACAATTACCCATCACCAAAGGCATGTTTAACTTCCCTCGTTTATAGAACTGCTCGATAATATTTACATGTTCTCAGCTCTCGCTGAGCTCCTCTGGTGAGCTCTCCTTCTCGTCTAACACTACTCCTAAGTTCCTGTACTTTCAAAAGTAAATATTTTTCCTTTCTTTCTTTATAAGCACATTGGAGTCATTAATCCCTTCAGAATTTAGTGTATTCATTTCTCCGGCTACAAAAGATCTCGTGTTGGGCTGTACTGAATATTTTCAATTTACCCTGAACTGCAGGAAGGCTCCGAGTTTGTGGCAGGCGTTTGGCACCTTGGCACATGCGACCCTCACCTCGCCTCTTCCTCCTGCCTGCAATTCAAGTTTCTCCCTTTTGTCCTTCCCACATCAGTCAGAGAGATCAGGCGATTCACGGGACTAGCACCTCCTCCACATGGTGACGGGTTGTGCAAGAAAGTCCCATGTGATAACGAAGCCTTTTGCCATTCACATGGAGACATGAGCATTTAACCACAGCGACCACGTGTTTAAAAGGAGAAAGATGGATACGGACAAGCCCGTATCACACGTTCTAACAATTTGAAAGAAAAGATTATTAAAATTGAAAATAAATCAAAAAAAAGTGAAAATGGGCACAAGATGGCAAAAGCGTCATTCATTCCCCTGTTTCTACTTCAGGGATTTAAGACTATACCAAAAGATGAGGACTAATCAGGTGATGCATATTCTCGCTTGGTTTTTGATCATTTTAAGCTCATTGAACCTGGCAGAACATTTCCTAAAGGCTGCCAAAACCTGAAATCAATTTGCAGAAGAAACAATAATCAGTCATTAATTGATTTCTGATTCCCTGTTTATCCCAATCAAATTCATCCACGTGTTCTCCTGTAAATCAGTGATTGCTTATCAGTCACCTTATCTCCTTTATCCTTCCCTGAAGGATGGAGCAAAAAAGCCTGTCAAGGACAAGGGACTGTAACTCTATGGGATGCCACCAACCAGGCTGACTGACCCCACATCAGGTTTCCCTTTATTTTTGCATGAAGTTTGTTTTCAGGCTTTCACGACAAAAATGTGCTTATCTGTACACAGCTGCATCTGACAAGCTGTCTTGCCAAGAAGACTGGATCTTCATTCAAGCATTTTTTTTTTATATAAATTCATCAAACTTCATTTCCATTTCACTAGTTGAAAATCTGAACTCATACTTCTTTCTCATACTTAATATTTTACTCACTCCATTTACAAAATACACACTTAAAGAAGGAATTGCATTTCAGAGACGGCAGAAAGGCAAGTAGAAAGAATTCAGCAATGAGATTCACCTTTACAGTTTGGGTTTGAGTGTGAACCAGAGGCTCTGGAAGGCAGCCCTGCTATTCAGCTGTGCTGCGGTGGAAAATAACCCACAGCTCTAACCAAAGCCCAGCCCGTCACAATTCAACGTATGAATGATTTCAGATGGCAAAACATGTTCTCCAGCATGCTGTGTATGGGAGCAGATGGGACAAACTCACTCTTAGAAATATGGTACTTCTAATGGTTTGACAAGATGTTCTGCAAAGAGCCCACAGGCTGCTCAGGGGACAATCCCTGGTTCACATTCAAATGAGTATTGTCCACTGTCACTCGGGAGTCTTCCTCCAGAACCACTTTTTGCTCACTAGAAAAGTTGGAGCTGCTGTCACAGTTCCAGGGGAAGCTCATTCAATGTCTTTCCAACAACTGAACCTCACTGAAATATAAACTTCAGTCTCAAGCCCTGCTTGGCCTGTGGGCAGGACAACCCCCAGCACTACCATGAGAAAGAAAAAAAATATCCTATTTCAAACCTTTCAACCACATATTACTTTTCTTTCCCCTTCTCATCATGAACTGTTACACTTTCATTCTGCTCTGGAAGCCATTAGGAGTATATGCAAATAAAACCCCGCACTTTTATAAAGAAATACTGTGTGTCAGTTCTAATTCTTCATCACCTTAAAGAGAGCTTTTGCAAGTTCGGCAGGGCTACGTCTATATTTCAGGGCTGCTTTGAGGGGCAATGTATCACGATGGCAGGCCCTATGGCACCCTGTAACCTCTCACGCATAGGTAACTTGAATTAGAAAGGCAATGATGTATTTATAATACAATTAAAAGCATGTTTCAGCATTCCCTTAAGGAACCGCCCTTTCCTATTATTTTCTGCTCCAGGTGCATTAACCTGCGTGGCAGCCCACCGCGATAAAGACACCACTTGTTCCCATCGCTGAAGTTTAAATACGGAGTGTGAAAACCAATTCTGGATTTCCATAACCTTGAAATGTCACCACACACGGATTATACTCACGCTTAAACACAGCCTGCTCTTTTAAAGAGAACCTTTAGAAGTCCTCACACACAAACACGGCTTCGTGCTCTTTGGCAGCAACACATTTCACCGAGGAGCGTGTGATTCCATTTGCTGTGGGAATGCAATAAGCCAAAGGCGAACATGTAATCACACAGCCAGGAAAAATAGTAATACACAGGCAAGGCAAAAAAAAAAAAAAAAAAAAAAGAAAGCAGGGACAAGAAGTAAAGAGCAAGACAAAACAGATAAACAAAGTAGTTTCACGCTAACCTTTTCATTACACTAAACAAAATTATATAAAATAAGTTTTGCTGCACTGCAGCAGGACCGTTTCAACTCACATCTGCCCCAGACAACTCTTCTCAAAACACAGTTGAGGTGTCCCACCATACCACAGGTGAGCAGCCGGCTGCTGGGGTACCCACCAAGTGTCCCCAGACCAGGAACCAACTATTCCTGACGTATTCTGGAACCTGCAGCCCCTCTGAATCACGCCTTTGCAGAAACAAAATGAACCTTGCCTTTTGCAGCTTTTCTGCATCGATTGCCTACCAATTTCCAAAGGTGTAATAGAGCTCCAGACCAAGGCACGGTGATAGCTCGCTACATCACCCTGAAGCTGGTTTCTGCGTGCAGCCACTGCTATTACCTCGTACCGACCTACTCAGCTCAGCCGATACTCGAGAGCGAAGAGAAGCTGCGCAATGACAACCCGGCTAGTGATCTGCTCTGCAAATCGCTCCCACCAGCCCCAGCTTATCGAAATCCGGCTTCTCCAGAACAACCTCCAAAACATGACTAAAAGGCTGATTCTCCTCCAACAATATCTATCTTGGTTCGTGCTGTAAAATAATCAATTACACTAAATGGAATTATTTATACAGAATGCGAAAGCAGTTTGGCTTTGGTGGAAGTAATATGCTTATCGGATAGATTACTATCTAATAGGCTTTTCTCTCTGAAAGTATAGCTGTTCCTGATAGTCTATCAAACCTCTTATGTAAATTACTTTGCTCTTGACAACATAAATTAGATAAAAGAACTATATTTTGTTTACAGACCTCAAGTAACAAGATTTTAAATATATTTAAAAGCCGTGCCAATAGAATCAAAGACTGTGTTTATGAACTAAAATTGCCTTAGCTTATTTCAACTAATGAAACAAAAGTGACCTCTGCATACTATTTGTAAATACGGTACTCCACAAAAATCAAATATTTATGCCTTTGGTCTAGACAAATTAATATACAATTTCTCTATCACAGGAACAAGAAGGCAATGCCCTCCTTAATGCATGCCTTAATGGAGTATCTTATTTCTCTTGGGTCAGCTCAGAAGAGCTGAGGGCTGCACAACAGGGTTCAAGGCAACAGCTAGATGGAAGGGAGCAGAAAGAGCTGATGGTGAAAGCCACTTGGTGAACACCACCAGCCCATAGGGACACCAAATGCTGCCTGTTCCCGGAGACTGCACAGTCAGCTGATGCTTCATGAAAACTTACTCAGAAACATATTTAAGAAAATTTACTCAGATTTCTAGGGGCTGCTCTTTGACTTCTCTTCTTACCCCTTTCCTTCAGGAAGATGGTAGAGGAGCCCTTGTACTGCAGCTGGAATAAGAGGAAATGTGTTTCTCCTGTCTTTGCAGATGTATTACAAGTCCTAAAAGCACTCTTTGTAATACCTTTATCATACGCAAGCCTAAAAACCCATTTCTTAAGATGTATGCAGTAATTAGAGGCAATGTCTAACTTAGGAATATATTTAGCAATAAAGAAATCATATCTTACAAAGCAAAACTTCAGACTTGCATTCATCTGAAGTACAGGATGAGAGAGATTGGGGGATTTGTAGACTCATTTTTAAAAACTGGGTAAAATACAGCACAAAAGCAGTTTGGCTCTGTATGCCCATTTCACAGCTCTGGATTAGTTAATATCAAGTAAATTACACTTGGCCTTGGCCCAGAGTTTGGCTAAACAAAAAATAACAACGCATGTTAAAACGAGTCTTAAATAATTTCCCAAAAGCCCAGATGACTTCTGTTATGAGATGCAAGTAAGCGTTTTTGCCAAAAGAGAACAAATAATTTATGATACCATTTAAAAGCTGGTAACTGCTTCTCTTACCTGAAAAAAAAAAAGAAAAAAAGTAAAAATGAGTCCCTGGCTTGATTATGATTCACTGCATGTATCGAGCCTCTGCATCATGGGACTAGAGTATCCTTTTATCTGTGTTATTCGTCAGGACAGATTGAATAATGACAAGTGGAGTGCCGAGCTGGAGTTTACTCGCAGATTGGTTAACATCATTTTGTTCCCACAACAAGTCTCATCGGCCCTTATCAGGAGTCTCCCAGAATTGTTTGAAAGTTACAGGCAGCACACCAAGAAAATTAATTTCCCAGTGTTGTCCAAATCTTGTTACCCTTATTCACACAAAGTAATTCAACAATCTTAGCACAGAACACGGCCACATTTTTTGCTTAGTCTTACAAAAACCAGTAACGTATAATTTCTAGGGACCTGTGAAGGGTTCATTTTTCATTAGGCTGACACATGGCATTTTCTTTTCTATGTACATATTTTATTGCTGTTTACTCGATGTTTATTTGCAGCAGTTATAAACTTTACTCACCAACAAACTACAACTTTTGGAGGGTCTTAAGAGAAACACGGTCTGTCCTGCAACTGCTTCTGGGACCCAAAAGGGTGGGTCAGCTCCATCCGAAGAAGGAACTCCACCGGAGTGGGGACACCACTTCTGATGTACGGTATGATAATGCTAGGGATGTTTTTATGCCTCAGGAAACCCAACGCTCTGTATTTTCAAAGAATGTAGATTTTCTGAGCTCACTACCAGAATTAGGAAAAATATACATGAATCAGGCTATGTTTTATTCTTTCAAGTTTGTTCTGAGACTTCAGCTTTATGAATGAATCAAGTAAAAATGATGCAACGGGAAGCAGTTTGTAGAACAGACTGACCGTAGAGCTGAATTGAGGGAGAAAGGTTTTGGATGAAAAGAATTGCACCAGGACCTTCTAACTCAAACAAGGAGAGACACAGCTTTTAATGGTGGTTTCCTACAGCAAACATAGGCTCTATGCACCCTGCATGTCTGCATGAGCAATTGTGGGTCTCTGCCACGAATTTTTAAACACATATTACATTTTTAATCAAATTCAGCACAAGCAATCTTGATGATTTCATTTACTTTCTGCTTTAGTTGAGACTTCAGCATGCAGCAAAGAAAACAAATCTATGGTTTGAGCTTTACACTTCACTTGTCCTCAAAGAAACTTCTAACATTTTATTTCACATTAGCATCTGTGGAAGCCACCCAAAACCATTCACAGCAGCACGGCCTCAAGTGAGAGGTGGTTTCTACCCATCTGAGTAGTTTCAGTCCTGGGACTTGCTTGGAGATCCTGCCTGTGGCTGTTTCCAGTCACCCTAATTCCTGGGAAAGTTTTGCATTGGAGTTTTTTCATTTCAAGTGACTCTGTTCTGATTCAGGCATACAGGTAAGAGGCCAACAGTGACTCATGGGGCAATTGCTAGGTTAGGCTTCTGTTTCAGAACCAGCAAATCTAAATATATTCCTCCGAACAGACGCTGCGGTCAAATGTGCTGTTCTGCACAAAGCCGAGCGATCGCGAAGTCACCACCTCACACCCACGCTGAGCTGCTCCTCGGTCCACCCCCACGCAGGGCACCGCACACCCAGCCATCCCGCGACCCAGTTCTGTCAAACCAGCCTGGATTTCTAAAACCTGCTATTAAAAGTGTTTAAGCCAGTTTGGATCTTTGCGGCAGAACCCAGCCAAGGATTTGTGTATTTATGCCAGTAGATGGGAGAAAAGCAAAAAATCTCCAAAGGAGGAACCTCTCTAAACCTCCTCATCACTTCTGACCACTGTGTCACCCTCCCTAGGACCAGTCACCTTCTTGATCCACGCTACACATCATCCCACAAGTTGGGGAACAGCAAAGAGAGCTTATAAAATAATTCAACGCTCAGTGTTTACCTTCACCAGGTTTGAAGACATGATTATTTTTTTTTTTTACTTTATAGGCTGGAGGCAGTCATATTAAATAAAATTCACAGTACTTTACTGAGGAACTAGGGAAAAACACTGAGGCCGCAGACCTCTCCAACACGGATGCCGAACAGATGTTTTCAATGTCTATTTGCATTTTGAACTGAAATTAAAGGGCACAAATCTCAATGGCTTTAAGATCTCTGCCAACAACTTGTGAATACTAACAAATGGCACCTAATGATCCATTAAAATGGGTGATTTTTCTTATTCTTCTTTTTGGGAAGTAAAGATTTAACTAACTAAACAAAATAAAAAAGAGAGAGAAGTGAAAAAATATCAAATAATAAAATCAAGAACTTGAAACAGGATCTTAAAGCCCCAGCTACAAAGCCTGACAGCCATGCAAAAGTCTGACAGCAGAGATAGGGTTTAATATTCTCTTATATGAGGGAGCTTTGAATCTCATTTAATTTTATCAGATTTAGAATCATTTGCTAGGGGCCAGACAGCCAACTAGTGTAAATCAGTTGAGCTCCATTAACTTCTACGGAATTACAGTTTCCAATTTACATCAGCTGAGAACCTCGCTGTTATGCTACTATTATTAGCTGCTATTTATAATGCAATAATACCTAGAGCAGTCATCTCAAACATGTGGCTCAACAGGCTTTCTGACGTTGCTTGCAGACACTGGAAGACTCTGCTCCTTTAGCCCATGTTGCCCAGAAAAGCAAAGTTGCCTGGATTGTACTACTTGCTCCATGTTCAACCAAATGGACTACTGAGGCTGGAGTCTATTGGTTAATGCTGAAATCTGAGCCTAGGTTGGCTATGATATAGATAAACATAATAATCACAAACCCAATAAAAATTGGGTTTGAGCTGCTCCTTCTACAAAATCTCATAATCTGTGAGGGATTGGGAAGGAGGAAAAAGGGCCAGAGAAATGATGTGAGGTTCCATGGAAGGCCAGCTGTAGAAGCTGCATGGAGGAGGGGAATGCCAGCACTATCTGCTGTGATGGCTGGACCACTTGCTTCTCAGGGAGTCAAAAATCATCCGCATTCAAAGCTGTACAGGTGACTACAGAGATCCACATCCCTCAACTCCTGCAGTGAAGGGAGTCAGTTCTGAGCTAGAATATCCTAGATTTAAAAAGAAGTTTCTGAAGTTGATGCATTGAGAATATTCACACCAACTAAATTTATGATCTAAGTTATGTGATTAAATTCAGCGGCTAGAGACATTCCTTCAAGTGCCATTTGGTGCAGAAGCATAACTTAGATGCCCTGAATTATTTTCTGAAGGATTCTAATTCTCTCTCTTGGCTATTCAGAAGACACTAAGGAACTCCTCTATTCCTTGGAATTAGACATCAAAGTAGAATGATAACAGAAACAATTCCCCACATCCATCTTGGGGGGACAGACAGGTTTTGATACCTTCATGTGAGTGTCTCTCTCTGCTCAGCATTCATTTGTTATGGATGTACATGCTACTCTTGCACTGTCCAAAGAAAGACCTGTCTGTGACTCAGTCACAGTCCTTCAAGTCACGTAGAGGATGTTTTCTTATTGACTCTGTGGGATGCTTGACCTTCACACAAAATCGGGAAGCGTTTTTGCTCACACCTGCTAGATTAGCTGCAGATCCTGTTTCATGCTCAGATTTATCCGTCTCCTCTTCTGCAACACAGAGTGAAGGCAGATCCCAACCACAACGCCGGAATCCCCTTCAGAGACGAACCAGACTTTTCTCTGAGCTTTGGCACTGTCCTGTTCCCACATCTAGGCAATGTGGGAGGATGCAGACACAGATCTGCTGGGACCAGGAGGAGGCAGACAGAGAAGAGACACTAAAGAAATGATCATTCCCATTAACAAATGTAGCATGAAACCTGTATCTCATGGTGCGATGAAAACTTTGAAGTATTTCTAATCAAAGCAGCCTGTGTTCGTTCCCTGGGTGGCTCCCCATTTTGAAGCCGAACTTCCATTAAGTTCAAGGGTTCAGGAAGAGAAATCCAGTGCAGAGCTTTCTCTTTTTATTTATGAACTCCTACTCAGTATAGACTTCAATCTCACAAAGTGCTTAAACTTATGCAAAGTGTCTCTGAAGCAAACGGGACTGTTCACACGCCTGAAGTGCAGTCCTTTGCTGGATCAGGGTGGCAGCTCACTTCTTGTTAGTCTTTCCGAGCTCTCTATACATTCTGTTCAAACATTTTCTAAGGCACACAGGTTAGTGTTAAATATAGAAAGCCCTGTGTTCAATTTTTTTTTTTCCCTGAGACTGTCACACGCTGCTGAGCTGTGCAGCCGTGCTGTGCACAGATCTGCAGAACATGAGGCTGTCACTGCCTGTCCACCACGACAGCGGTGCAAGACAGATCATCTCTGAACTTATAAATATTAAGAAAAAGTTTTCCATTAGGACCCAATAACTGTTACTTGCTTATAGCAAATACCGCATTAGACTATCTTATTCTGCCCCTGTCAATAATTTGGCTGAGCACAAATCCTGAGCCGTTTGCCAGGTTTGTGCTGCTCTCTTGGAGGACGATTGAGAGCTCCAAATAGACTGATCAAGCAACCCATTAATATTTCACAGCTGGGCCTGGGTTGACTGGCAGTAATTATTCCACAGATTACTTTTTCATTTGAAGTGCAGCTGGTCATCCATTACTTTCTCCACGGCTTTGAAGGTCCAATAATTCCAATTATTTTTATCAACAGAGGACAGGTAAACTGGCTGTATGGAAATCTTCCCCAACATGGGCACTAAGTAGGTGACGGGAAGCCCACCTCCATTACAAATCCACTCCTGAGAGCCGAGATGTTTGTGTACAGCAGCAGATTTTCCAATCTAGAACCTAGCACGTATTACTGCTATTAAAGACCTGTAGCTTTGGCCTGTGCTTAAAGCTGGCAGTCACTAATCCCTCCCTCTCCAATTACCTTGGACAGGACTGGATCATCAACTGGTTTCCATTAATGAAGATACTGGCCAAATCTTTAAGGGGCATACTTCAAAAAAATAAAGTGCAGGGCCATGGGGAAACAATGGCCAATCTGGTCCCTGAAGGCCACGTAGGGTCCTCCTCATTAATCAGCTGCTCCAGCAGGCACATAACATAGTCCAGGCAGGACCACTGGCTTTGAGCTCCTGGAGAGGAGCATGAGGCTGAAGGGACACCAGGGCAACTGTCTCGTGTTGAGGGAATCTGTTGAATCCAGATATGAAACTTCTGCTTTCACAAGGCATCGCAGCAGGAATTGCCTGTGTTGTTCAGAGCAAAGGAAGACTTTCAAGCTCTCCCTCATTTCTTGCCAGCTTTGTCTTTGCAAACAGCACCATGACTCAATGCTGGGGAGCTTGAAACCAGAAAGGGTTCACCATAAAATTGGCAATCAGATCCGGTCTGCAAGTCAGCATTTAATCTTGGAAACATTAGCTGGATTGAACCTGACTGCTGATGAATTATTCTCCCTCGCTTGACTGGAAGGTCATAAACATCCCCGATATTAATGGCCTGGTGTAAGTCAAGGCTCCACGTGGATGGACTGTTCTCTCCCCATTCCTCATCCACCGAGAACTTTCTGCTCCACTTGTTCAGCAAGTGGGCACTTTGAATAATGTGGGAAAATGCCACTTATCTATTCATAGGGTTCCTCCGTCTCACTACGGCAGTACTGCCAAGTTTGCCGCAGGACAGATTTTTTTTCTGCACCTATTTTTCTTAATCTAAAGGTCCATTTAAGAGATCTGTTCTACAAAATGATAGCTCTGGTGTCCACTGCTCTGCTTTAATAGCAGCTCCATTTATTTCATCCTTTCGGTGGGAGTGAGATTGCTTCTCTTGGACTCAGTGGGTGGGAAACTTCTGCAATTTTTTTCATGCCATTGCTTGAGCCTGTGCTTTGCAGCAGCTTCTATTACGTTAGGACCAGGCTAATAAGATTAACAAAGCAAGGCTGTAGGGCTCTTCATTTTCCCATTATTCTGTTCAAGATCCTTCTTCTCCCCAGCGCCACATGCAAGCAAAGTGACTGAATGAGTGTGTTAAGCGCATGCTGCCCTCTGTGTTCCTCTATATACTGCTCCTAATACAACTTCATGGAGTATGAAGCTCAGGGGTGGATGCAGAGAGGTACATTTTGGGATATACTCCTCCACAGACCGCATTGAAGCTACTGCCTCAAACCTACAGAGCTGATGATCCTTGGGACTGTTCATGCTTTGTCTTGATGTGAGAGTCTGCGCGCTCCTGCACAGCGCCACGTGGAGAGATACCAGAGACCACGTACAGCCAGCAAGTCCCAGCTTTCTGTGGGCAGATACTGCATGTTTGTTAAACCTGAACTGGATTTCTCCTTCCAAGCAGCCACTCGTAAGGCTGAAGACCCAATTGTGCCAGTAACAGCCTCACCTGGAAGCCAGGCTTTCTTATGCAAAACACAAGAGATTGCCCCTACACACCACAATCATTTAAAATAACTTGGAAAGTGCTACAAAAAGTGCCCTTATTTCAGCTCACTGAGTATGAAATACATGCATCCATACATTCAGGAAAGTTACAAGATGATAATTTTATTGGCTATAATATCCCATCTTACTGAGTCCCTGAAGGCACACTACACAATCCACCGAGCACAGGAGCATCCCAGCAGGTACGTCTACATTGCTTCCTTAAAAAAAGAGCAAAAAGGAGCCCTGGGAGCAGCTGAGAGCAGAGAGTGCTGCCACACTCGCCTCCTGACCACGCACGGGCCTCTCAGGCAACTGGCAGACCCTCTCGAAGCAAATCCCCCTGAGCATGCCTGCTGCCAGCCAAAACAGCCCCCCAGCAGCCGGAGCCACCTCGTCTGCACCCCACAGCCCCCAAGGACTCCAGGTGACACTTCCCAGACGTGGCACTGGGAAGCCGTGACCTCCCGAGGTTGCCGGTCTGGAAGAGCAACAGGTTTTGCATCAGGAGTTTGTTCATCCCAACGCGTGCCCTGCCTCTGTCTGGGAAAGCTGGGGCAATCAAATATTTAACATATTGAACGAGAGCACTCCCAGCTAAGAGGAACAGCAATTAAAGACCTGCTGACTCATCAGATATCAACGGGGAAGCGACACAGTGGGGAATTGAAATATTCTGAAGGAGCCAGACGTTCGCAGTGCACTGGGCCAGGAATTCACACTAACAGCGTCCCCAAACAAGCTGGGAACAATGCTTAAAATCCCCAGTGGGAAGCTGCATCATCAATAGGGGAAAAAAAACATAGGAAAATGGGTATTTCAAAATTTATAAAGAATCCATCCTTTATTCTGCAATAAAAATGACTGAAGATGGTAGCACTACGGTCCTAGATGCCTGGAATCCATCTGTACACCACAAGGAGCAATTTAGATATTTTGGAAAACATGCTCCTTCAGCTTGCTCTGCAGGCTGACCCACTTCTGTGTGCACACCTCAGGCACGCACAGACATTTCATTACGGGATCTCAGTATCTGCTCGCCTGTCTCCTGCTTGCTGGCCCCGAACCAATGCCCTGACTGGAGGAAGATGTGTGTGGGTCTGATCACGGAACACTGGATCTTAAGGTCACATCTGATTTGGCTTGAGCAGAAGACAGCATGTCTAATTGCTGAATCAGCATACTCACGGCACTCACGGAAAAGGATGAGAAGGCAAACCTCAAGTCCAACAAAGTCATCCATGAGCCTAACAAAAGCAAAACTGGACCTGCAGGCATTAACATCCACATGAGCACACTGCTCTGAACACAGAGGTCCTGTAAGTGCCAATACCATGTGAAGTGACTTGGAACTTTCTGGGATTCATTAAAAACCTAAGAAATGGAGACATTCCTATAGCTGACGATGCTGAACAGGTACCTACTACGTATTTCCACACCTTACAGACAAGCGTATGGCATTGCTCACTGGGCAGCAGCTGGGCAGGCGGCACAGAACTGGACAGGAGACCAAATCTTTGGTTACGAGACAGTTTTAGCACCTTCTTTGCTGCAAAAAAAGGCTCAAGTAGCTGCATAAGTCAGTACAGGACTAGAAACTTACAACCTACCAGCCATCCCTTTGGGAAAATGTCCTTTATGTCACCATATGTTTTACTTCTCCAAATGTCACAACGAAAGACAAATAAACTTCCTCTCTGCAATATCAGAAGTGTGATTTATAAACCACAAGGACAAGCCAAAGCTGCTGTTTTTCTCTGCTCAAAAACGTTCCTCTGCTCCCTTTTCCATAAACCTTCCCGAAATCCTGCAAATATCCCCACAAAATTACCCACCTGTAGAGACAATACCCCGATTCCACCGCCAGAAGGAGGTCACTCGAGCGAGTCCGTATATCTCAGTTCAGGTGCTCATTTTTAAGTTTGGCTAACCTTAAAGCATTATGCCCTTTAAGTGCATATCGCTTTAGCCCTGAAATACTTAATCATTAACGATTTAAAGCAGAAAGGAATTTAAGTGAGTTAGACATCCTGTAATAGGCCTTTTGACTAAGGCCATTAGGAACATTTTGGTTCAGTTCAGGCATAATTTATCATCCTGAGTGGAATTCACCTGAAAGGCAGGCACTGCCTTCTGATCTTGTAGATCTTCTCATAAAAAAAAAAAAAAAAAAAAAAGTAAAAAAAACAAATCAGCTTTTCTGATTTCCTAAATAGCTTAAGGTTGTGAATGCCAGATAGCTTCCAGCCAGGCATTTACTGCTGTCTTTAATAGCCAAAGCCTATCAGAAACCTCCTGAGGCTAAATACAGAGGAGAGAGCAAAAAAAGTAATCATTTTATATTCCAATCTCTGGTTGGAAAAACCTGCTGAAAGAAGGTTAAAGCAGTGTAGGCTGGTCTCCTTACCATTTCTAACTCACCAGTTAATTATCACAGCTTGGCCAGTTCCTTGGCCAACAAGCAGCTTTGCTGACTTCAGGGCACCCACGGAAGCAGCAGAGCTGCCCTGGGACCTCTGCAGCAGCATCTCCCAACACTAATGGACCTTTGGATAGCAACAGTAAATTAAGAAAAGGGCACAGCTTAGCTATTAAATAGCAGCAGGACCATAAAATAAGACATTTCAGCATCTATATGTGATTTTTAGGCTGGTGTCAACTTACAGTGATGCTCCAGTTATTCTGTGGAATAGAAAGTCTGACAGCCTTTATAAGCGTGGCTCATTTTTATATGGGAAACATATAAAAATGCTGATGCATTATACTGTTGTATATAAACATGAAAAATAGCAAAGGTAAGCCAGAAAAGGTTCAAGTCCTTCAGAATGTAATAGAAAAAATATCCAGCCATCTTTCTGAGTGATTACAGAAAATTACATCCCTATCAAAGAACTGTGAAAGATAACAAAAAGCTCCTCGGATGGACGTGTTCTCTGCTTAATTTAGTAGATTTT
The DNA here is from genome assembly GCA_026546715.1 of Gallinago undulata. Taxonomy (NCBI): domain Eukaryota; kingdom Metazoa; phylum Chordata; class Aves; order Charadriiformes; family Scolopacidae; genus Gallinago; species Gallinago undulata. Next base: position 47,502,520 of record JAOTQQ010000052.1, on the reverse strand, counting down.
GAATGTCATTTCTACCGAGGCATAGCAATTTCATTGCTCTTAAGTTTTAAATAATTTTTTTTTTTCCTATACAGACAAGCATGCAAAGGGAATGAAACACCTGAAACACATCTCAAAATATCTGAATATAAAAAGGCTGTGTTCTCACATTACACTGGTAACAGCGATGTGTATTACCTCCTTCCCCTCCCTATAATTTGAAGATCCATGCCACAACATTTCTTTAACACAAGACATGGGCCAGCCTGGCACTTCAGCTGCAGAAAACTGGGTACAGCTGGGCTGGCAGGCGTCAGCACAGGAAAAATATTGTATTGGAAAGGAAGGTTTACTCCTTTGACGATATAGAGACGATGTTGAGTGCCTGACTTGGCATGGCTGTGAATGGGTCCAGAAAGATGGGAACTTATTAATAAGAAATACATCAGACCTCCTTTTTCTCTTACTAGTGAACATGGATGGACAGTGAGGAAGGAACATGCATGGTCTTAGACCACCATTGACTGCAATTTTTTTAAAACTCTACTATACTCATTAAGACACAACGGAGACACATCCACCACATTCATTGAGGTCATCTGTCCCTCATCCCCACAGCAAGACATGACGACCGGCTACTGCTGCGTGACTGCAGCCTGGAAGTATGGGCAACTGCTCTGCTTCCACTTTTTATCATTTTAAAGGATTTTCATGGGGGCTGGCAGCGTTGGTAAGCGATTAGTGTATATTACTAAGACAATTCACAGGGCTCCTATAAGCCAGAAGGAGCCACGCTGGGAGATCTGCTTTCTGCTCTAAATATAGCAGTGCAAGAAATGAAATCCAAGTGCCAGATTTCAGAGGGATTTCCCAGGGTGAAATGCACTGCACACATGGCTCATTAGAGACCTTTGAAACAAAAACAAGAACTACAGATTGCACCAGTGTATTCCCTCCCCAGTGCTGTTACTGAAAACATTTTGGATGAATGGTGGTCATTTCCCCACCATGAATCTCATCTTCTCTCTGCACTTGTTTTCAGTAAGCATTGCAGCCAGCTCATCCAATACGAGCATCAGCGATAATTGTGACTGAGCAGTGAATTTAGCCATGGAACTTCACATTTCTTATTGAATGGATTCATTTTACGAACAGGAAAACAGAAAATGAGGAAAAGGAAAGAAAGAAATGAGTACAGTGGATTAGCATACTCTCATTTACTGGGGTTCATGTATAATTGTCTACCATTTCCAGGTTCCTGTGCCATGTTTCCAAAGCTGGGAGCTTGCTTCTGTAAGACTTCAGAGCACAGATTTGTCATTATTTCCAGCTATTTCTGTCCACAGAGCTCTCTTGGGTACTTGTCAGTGTTCTGTACTGCATAAATTCTCACAGCATCTATGTATTTGTTTTAAACTGACAAACTTAATAGGCGAGTGAAATCCATTTAAGGTGTCACCCTATAGACTATTACCAACCCAAAGCAACACTCTCTCTTGTTCCCTATGCGGGGAAAAAAAAAAACCAAACTGAAAACCCCCAAAGCAAGACACACTCTTCTTTCCAATTGCTCAGATATTGGCTGTATTTCAAAGTTTAAAACCCTTTCCTTTGCTGTCTGCCTTCTGGAGCTGTACGCTGCCAGCCCTTTCTTCTCTCATTTCTACCTGTGCAGAAGGGATGCCATGGATATACACCCCTGTAAGAGGAGAACCAAGTCGTGTATCAGACATATTCGATGTTTATTCAGCATACTCTACAGACAAAAGGGAATTAACTGCCTTCCCAGCACCAGGCTCTGACCCCACCTGCAGAACAGATTTCTCCCCAGAGTGTGAGGCCCTTCCCTGCTTCTATAGGGAAATATTTTAATGCCTTTCATTTTGGTGACTGCAAATTTCTCACGAGTTACAGTGAATTGGTCTGACTGGTACCTGGGAGGATGGGAAACACAACCACTGTGCTGCTCCTATGGGTGAGGAAGCCGAGGAAGCCCACAGGGCTCCTGACTGCAAGCACCATGCTGGCACTGGGGTCTTCACTGGCCTCAGTCTCCCCACACAGAGAACTGTTTTTCAGTCCTGAATGCGTAAAAGCTCCTCATTCTCAGCTCAAAGAAACGAGGTTTGACAAGGCAAATTGTTCTGCAGAAAAGCTTCCTATTAGAAAACGGGAGTAGCGGCAGCAGATGTAGCTCCACTGGGAAGAAGAAAGGAATTAAGCACATCTGCCTTCTAACATACAGGGTTTTGCTTGGGCAACCCATGAGTCTGAATCACTTATAGTACTAACAAAGACAAACACCATTGGTCAATAGGTCGTCAAGTAACTTCAAATGAAGATAAAATTTGCCTTATAATCTCTATCTGCTGGTGAACTGAATCGTTCTCCCTTCTATGCAATGCAGTTTTCTGTAAAACCACAGCAGAATTGCTAAGATCCACCCAATCTTCCTATAACCCAGCCATCAGCTACTCAGGCTAAGGTTCCTCCCCTTCACAAGACCCAAGGCTTTTCTGCAAACCTTCTATCAGTCTCTGTTGATATCCCCTCTCTGTAAATAAGTGCTTGATTCAGAAGTGGTTGGTGTGCACAAATAAATAATTAGCAGGAATTCCCTTTCTAGCATGTAGGGAAAGACTGTAAATGGCATTTGATTTCCTAGTTTCCCAGAACAAAATTCTTTAATGCCTTGTTTTGAAAGATTAAATATTTATTGTCAGAAACAATACCACCCTACTAAATAACCTGAATCAAAATCAGCACCTACACACGTCTATATGACTTGCACCTACACAAAATACAAGTATTTCAGGGCACTGCTTGCAGAACTAACATGCTTTCTAAAAGGCAGAGGTACACTTTGCCAAGCACATTTGCTTGCTAAGAAATAACCAAGGCAGGTCACACGTGTCTTCATGTATTTAACTGTAGCTGCAACTTTAAAAAATATGACCAATCTGCTGCTGACAGACAATGGCATTTCCATTTCCGACTCACCTGTAGCCCCCTAAGAGGTCACTTATGGATTTCAGTCCATCTAGACATTTTACGTGTTTTGGCACACGTTAAAAAGAACCTTCAGGATAATAAAAGGTGGAAATCAGAGGCATGTTCCTGCTGACTTGTGTGATATGAGGCATTAAGGAACAACGCAAGAACACAGGAAAGCAAAACGCTCGCATGTTTTTCAACACGGGCATCTTCAGTGGGAGAATAAACAGTAGAAAATGATGGTGTCTGCTGCTGCCACAGACACACTTTTAGTTTTGTCGTGCCTGTTTTCACATCCATAGTATGAGGAGGGATTTTAACAGAGCTGAAGGGTGCAATCCGAATGACTGTGCTGCCAGAAGCATCACGGAAACGCTGGTAGTCGTAATTAGGCAGAATGTCTAATTGAAGTGCCACACACTCCAGTCTGGGGTGGTGGCTTTAATGCTGGATGCTGCTCTCCCCTCAAGACACAGTATCCCAGGTCCCATCACACCACTCTGGCCACAGCTCCCTCTCTGCACCCAACAGGCACTGTGGCGAGAGGAGCAGGGCTGGTTCCTGACACCCCTGCCACGGATGGGGGGGTTCTCAAGGGGCATGGCTGCTTCAGGGGCACACTCCGTGCACCAGGAATACCAAGCAACGCACTGGGCAAGCATCCTAGAAAAGGTTGCCTAATCCCACATTCCCAGGTCTACGCCAACTGCCAGATGATAAACTGTTTGTCACAACGAAGATCCGCTTCTTGCAGCAACAAAGACTAAGCCTGTGGCCTCGGAGCCCTGTGAAGGTGGAGCAACAGGGAGATGTCCAAGATGTTCCCAACCCCAGAGGCAGTGCCTGTGCTCAGCTTTATAATCTGTATCTGCCCCCCTCCCATGCTTCGCAGGACACGCTAAGCCAAAAGGCTTGGAATTTTTTTCTAGAATAACCAAAATACTATTGGAAGCCAACAAAAACTGTACAAACCCAGAAACCTGTGGTGGCTTTCTGGGGAACTTAGACAAGACATGCACCCCTGCACCAGTTTGTGGAGGACACCATCACACAGCAAGGTGAGTTCAGGAGAATAAAGTTCTCATAAAGACACCACAAACTAGGTTTTAGAGTAATTAAACTTTAATTTTAGCTGGTTAACCCACACTGAAGAATCATTTATGAAGACCCTCAGTCACCTTAATTGCATAAGGATAAAATAATTTTCAGGGGCCCCATGTGTGGGAGTAAACTTTTCAGGTTTGGGGTTTGTTGTTTTTTCTTTTCCTTTTCCTGTGGTGGGATGGAAACTCTAAAGACTTCAATTAGAAGCAATTACTGGAGATGTAGAGGCTTCTCTGAGGTTAAGCTGCCCTTCATTTTCTCAAGAGAAGCCTTTAATTAAATGCAAATAATCACAAATTTCATATAGCAGATTGCCATAATTTCACTATTAGTTACTGCATCTCATTTAAAACTAGAAGAGGTGGGCAGTAGTGCTGGGCGGATGCAAAGTAATGAGAATTCAAGAGGTCAAGGCTGAATTACCTGCATAAATCTATTCCTCTTCTATAAATCCGCCTGCAACCACATCATTTCAGTGGTAACAGGTTGTCCTTCATGCGAGCGCACTGGAGTGTAGTCCCATAGAAACTCGGGCCTCAATACAAATAATTACCTCAGTCCATCTTACAGTTGACCACGGCAGCGAAGGCAGGACGGGTAATGGGGAAGATGTAATTGAAGTGGAAATGACCAGAACTAAAACGCAAGCTATGATGAATTCAAATGGTATATTCAAGCTCATCTCCATAGCAGAGCCCTGGAAGAGCAGGCACATGAAATGGCAGCGAGTATTTTAAATACATCTATCAAATCAAGGTATGGTAGTGGGTAAGTGGAAAAAAGATAATATACTGTCTGCAGGAGGGGAGGGGAAAGGCAGGCTCCTCACAACCACAGGTCTGTAATTGTGTCCTCAAAACCATCAAAACAGGTTCAGACAATTACAGAAGGGAAACAAAGTGAATGCACACAACTGCAGAGAGAATACGCCACTTTTTTCTCACTCCTTTTGTTTAACCAAACACAAGCGTATCAGAGCAGGGGCTTCACCCACAGGAGGTGAAGGTTTCCTCTGCTCCGTACTTCGCACCGTCATCTGCAGTGTGACAGAGAGCCACCCCCATCCCCTTCCCATGCTACAACCCAAGATGCAAAACAGCAGGGGTTCAGCACCAAATGCCAAGAAGCATCTTTCTGAGAAGCTGGTGGCTTTGTAGTTCCAGGACACATTGAAAGAGGCATGGAAGCTACGCCAAGCAGCACCTCAGCCTTCAGGCAACCACGCAGAAGAGGTGCTTCAGAAGAATTAAACTTTTGTATGGTGCTGGCTGCCAGGTTTTCAAAGATGAGCAGGTCACTGCTCTTTGCCGTGCAGAGACTTCAGGAGGGACGCCAGGAAGCTCAGAGGGAAAAAAGGTGCAAGGAACAAGAGAAAGAGCAGTGGAAAACCTACTCTATGGCTCAGCTTGGCACATCATCTCTGTGCAGATTCCCAAATTAAATCGTTTCTCCCACTGTACTGTGAGAATATGGGGTGGGATCAGATTGTAAGCTATTCAGAGGACTAACTGATTATCGGCATTTTAGCAGCGAGCTTGTTTTTGTTCTTTCACACATTTATAATAATACCTTTTACATGTTCTCTAAGAGACAAATCTCTCTCTCCTTCAGAACTGCTAGTCTGAAGATCTTTTGTTGGCACTGAGACGAATGCTAATGTGAAATATCTTATTTCTTAAGATGAAAGAGAAGCTCAGAACAATCCCCTATGGAGGGAGGTGGCAGAAGGCAGGATCTGGGATCAAGAGTTTATGACTCACACCCATCCACACAGCCCACCCATGCCTTCCTCACCGTTCGCCAGGTCCCGCTGCTATCACACCATGGATCAGCTCCTCCTGCTCTAAGAAGGCTTCCCATTGTGTCCCTCCCCATGATGGGGGTGTGGGGCAGCAGCAGGTGGGACACTCTGCTCACAGGCAGAAACGCCTGGAAACAAAGCATTATGCCAGAGACCAAATGCTCAACCTCACACCACAAACCACCCAAATCCCTGCTCCTCTCCTCCTTTCTCTGTCGATTTTCCTCCCTCTGTTCTTGGAGGGACCAAACAAAGCCATAATGTATTTTTAATGCCACAATGTATTTTCCTGCTGTGGAGATACGCAGGAGACTGGCTGTTGAGGCTCGACAGTGTGGCCCATCCAGCAGATCTGGCCAATGATGCCTTGCCTGTGGGCATGCACCGAGCCACAAGCACGAGGAGAGGGGGGCTGCTGAGTTTCCAACAGCTTCCTTCACATCAGTAGTAGTAATAACCAAGAGATGCTGGCTATCTGGACTTCAGGGCTAAATTCTCAGGTGTCTGGTAAGAAAAATGGCACCAATAAACACTTTTTCTGGTATGGGGACATTTGTAATATCTCTTGCTCATGGTGAGTAATAAGTACAGAGCTTATGCAGCAGCTTCTTCCACAGTAGGGACACTAAAAAATAAGATTGCTTTCTTCTGCCTCTAAAAAATACATAAATTAAGTATATTTGAGATATTCCCATCTCCTGGACACATTAAGATGGCTTGAGTATGATCAGTGGCTTAGAAACAAGTGAGAAGTGAGAGCTGGAAGCCTGTCCATCAAGATGGAAGCACAATCATGCAAGCTTCAGTTCTCCACAAAACTCAACCCAAAATATTTAAAGGAAAAGGGCTGTCTACCATCGTAACACTCTGCACATCATAGACTGCCTCGTGCAATAGTCAAAGAATAAAGATGAAGAATTACTGAAATGTTTGCAGTGCAGTATATCCAGCTTGGTTTAGAGGTACTAGTGGAAGACTCACTATTTCACTATGTCTTTCACCCCCATGACACATCTGTAAGCACATCCAATGCCATGGCAGGCCTCTGAAAGCTCAATGGTTCACCAGAGAGTAGAGACAATGAGCTAAAAATATGGAGTCACTTTCATCACTTTTTGGTAACAAGAAAGATGAAAGCCTTATGTGCTTATGCTGGCTGAGAAAATGTGGTATCAGGATTACAAAAATGAAATATTATCAGAGACTGAGTTTTCAAAGGTGCACCAGTAGAAGAAACTGATGCACATATAACTCAGCAAGCCATCAGTACCAAATGCTTGACACTCTGGAGGATGCAACAATGAAGGGGTCAAACTTGTAATAACATCATGCAATATCCTATTAAAATTGACTATATTATTCTGAACTCTAAAGGAGCGAAGGTAAAAAAGTACTATATATACCTTTTAAAAGAAGATAAGGAATCCCAATTGCTTTTCATACAGAAACAGAAACTCTCTAGGAATTAATTCAGATCTCTGAAAAGAGTAAAAGAAAAGCATAACACATTTTTTTTCCTCAATCCAGGAGGAAGGAAATTAGAATTTAGTGTAAAATCCTGCAAATAAAAAGCATTACAGTGACAGGCTTGATCCACAGATGTCAATGCAAAGATTCCTACTAAATTCCAGAGGGTAAGGATTTCACCCACAGAAACGTCTCCACTTACCAGTGCAGTCACTCACAGCATTGCTGGCATTGTCAGACCTCTATAAGCTTAACATCTTTATATCAGAAGATGCAGCCCACGTGAATGAGGAAAGAAGGGAAATACACAAAGCTCTTGGCTCACGCAAACAGTCTCAAAACAATTACTTCCTTTATAAAATGAGCGACATGAATTAGGATGGAAAAGCACGTAATTTTGTATACATGCGTATGTGAGGGAGAGAGAAGGAAAAAACTACTCTTCAGTCTTTCCTCTATTAGGATACAGTGACATTAATTCTAACTCCAAACAATTTTAGCTGACTGATTACAGTTGCACTGCAAAGCAGAAGCTGAAAAGCAGATCAGATTTCTTTCTCATGTTGGCCTTACCATTGCACCTAAAGACACCCCAGAGAAATCATGAAAAGGAGACCGTAAACTGCACAGTCATTTCATTCTGAAGCAATTTTTAATTTTAACAAAAAGTAATTAGAGCAAAGTCTGTTCCTTTAAATCATTAACAAATGAATCCTGTCTGTTAGGGCAATGAGCTTTCCTAACTCTAATCCATCTTTACTGCTGTGTTATTACCATACTGTTTTCCTGTAATTAAAATGTGGCAGGTAGTTTACACACAAGAGGGAGTAATTGTATTGGAAATAAGTGTTCATAACCAAATTTTAAAAGCTCATTTTTCTTATCAACTTTTAATAAAGAAAGTAAGATAATAATGATATTTAACATTTGTGCCACCTACAGCAGCATTTTTTCTCTCTAAATTGCTAACATTTCATTCAACATTGCTAAAACATACCCCTTCAGCTCTGAACGCAGCCTGCAGCAAAGAAAAAAAAAAAAGAAAAAAGGAAAAACCTGAACAATTGCAGTCATTTGCTCCTTCTCTACCGAAATCATGAAATATGACTGAACCTCATGCTAAGGACCCAAAACTTCAAAAAACCTTGAGTGGTTCCAGAAGGAGAACGGGCAACTCTGGATAGAAATACCAGGGAACGGCAAGGAAAAGCAAAGGGTCCTCAGTGGTTTGATGGGCAGACAAGTAGGTGGACATTTGCCATTTAAATGCAGCCACAACAGGACAGTTGTTGTCTCTCCTGTTTAGAGGTCCTCCCGCTGCCTAAGAGGCTACAAAGGGGTACTAATGGAAAATGCTTTAGATTCCTAACACTGTTCAGAATACCAGGCGTTGCATGCCACCCTTGTGGAAAGAGGTCAATGCACTGGCATTGCCCATTCCCTGAGCCTTGCACTGTTTCAAATAAGGATATTGGTTTGCTGTGTTTATGTAAGCACACCTTTTGGTGTAATATTCAGAAATAAATACAAGAGGAAGCTTTTAAAAAATGGTTTAAGCTCACTCTTATCAGCCGGAATAGCGATCTCCAGCACATCATAGGCATACAGCATAAAAGACGCATGTGCTTACATACAGAGTCACGGGCAATCCTGCTGCTAAAGAGCTAGATCGCTGGATGCAAAGGCAGGTGGACCATAAAGAGGAAGGTCATTAAGAGCTCTGGTTCCAGCCTTGTAATTAGATTGGCACATACAAACCCTTGTGGGGGCTGTGCCAGCCCAAGATGAGCTCTGCACAGCTGGAGGTTGAGCACTCCACCATGCACGGTGGCTGCTGGACCCGCAGACTGGGCAGCCCGGAGGCATTAGGGTTTTTTCTCCCCAAACCCAATACGTGCACACCACATACTTCTACCAGGCTTGCCCAGGATCTCAATGGAGTTCCCTTTACTTATATATCATGGGAAAGTTGAGTGCTGGATGTTGTTTTCTACCTCAATTAGGTTATTGAGGTACATTTGGGTTTCAACCCAAATTAGTGGCTTTGGTCCAGATTCACTCCGTGGTTTGGCTTAAAAATCAAAGTAAGGTTTAGAGGTAGCAACCATGCATGGTCACAGAGCTTCCCACAGTCCCGGAGCAACACAGCGCTGATGTAAATGAACGGGATAAATGAGCCTGGCTATGGAAACCAGCTGTGAGACAGGCAGATGATATTTGAGGTTGCCTCCAGGCCTGTTTTTCATTCAGTCTGTGCCTGATAGAGGTATTTAAAACAAATCGAGGATCAAATACTACATGAGAAGTGAATGACTGCACCAGAGGACAGACTAGACAGTGACCAACTGACCCCACACGAACGTGACACTGCTCTGACAACCCCGTGTAAAAAGCAATAGCCACACATAAATTTGCTTAAGCCTTGAAGGTTCAGATGAAAGCAAAACCTAGAATAAATTAGAGGTGCCTATGCCCATGGCTCGGAAATTTACAGTTTGATTTTAAAGGAGTTGTCTCCTGGAGTAGGAGCCAGCAGGGCATGTAGAGGGGAGAGGAACGGAGTCCAGGGCTTGATGTGGGAGGGGAGTGGATGGGCACTGCCACACCATGCATGAGGAGGTGTTATTTTCTCTGAGATTGAGCAAGACAATCTCCTCCTCCCTTCTCCACTCCCCATTATCAGCATTTAAAGCACCCCCGAGTTTTGTTGAGCAGGTTTGCCACGCTCATTAAAATACTGTGAGCACTTACTGGTTTTAATAAGCACTCATTAAGTTCCGGTAAGTGTCAGGACTGTCCTGGGGAGTTGAACAGGCTGGGATTCTGGAAGGAGGGCTCAGGGATGGGAAGAAAGTGGAAATACTACATTTTCCACAAGAAAAAAAAGACAAACTTTCCTCATTTTTTTTTTGCTCTGCAGGCACTGTGGTATCTCAGACCTGCTAAGCAGCAGCCTTTGCTTACCAACTACTCGATTCATCCCCCCCAGAAGGACTCTCAGCTCCTCTTATCAGAACAGGAACAAATTAAAGATTTTTTCATATTTGCTTCTCCTCATTTGAGAATTTTCCTGCATTGTTATTTAGAGATAAAAGTCTGCCTCTAAAAATTCACTTAGCACAGTAGTTTCCTCAGCCTGAGGGAATGGTGCAGGAGGGATTGCAGAGCAGGATCCAAAGCAGCTGGCGAGGCTGCAGGAGCAGCAGGAGATCAGGAGATGAACGGGTACACACCAGGGCAAGGATCACATTTTACATGCTCTGTTCTCACTTTTCTTTCCAATTGGCTGTGTCAGAGACACACACCCTGACTAGCGAGGCCATCCCTATAACCATAAAACAGTTCCCACTGCAGGATGCAGCGCTACCATCTGTACTTTTATCACCAAATCCTGTTCATCACCTACTAACATTAGAAGATATGAATTAACTAAAACCATGTACAAATATACTGGGCTAATCCCCACTGAATCAGAGGGCGAGTGACTAAGGAAACAGAATCAAACAAGAGCTTGAAGATCCGTGCATCCCCAAAAAAAGCCATCCTAGTGGGGTGGAGAGAGCTGCTGGAAGGAGGAGGTTTCTGTAGGTATCCCTAGGAGATGACCCTTCTGCAGACAGCCTGCCAAATGCAATGCATCAGGACAAGGTGGTGAGGGAGAAAGGAGCAGAAAAGTTCATCTGGCTTCTCAAGCAACTTGTAGAGAGTTGAATGGCCACCACCACCAAACAGCAGAAAGCACGGGACCAACATATCCAAGTTATGTTATTCTAAAGAAATGAAGTTGCATTCCTGAAGAGTGAGAATCTGAAACCCTATTATTTTGTGCTTGGGCTGATACCCATACCACTGCCTGTATATGCATATGACCAAGTCTTCCATCACCTCAGAAAAAAACTGTTTTTCAACTGCATTAATCTAAAGGCAACGGTTCAGGATGAAATGTGTCTCAAAACAGCATCAGTTTCACAAGATTTAATAACTGGTCTGGCTAAGCACTAATTGCTCCAGTTTGGCTCACTCTTCACCCACTCACAGGAGCTTTTTGTGGATTACTGCTTTATAATTGCTTGCTCCCTAAGCACACATGCACTGCAATCTTCCGCACACCTTGACAGCATCCTGGTTAGAGAAAACGAATGCTGCATGTCCCCCTGACACAGCATTTTGTCTGCTGGATACAGTACGTCAGAGATTGTTTACTCAACTTCTCATGGCCCATTAATGACATAATGTTGGACACAGCTGTTCAGGGCTCCACAAGACCAAAGCAGAGAAAGAAATGCCGAGAGACTTCAAACACGCTGCTCAAATCAGAGTCTAGCTGGGAAAGTCCTTGAAAGTGACTATGGGAATTTAGCCTTACAGCTCTCTCATGAAGTAAATCCATGATTAAAGCCTCAAACTTAGTTTCTCCTGAAGACTCAAATGATCTTAAAAGAACTCCATTTGACCAAGGTGGCAATGACTGCTTTGAAGAAGAGGGGACCAATCATTTCATTTTCACTCTGCTTGGCCAAATTATCTACTGAAAAACTAGGACCTACCATATAAAGACTCACTAGCCCTGGAAGTGGGGTATGCCAGTTCATCATGCCCTGACTTTCAGTGTGTTTGAGCAGGGGAGGTGAAGTTCACCCCGTAAAGAGGCAATTCAAGGTCAAGGCACCCCTTAAGATCTCACAAAGTGTCTGAAAAGAGTTCAAGTGATGCACAGAGCACTCCAAGCCCAGAAGGCACCATCTGCCCCAGTGCAATCTACCTCCCAGTACAGCTGCCCGACTGCTTTCTAGGGGCTTCTGGAAAGCTAAGGCTGGCCGGGGGGCTGTGCAGCACGGGAATGCTGCTGGCAGGACTGATGTGCACTAACCACAGCACTACGAGAATAAGGATATGCTCCACCTAAATATCACACCCAGAGAGCCACTTTGGAAATTTTACTTTTCTTCGTGAAGCTTCTGGAACGATGTCATTACAGAACATGAATTTTCCCGAAGAAAAAGGCAAATCAAGTTTTTCAACTTCCCAGTCATGGAGAACAGCAGAAATAGTGTAAGAGAAAGGCTAAAAGCCATTCTCACACCCCAGTTAAAAATAGCCTATTTCATTAATTTTAAAACACTTTATAATTCAAAATTGAGGGAGGGTGGTGTATATTGTTTACATATATACATGTATATTTACAACATGCAGAAGCAACATGATTTGCAACACTGAGCTTGCCAATACTGCAGGCATCTCCAGCAGAAAAAGAGGATCATTGGGTAAATTCGTTCCTCCCTGTAATAATGGCTATCCATGGTAATTAAAGCACCCTGTTATCGAAGCCATATCTAAATTCATGAAAGACCATCACCCTCCCTCATCTTCCCCCGACCTTTCAGGGTAACCCCTACTTACAATTGTGAAGTTCATAACCTTCAGAATCCAGATGGTCATAGCAAGGTTCACCAGGATTAAAATCATTAGGAGCAGCACAAAGAAATAGAGGCATCTCTTCCTCCAGCCATAAATCCCCACTTTGTATACCTGGGGTCCTTCTGAGGTCTGCATGGTGCTCCGGTGCGCGTACTGTTCCTGAGGCATCTGGAATGATCACAAGGAAATAGCCACGTGTATTAAGCAGCAAGAGAAAGTCAATCATAAAAATTGCTTGTATCCGTGCCTCTCAATGGGTTTTGTTTTTTCCTTTTTCAGAGTTTACCAGAGTCTCTTTCAATACCTTGGCTCTGCATTATTTTTCTTTCTGCTTACTGTATGCAGCAACATACCAAATAGAATTTTATGTGTTAAATCAATCTATCTATCTATCTATCTATCTATCTATCTATCTATCTATCCTTATAAATACAGAGAAGCACAGTGTTTAAAGGTATCGTATGGAGATCATTCTTGAGTGCTCTGTTCACCGCCCCAGGTTTTGCAAGGCAGGCACTCCAGGGCCTCTAAGGATCCTGAGGGGAAAATTTTGCATGTGTTTGGCAAAAGCAGTTGAGATCAGCAGTTTGTTTTGAAGATGCAATATTACTTCGCAGAGACTTTAATTTAAAAAAAATAAATCATCTCAAATAAAATCATTCCTTACAGCCAAAGGAAAAAGGCAGAGGGGAAGTGTTTGCCTTTCTCCCTTCCTGCACACCAAACTTTCTTCACCAACTAACTATAAGCACAAGGTTCTCCAGCTACCACATCCTTAACAAATTGTCCCCAAGTATTGGGTGGGCATGGACAACACCGGGGAGCAAAACCAAGGAAAGAGGGAAGGAAGTTTCTTCCATTTTCAGACTTTTTTGACGCACAGACCGAGGATACCACAGGTCAGACCTGTGCGACAGCGAGGTGCCGTGAAGGACATCTGCAAGAGGAGACCCTGGGCACCACCACTGCCCATCTGCAGGCAGCTGCCAGCCTGGGCTCCCTCCTTCCCAACGAAGGTACCGCCTGCGCTCGCAGAACTCAAACTAGAAGGCGGCGAGCTTCAGCCAGCCCATCCGCACTCCAAGCCCGACTGCTTCTTCCAGCTATCTCGGCTGGTCAAAAACAAGGATCTCACTTCCCTTTCCCAAACCATGCCTCTTTTATGACCTCAGATTACCTTAGGCCCACACTGTGAAGATCTGCAATGTCAATTAGTACAGATGGTCATAGATGCTCATATCACATCAGGAGGATCCAACAGCTCACAGCAATTAATTCTTAATAAGTTCTTACAGCAAATAAGTCCTTAATATGGGTTGGCTCAGCCAATTTAGCCAACTTGCATTCAAAGTCCATCACCGAAGAAAGGTGTCTGTACTGAAAAGCAGTTGTCACTAGTGTGTGTGGGCTCACCATTAATTCTCTTCTGCCGTTCAGACCAACTGGGGTATCTCTCTCTGTTCCGCAAAACCACCTGAAGCCCAGGCAGCTCAGGGGCTGCTTCCAAGGTGGGGAGGGCACAGCAAGTTGGGTACAACAGATCCAACCCGGGCTGCACCAGTGTTTGTGTTCACAGATACAAAGTCAGAAGCTGGGGAGGGCTTTGAGCACAGGGCTCACCGGGGAGAGGAGCCAGGTCACCAACAACCACATGCACTTGGAGGAAAACAGGTCTTTTTACACTGCTACAACCACCCCGATCTCTGCAAAAGGAAAACCCAAACAATGACAAATTACGGAGTTTCCACTACCTGGGGGAAATTATAACCACAACTACTGAACAGTCAAGGATTTTATTGCCTAATATTTTAACAAAGGATCCTGGAGAGCACATATTAAATGCAGACTCTCCCTTGGAGCAAATGAATAAATTGCATTGCTAACCCTCTCAAATCATGGAAGAGATTTGGCCAATAGGAAACAATATGAAATACCCAGCTCAAAATATCTGTTTATTGCAAAACTTGTTTGTTCTCTTTATCTTTTTCCTGCTCTGTGTCCTTCTTTTCTTTCTTTTTTCTTTACTTACAGTCTCTAGGATGGAGAAAATAGCATATCCAGCTGGGGCAAAACTTTGCAAACCTCAAAAGAATTTATAGGAACAGAACGTAACCACAAAGAGTAACTTGTGCCCACATAGCAGCCTGATTTTGAGAATTTCTCTGGTTCTGATAAAATATTTAGCTCACAGCTGCCCTAACAGAGAGAGAGCAACTGAAGTACCACAACACGCACGATGAGCATGACTTAGTAATACAGCATAAATTTATAACAAGAAAATAACACAAGAATGCGTGTTCTTTCTACACAAACTCTCACACAGCTACATTTAAAGCTAAGTACAATTTCTAGCTGGCATTTCCCCACTGAATTGCGAATACCAGAAGAAAATGCTCATGTCTGTACAAAATGATGGACAGAGAATGCTGAGGTGTGTTAAACACGAGCAGAAGGAGAAGGCCCACAAGGCAACTACACGAGGAACCAGCTATATCCACTATCAGTAATCTGCTCTGTGTGGGAGGGAAAAGTATGCCAGTCATAATTTACATTTTGGCAACTTCTCCTGACTCAAACATTAAAAAGAACTAAGGCACCAGAAAAAAAAGAAGTATTGTTGTGAAAGGACATCAGTGGTTGCATTTGCAAGATACCACCCTCCCCCGCTTCTTGCCCCCCCCCTTTCAATTACTGAGCTAAGGGGAAAGGCTGGTAGTTGCTTAATAGCATTTTTTTTTTCCTCTTCAGGAAAATATTAGGAAAACTCACCTAATTTCATAATAGTGGTGAAAAGATAACAATGAAACAAAAATAGAAATTGGAAAGAGATGCTCTCTTTCCAAACATCAACTCTGAAAGTGTCTGCCTGACATGAGAGGGCTTAAAGACACACGTGCATAGCACTGGACCACCATCAGTGCATGGACAATCCCATTTACAATACCAAAAATGCAGCACACTAAATCTTCGCAGTTTAGCCACAGACAAAACTACCACAGCTACAAAAGCATAGCCTGGAATTTGGGTAATTGTCCAAGGAATTCTTGCTGCTGCTGCTGCAAAAAAAAGGGTAATAAGTTTTTGCACAAGAGCTGTACACAGAGTCCTTACATATGAACACTGCAAACAGGCCCTGATACAAAATCCAGACCATTTAGAAAAGCTATTCATCCTTTCACTTTAGCATACCTTAGAGATATGGTCCATGACAAGAAAGATTTATTTACTTTTTTAAGACCACTGGAAGAGTCATGTCACCGCATCCTCTGATCCGCACAGGCTACTTGCTGAGTACCTCTGGTAAAGAAGCTTCAGCCCTTTCCTTCAGTAAAGCTGTAACCAGGCCAGGCTGAAAGGCATCACAAATCAGAACTGGCACTGAGCTTCCAAAAATCACATCAGACCCCACCAGTTAGGGCAAATCTCTATCACGTGCCTCTCTCCCTTCCACCATGTCCTCCTGCCCTGGCAGAAAGCTTCTCACACAGGGCTCACGATTAACAATTCAGGCAGAAGAAGTGTTTTATATGCACAAGGGTGGATAAACACCCTTCCCTTGCAAACAGCGGAGCTGTGACATCCCCTGGCCACGCCGGCTGTGTAGGCTCAATGAGGGCTGTGAACAGGGTGAGGTGTAACAAGAGGAATCAATAACGTCTCTGTGCCACGGGGGTCTCTTTGATCAGCGCTGAAATGATGTACGTTTAGTAATAGAACAATTTTAAGCTGAAAGAGGACACAACCTGGGAAGGCTTATAAGCCCACTTGAAAACGCCCTAGAGCTCATCGAAACTGTCCACTCCAGCACAGCCCCAAAGCATCTAAACCCCACACAGCTGACACAGCAGCTCTCCTCCCTGCTTGCCTGTTACCCCTTGTTAACCAAGGGGTAACAACTTCATCAGAAAAACAAAGAGCATCCGACCCCAGGCTAACCTGTGGCATGGTGATTGGAACACGTTTTCAGAGACGAGAGAGGGGATCAAACTCCTTTGAGCCTTGGACCTACATCTCCCACATCTGCCTTCTCTTTGCACCTGTGTCACCGACATCCTCTTCTCTTTGTTTTTTGAAACACAAACCTTTTAATTTGGGCCAAAAATGAGGAAAAAAAAACCCTAAAAAACCTTCATAGGTGCTCTCTGCCATATCACTGGAAGGCAATGGACTTGTATTCAGCAGCTGTAAATGCTCTGCAGATTCATTCTCTTTAATTTCCCTGTCTTTGAAGTGCACACTAACCACAAGGTTCAAAAGAACGGACATTTCTGGAGTGTGACTGAGAACAAAATTTGGCATGAAGAAGAGTGTTTTGAGCCATTTATCAACAAGACTTTTTGCATCTCCACTCTTCATAAAATTCTCTCTCAAGCTTGACACCCCCAGGCCCATTAATCCACCAGCGTCATAACCCAAAATTGATTTATGGTGCCACACATGGGTCAGACCACAGCCTGGGTCTCCATAAAAGGATCAGGCTCTGGAGAGTGACTTCTCACTTGCAGCTTGGCCAGCAAGGGCTGATCACTGGGGAAGAGCCCAAAGGATGAAATACCTGCTGGGGTAGTTAAATCTCACGGCACTTTTCACCAGCACCATTTAAGCCGTGAACCCAGGCTCTTCTACCCCAATGACTGTGCCAGTGTGGCCTTTGTCACTGCCATTGGTGTCCCCAAAGCTGAAATCCTCCCCCTCTGCTTTGTCGCTCTGCTTCTGGCAATAGTTTGCATCCCTCCACATTGGGAGCAGCTCTTCCACAAGTTGAGAAGACCATCATCACTCAATGCCCACTTCTTGGGTATCACTGCAATATGATATGTGGCCAGAGAGACAAAAAGTAGAAGAAAACATCCTAAGGAATGTTTCATTCTTTTCTGACTAGTTTCTGTAAGTGGGGTACATCACATGTAGGGAAAAGCTGTTGATATAGCACATCAACAAGCTTTTTTCAGTCTGCACAGTCCATCAGTACATGCTCTGCCTGGTACATTAGGAAATACCACTTTTTCCATACCCACCTCTTGAATCTTGAGGATATCTTGGAGCCACTCAGCTCAAGCAGCTGGGGAGACCTTGAGGAATCATCTCCCAGTAAAGCATCTCTAATCAAGATCCCTCAATGCTCCAGGCTAACCCCTACCCCTAACATCTTGAGAGCTCATGCAATCTCCACAGTTGGTAGGGCTGGAAGCAACAATAAACAATAAACATGCCTGAGGATAAGGGCACTGCAAAAGCCTCAGTTCATATACCAGCATCTTCAAGCAGATGGATGGAAAAGTTGAACGGTGGGACTGCTGCTCTGCT
Organism: Gallinago undulata; assembly: GCA_026546715.1. Lineage (NCBI taxonomy): Eukaryota > Metazoa > Chordata > Aves > Charadriiformes > Scolopacidae > Gallinago > Gallinago undulata. The sequence goes on along the minus strand of JAOTQQ010000052.1, from coordinate 47,484,450 downwards.
CCATCACTGCTCTGCATTCAAGGAGCACTTACAGCGAAACTCTAAACATTAGAGTTTGCCAGAACAAAACAAAGTAACAGGCAGCTCCATCTCTGAATAGCATCTACTAAACCCAAAGTGGTATTTTATTATGAAACTGCAAGAGTCTGTGAGCAATACGATGTTACTACTGCTTCTGTTCTCGAAAAAGAGGAGAAACACGTCTGTTTTCTTATTTATGAGTGTTTCTTCTAACTTTTAGACTTTTTTCTTGATAGTTACCTTGTCTCGATATTTTTCTTTTCAGAATTAAGGACAAAATGGAAATGAAAGTCAACAAGGAAGAACAAGTTTTTGCAGTGAGCTCTCTTACATATCGAGCTAGTCATCAAAGAGTGTCTTTCACAAAATGCCCCACATCTTGTAGCGGTCCACTCACGCTGCATGCAAACATCACACCGGCTCCGCCGCATTCACACGCTGGTTCCTTTGCACCACTCAGATGATGTGAAGCAATCATAAGCCCATGTCCACCCGTGCCAAGTTCATAAACGCTCCTTCCCACTGGTGTCTCGAAGCAGGATGAACAAATATGAGAACTAAAACTAAAATAGCCAGCAGCAGGTGTGACCAGCGAGAGGGACATCATCAACTGAGCTCCAATCAGAAAGCAACCTACGGGAGGTGATACTTTGCAGGCTTCTGCCCCAACACACTCTTACCCCAAAGTACCAAGAGAAGAGAGATGGCTTGTAGAAATATGCAAAGCAGGAGCGTAATATGGATTTATACGGCTGGAATCCAACCGGCACGGCACAAATTGAGAACTGTGGGCTTGAGCATGTGCCAGGATCCAGAGTGCAGTCTCTGCAGTGATCCTGCTCTCACGAGTTAAAACTTGTTCTGCTGCATCTTCCCTCCACGTAACCTGCTCACTGGGATTATCCATTTGGTCATTTGCACAGACACACCTGCTTTCTAGTTTGCTCTTGGGAAGGACCAGAAGAAAGAATACACGTTATTAGGGTGTGCTAAAGGCTCTCTTATCTGTATGATTCCAAGATCAAGAGGTCCTCCAACTTCATTTTAGATGCATAACATTCCATCCACACATGCAGCCCTTTTGGATATAAAGCAAAGTGTGAATAGTTGACCAGGGTGGAGCTGCAGGGAGGTCACCTCTGGCAGGGGGAGGCTCAGGAGCAGCTGCCAGAGTGAGGGAGGAAACCACCACCTCCCTCCATCGCATTCAGCCCAGGGCATTGCAAAGAGCCTGCCCTGGCCTGCCTGGCCTCACACCCTGCACCAGTGTCTCCACTGGGGTCCCATCAAGAGTGAGTATGGCAAACAGCCCAGCTGGGCACTGGGGACATCCTGTGATCCAGACTGACCTCATACCTGATGAAAAACCTGCGCTGCTCATCTCACCCAGACATGGGGCAGGAGCACCCCTAAAGCCAGGAATGGCAGCGCAACCCTGGCTGCTTCTTGCCAGGACAGACGTACGTATTCCAATCTCTATGTCTCTCTGGCTCTTCAATACTGATGATCAGATTTGGGAGGTGCGAAGCTGCATGATCAGAAGCAGCAAAGAAGATAATAGGCTGACTGGGTGCCTAAATTAACAGCTGCTGAGAAAAGCAATAGAGCTCCAAGTCTGCAGGGTAAGATGGCAGCCTGTGAAGGCTCAAGCAGTCCAGATCATATGAGACCTTCATTTAACACAGCATTTTCACCACAGGTGTATCTTCTGCAAAGCAAACTTTGAGCTTATTAAGCCTCTTCATTTCCATCATATGCCTCCTGCTTGCACAGCTCACACCTCTGTCCTTCTTCTCATTCCCTTTGCCCCCATCAGCCTCCAGGAAGGTAGCTTCCTGGAACATCCTTGCCTCTCGGAGGATGCCCTTCCTGCACCCCAAACCATCAAAAAGTTCTCGCTTGGCCCAAACCAAGCCATTTCAGTTAACCATTACTTTCACAGGAAAGAACAAATATGGTAGTAAGGAGAAGATGCTCCCAAACACCTTTCTTTTTTCCCTTCTATTACCTAGAATCTGTTTGCATTGGACCAGATAATATTCCCATTAAAGATCCAAATGCACTCTTTCCAGGTAGGGTTTGCTGTCTGCCTGAGCCTGATTTTATCCTTTGGAATTGCCGACATACACGCTTCACTGGTGTTACTGGGAGAAAGCTCTGGCCCTATCACATACTGGATCTGATACACTTTCGTGGCCAACCTCACCTTGAACCTCAACTTGAATTTTTTTGGCTTGCCAAGACAAATGACTGCTTGAGCCCTGCATGTGCAGGAAAAGCATGTGCGGGTCTTCTCCCATGAACCAGCCAGAAACGCTTAGCACTGTCCCACTGTATAATTTAATATCTGTAATTCATTCCTTGTTGAAAGAAAAAAAAAAAAAACACACACACACACCCCAACACCATAAACCATGGCTAAAACGCGTTTTCAACACATCAGATAACATTGCTGTGAAAATCCAAGGAAGAGGCAGAGGCAGGGAAGTTTCTGATGCTACGCGTGGTGGGCTCCTCCTGACACCTCCATCCGCCCTGACGAACGCGCCGTACCCTGACTCCCAAACACGAGCCTGCCATATACGGTGCTGACATCTCTGCGAAGGCAAGATGAGCTTTAATGCTGCAACTAAAAGGATGAGAGAGCATTGCCTAAATCTGGCAGGCTCCTAAAGAAAGCGAGCGAGCTTTTTTATCATAAATGTTTCTTAAGTTATCTGGGGAAAGAAACGCAAATGGGAAGAGAAGTTGCAGATAGAACAGCCGCTAAATTAATGGGTTTGCTTCTAATCTGTTCTCCGTGGTTTCGGACTCTGCTGTCTGTTGCAGTTTGCTCATGCTTTATAAAATACAGAAAAAATAGGCAGATATATCACAAGAAAACGATTATTACTGAATTACTGCCTCTCCTCACAAGCCAGTGGTACCAGGAATTGCCAAACAACCCCCAGACAAACATGCTTTCATCCCATTAAACAACTGTAGTGCAACGTACACATGAATGTACTTATCGTGACTGAATCCCATTTTTTTAAAAAACCTGTAAGAGGCACAGAGCCAGCCCTTCGGTGGCTTCAGGTTATGTGCACATTTATTCCCCCCCAAATGAAAAAGTTAGGGATTATTTGGTTGCAGCGTTCACGCAGCTGGAGACGCAGCGCAGGAGCTGCTTTGCCGGCAGAACTCATAACTGAAGCAAAGTTAGCCAGAAACCACCACCCAGCCCCAAACTGCTCCCATCCCTTCACAAATATGCCACAACTTCCCCATCTTGACTTTTTGTCTCCAAACAACAGTCTGAAAAGAGAGAAGCCTCTTTGCAGGAGCGGAAACGAAGGGCAAATCCCTCCCCCCCCTCCAGCTGCGGTGGGAAGGAGCAGGGCAGCTCTTACCTCTCCCTGGGCGGGCAGACGGGGACCCGGAGGGGTGCTGGAGGCTGGGGGGAAGATGCAGCGCGGATTTCAGAGCAGCACCAGGCCTGGCCTCTGCTCATGAGCTGCCCCTGTCAGATTTTCCAACGGCAGAATTGCAGCCAAGTCCCTGCCCATGCCTGAAGAATTTCCTGAACAGCATTCCCGTTCTTTTTCTAACTGCTTTGAAACCACACTGTCTGTACTTCAATAAGGCTTTGTCAGGCCAAGTTACAGCTACTGGGCTGGCTCCAGATAGCAATTGAAAACACATGTGTTTTGCATTTAAAGCCCCCTTCTCCACGCACACATTCGGAGACAGACACCCCCGGCTGCTCTCAGCCCTGGAGCCTGCATGCCTTGCCTTTGCAGCTGCAAAGCTAGCCATTTCTGTCAAAAAAAGAATAAAAGGATTACGTTGGTGGGGATTTTCTTTGGGAAGAGGAAAAAAAGGGGTGGGAAGGACCCCGTTCCCGAGATAACACCTCGCCCTGCCTCGTAATGTTTTGCTAGTATCAGTGGTCACAGGCGCCCAGGTTAACAGACAGCTTTGCCAAACCTCAACGAGCAAGGGAGCACAGGAATTAAAATTTCAGTTCACCACTACTTTCCTCTTACCTTTGCCTCTGTCTCTTCTAAAAATTGTGAGAAAAGAAAGCATATATTTAGCATCTCCAGACTCAGTTCACCGCGTCAGAACTGTATCCTAATCCCAACACATACTCCTGTATCTCCTTATACTAAAAATAATACAACTATTTTTGAATACTTTCATCCCTCTCTGCTTTCCAGCTGTCCTAGCCCTTAAAAAAATATTTTAAGCACCTTGCATCTCCTTTGAAAGAGCATTACCATTGCTCTGGTGTTGGCTTAAGGAAAAGAAATAGAAGATAGAATGTTATACCTTTAATCAGAATGGGTCCCAGTTCTTAATATCTGTAATCATTTCCAGACAGCACCATGGGTCAAGGCAGCGAAGGTGGGCTCTGCAGCTCACGATGCCCTGCACCTGGCATGTGCCCGGGAAGCAGAGCTGAAGTAGATGTGGAAACGCACATGGATGTCCCCCTTATTCCACCACGGCTAAGTCCCACCAAAGATGAAACACAGCAGCAGAGTTGTCAAGGTAACAATATAGAAAAGAGACAGTTTAAAGAGAGAGAGTTATATTTTTCCCCCTCTTAATATTCCTTTTCAAAACTGTGCACTCCACTTCTACCGGCTTATTCTGTTTTGTGATTTACAGAGGTACAGTGCCCAGATGAAGTGTTTACAAGAGATAAACGCAGCTGGGGATGGGAAATAATTGAGATCCTTATGTATGGTCTGATCCAGAGCTCACTGAAGGCAGTAGGAAGCCTGGTGCCTTCCACAGGCTGTGGACTAGGTCTGTAGCTAGGACTCATTTATTGCAGGAAGGCAAGATCTGCCTTTCGTGCATCAGCAACAAGATCTTACAAAACCCTCATGGGTTGTCTGAATGGAAAGCCTGCAGTACTCCATAGAATCATAGGACAGTTAGAGTTGGAAGTGACCTTAAAGACCATCTAGTTCCAACCCCTCTAGTTACCTTCCACTAGACCAGGTTGCTCAAAGCCCCATCCAGGCTGGCCTTGAACACCTTCAGGGTTGGGGAATCCACAGCTTCTCTGGGCAACCTGTTCCTGTGTCTCACCACCCTCACAGTAACGAGCTTCTTCCTAATATCTAATCAAAACATCCCGTCTTTCAGTTTAAAACCATGACCCCTCATCCTATTGCTATACTCCATCCATCCGAGCTGTTTGGAGAACTTCTGTGGTAACACCATGTGTGCCTTTTACCTGCACCCTACCCTGCTGCCAAAAACTGAGCACGGGCCAGATTCTGGCAACCTGGACCACTACCCCAACAGCACAGACGTCAGTGGGGATGTATGCGGGGTAAGATTCTATTTTGCAGAAGACAATATGAAGCCACTCGCTCGTTCTGCCCCAGTTTTCAAGACTTTCAAGGCAAGCAAAAGGCAGGCACACAAGCCGCACACATGCAACCACTGGTGATAGCACTTCAGATTTATTTGCACAGCTTGTGAGCAGTCAGTTTGTGCCAGAACAGAAACCACAGACTTTTGGACTGCAAATCAGGAGAGCTATCAATGCAGCTCGAAGAGAGTCTCCTAAACTGGCTGTAACGGCAATGATAATACTCTTTGGGTTGGCAAACAGCAACGGCGCCTAAAAGCTGCGGAGTCTCTTAGTATAAATAAAGTGAAACAGAAAAGATAGGAACAGCGGATTCAGATAATTAGCTTTTCAGTTGTACAAGAGAATCAGGCGTCTGCAGAGCTGTTTGCAAGATGATAGCAGTCCTTGCCTTCTGTCTTAAATTTCCCCATGGCCTTTAGTCAGCAAACCAGTTACGTATGGTGACAGGCAGTAACTTCAGTGGACCAACGTGTGTTTTGAGTTAAGCACATGCTTATGTGCTTTGTGGTCCGGCAGTTCCTATGGCAGCCTGGCTCTGGCAGGACCAATAGTCAAATCATCGACCACATGGCAGTATGATACTTTGAAATTATTGAATTCTTTACATAAATATGGTAAATCAGTGGTTTTCAAATTTTTCTCAGTGTGTGGACCCCTAAATATTTGCAAAAGGTAACGCATACCCCTGTAATTATTTCACAGAGAGAGATTTCTATGTACCCTGCACAAAATTCTCTTTTTCTGTCATTTTTCACAGTTCCCTCGGGAATAGTCCACAGGCCTCCCATACATCTGTGGACCACAGGCTGGAAACTACTGCTGGAGATAACTTAATCCCTTATTAAAAATGTAAATGATCTCTTCTGTTTATGTGCCATACTTTCTATCTTCAGAATATTTATGCGAGCTAGCAGCGTGCTGGCAGGTAGAGACATGGGGAGGTGACAGCATTAATACTGCATTTTTTTCCATTGGCATAATTAGTAGGCCAAGTCTATAAATATTTACATTAAATCTGTCAGGCATCACATCAGCTTCACTGATAACTTAAGGGTGTCTTACTGTAAACTGCATTAATGCCTAACTATTTTGTCATCAAGGAACACATAAAATGCTCCTTCAAGCTAAGCCACTTTGACTAGGTTGTTTTTATCTCTTTTCTCATTTGGGTACGGGGTTTAAAGACGCTTCAAGCATCAGAACTGTGGCTCGGGGACTGTTCTATTTTTCTGTTATTGAGCTATCATTTGTATTAGTGCCAGTGCTACCAAAAATATATGAACCTTGCAAGTGTAAAACTTAAGTTGATGTCGACATAACTATCTCCGTAACTGCTATTATTCCTCAGTACTGGCAGAGTTATGAGGATTAAAAAAACCTACTACAGCTCTTTGGGAAGATAAAAACAAATTAACCCCTCTCAAAGCTCCAATATCTTTGCAGCTGGAGATTGCAATGTGTAGGGACTCCCATTTTGTGCAGGAGATCCACTCCACCTGGACCCATAAATTTCTACACCAGGAAATACATGAGACCTACGAAAGGTAGGAAGGAAAGTTCCTTCTCTACTGCTTGTACCTGTTCTGCATTTTGGCATGCAGCATTTTCTAGAAGCAGCTGAAAATTATTTAGTACTTACTGTTGACTTAGCAATATTCGTAACTAATTCAGTTTAACTGATATCTATTTGCATACAAAATGAAACTCGGAATTTTCATGCTGTGCAGATTTCTAGGGACTCACTCAAACATTCCGAAAAACTTCCTAAGAAAATGAGGGAAAAACAAATAAGCAGAAGGAATCAGCATGTAAATGCAGGTGTGTGTGCAGCTGGAGTGGAGGAAAAAGTCAAAATGAAAATTTTAATATCTGAATGAGGTAATTAAAGCAATCCCTTGATCTGAGCTTTCCCTCCAAATGACTTTTTTTAATCCATTAAATCTCTTGAAATATCACAACAGAATAAACATAAACGTTCAAATATTTTCAAACTCTCAATTGAAATAAATCATCTGCCTAATTATTATTATTTTAAATTGCTCTCAGCCTTGGACTCTTGTAGCAGATCGCGCGTGTAAAGGGAGAAGCCAAGACTCATTTGAGCTCCGTCACCTTAAATGCAGAATTAAGGAAGATGATGGATTAGAAAGTTAACTATTCTGGGTCAGGAGCAGCAAGCTGTGGGAGGGCAGCTATTGGCATTGCTGATGGATTCACCCAGCCCCGAGCATCCAGAGAGGATGGAGGGCAACGTAATGAGAAAGAGTGGGATGTGCACGTGTGTGTTTCCCCAAATTTGTTTAGCTAATGGCAGTAGCTATAGGAGAGGAACGCTTCACTGGAGGGACAAACCCACCCCTCTGTGTGTGTGTGTGTAGGAAGCGAAGGTCTGATTTGATGGTGGTGAACAAAATCCCATTTAAGTGCTGCAGCTGTGAGTGACTGAAGGCACACAGGTCACCAGGTAATCACACGCGGGGCTGAGATGGGCTTTGTTGGACAAGTGAAAAGGAAATGGGAGAAAATGAAAAAGCACTCGTATGTGTGTGTCTGTGTGTGCTCGGCTGTGAGGAGCCTGTTGTGACTGTGCTTGGAGAGAAACCGACCGTGGATGCAACCAGACCTGCAGCGCCCACATCCTCACCCACTGCTCTAGTTTCTTCAAATAAATACGGCCCATTTTACTAAGAAGCTACAAATATAACGCTGGTTATGAGACGCAAGATCTTCTAATTTTCGGAAACTAAAGACAGGGAGGGGCAGAGTTAATGCCACCGTGGCCCCGCTCTCACCGACAGGATGCTCTGAATTTCACGCAGATGAGAAACTCCAGCAACAACCAAGGTGACCCTGAAGCAGAGACCTTGCTTCACACAATGCCAAGTTATTTAGATCTGACTACTAAATCTTGCCCTTTCTATTCATCTGGAGATAGCAAGCAGTATGATGGCATAAATGAACCAAGGGAAACAGAACAAAAAGTCCTGGTTTCATAGTAATTATTCAGGTGAGCTGGGGAACAGGAGGTTAGGGCAGCAGACAGTGTTGCTTGCACAAAGCTGAAAACACAACATAAGTTCAAGTGAAGGGCTCAAGGAGGTGAAGGACTGAGTTTTTATGAGAGGTCAGACCCAGACAGCTGCTGCTGAGGGTCAGGAGTTTAGAAACATCAGAATCTCTGCCGCTGCTACGAGACAAGGATTGGAGTGGCGAAGAGTCATCACCAAAGGCAGAGATCTTCCTCTGCACAGGCTCAGGACAGCTGTAGAAAAGGGAGGGCAGAGGATGGAAATTCAAGTGCCCAGTGTGCCAAAACAACAGCAGGCTCATGCTTAATGTCGCACAGGTTGATGTGTAACACCTGCGCCGAGAGCAACCTACTCCTATCAGCTATTTTCTCCTGAGGGTCCAAGACCTGCAGCCTCCCTGAGCCCACTCGCTGACTGCAGTGTGCCTAATCAGAGACCTCTGTGCTTAATCAGAGAGCTCTGTGCCGTGCTCCGTTTTCCACAAAAGCAGCAGCAGCGATTACCCGTTGGCCAAAGAGCCACAGCGAGGACCTCATCCAGCCCTCCCCCATGGCCCCAACCGCTGCTTCGTAATTATTCTGATGATTTCAGCCATTTGCAGGCTCTTCTCAGAAATAATTTAAGGCCAGTAGAGCTTGTTAATAGGTAAAATGGAAAGTGTTCCTTTTCATTTCTCCGGCAACATTAATGTAATTATCCTGAATCATTCTCAAACTACGTGGGCTGTAATTTCAAGGCAATATTACTATTACACAGCCCTGTTCTTCCAGCCAGCATGTGTCATGCTCCCCATCCAGAAGTTATTTATCAATAATTGGAAAGGTCTTCATTTACAAACAATAGAGTGCCTCTTCATTTGCAGCATGACAAGGAAGCAGGATGGGTGTCACCACGCAAAGGTGTGCCACCTCCCTGGCTTCTACCCCTCTGGTGTAAGAAATGCAAGAAAGAAAAATATAACTGTGAAGATTAATTTCATACGTATATAAAAGCAAATATTCAGCTGGCCGGCCAATAATTGTTCCTCTATTAAAGTCTTAACAGTATCCAAATTTATTACTCTTATCTGAGCCGCCTCGCCCTCCGTTCTTTCAGAAATCAGGTTCAAGGCACGGAGCTGCTCTCTCAGCTTCAGTTAGGTATATAGCTATATACCCCAACGCAGACAAATCTGCACCTCAGGCTGAAATAATCACCTTCTGAGGGAGAAGTTTCAGCTTCTCTGCCAGGTCTGCTGTGGTGGGGGGATTTCTAGAGTATGGCTATGCCACGCTGCCCACATTCAGTGCAGAGAGCTCTGCAGAGCTGTTCAGCAGCCTCTGCGTATCACAGCCTTTCCCTCTGCCCAGCTTTACTCTGTCAAGAAAGAAGCTCCGCTTGTTCTTACACTTCGATATCCTACTATATCACAAAGTTTAACACCACCTGATGGACCCAAATTTGGCTCTACGGAACAATTTCCATAGGCAGCATATCTGTGTTTTTTACAATGCAATTATCAGGACTTGTGCAGAACACTAACAAGGCAGCCGGTCAGTCCAGGAGCAGCCCTGGACATTGCCATCTGTTTTAATGAGCTGTCGTGTGCCATTCTGGACACTAAGACTTTTCCATGATCCTGTGAGCCTCCTGAGATGAGCAGCAGTGACCTTCATGCATATATCTGATCCAAAGGAGAACTCCTGCTCTCCTCTTCCCATGACAACATCAGCCACTCACCATCAGGCCAGAACCTGATGTAAAACATCCACTCCTAGGATAAGAAGTAAGGAGACAGCAGGTCTGGCAATCAAAATGATGAGCAATCTTTGGCCAAATTTTGCAAATTCTTTCTCTCTGCTTATATTCTGCAAGAGGTGACGAGATACATACTGTTCATAATGCGGCTCGTGACAGTATGCAGATACTGGGAGTTGTAGCAGAGTAAAGAATGATTATGCTTATATATAAATAAATGCACACATGTACATATACTCACATATTTTGAGTTTCAACAGAGAATGAGGGGGAAGGTTTAGAAAGCAAATTGATAGGAACATTAAGCTACACTGAGACTGTGTAGAATGTGTGAGCCAAAGGGAAGGAAAAAAGATGGAATGGCCTGAGAAATAAATGCATGTTTGTATGTCAGTAATCATGCCTGGCCTTTGCCAGAGAACTCAATATGGTACAGGCATATCTGCGAGGATATTTACTCCAAGGACCATGGAAAGGCCATTGTGCAAAACTTCCAGATTCTGATTTATCTACAGGGATCTACCCAATGGCCTCTCAATCTCAGCATCTCTGCTGCATTACTGGCAGGATGTCACAAAGGATAAAAAGCCACTTCATGGGGAAATTCCTTTATTGCTGTAGCTATTACCTCTCAATTTCTGTGAGGATTCCTTGGGCTTTCCCATAACAAACCAGTTTCTTGGAGCCTGGGCTAGGGGTTTTTCCTGTGTGTTCAACAGCAGCTGTAGGGGCTGCAATGTCCAAGAAAGTTGATGAGACCATTTGCACTTGGTCTGCTATCCTCTTCCAAATTTTATCTAATCAGCAGCTGGTAAGGCTTAGTCCTCACTGTAGTATCAGAGAGGGCTCCTGCTATTTCCAAATCCCTGAGTGAGTCAAAAGACTCATATTAAGGATGAGTGTAAAAATGTTTTGTCCCATAAGAGTACGAGGAGAGAAACAAATGTCCTGTCCCTTCCTCTGCAGAGCTGAGAGTCAACATACAACTCAGTTCTTGGCCCCATCTTTTTCCCCTATAACCGTACAATTATTTTGGATTACCTGTGAGCATAGTGACCCTGCGTTTTGGCAGCAACAGGGTCTTTTTTCATTAGTAGGACACGGGGAAAAATCTCGTCTCCTTTGTATATTTTGGAATGAAATTTCATCACTGCTATGATTAATGTTAAGATCATTTCTGCCCTAAATTCTCCATTCTTTCAGGCTAAAAATACCCTCCTGGATTTCCTGATGTTATCCAATGAGAATCACAAAGGGAGTGAAGGCAAGGAGAGAAAAAGAGAGAGAGAGGTTCTGTGTCTTGCACCCAGACTTACTCTGATGCCCAGCTACTGGGCAAAGTAGCTGTCAGGAAGGTAAGAGACCTATTCCCTTCCAAAACATGAGGGGCTTTTTCTGCCCACTTTTCTCCCAAAATGACAGCCAAATATTTGCCAAAAACTCAAAGATACATTTACAATTATAGTTTAACTCTATGAAATAACTAGCCGGTAATTAAAAAAAAAAAGCTTATTTGATTTTGTCTTTTTCCAAGTGCCCATGTGGCTTATTCTCATGGTTCAGACATCTCCTACCTTCTCAGGAGCACACTCCAGCTGGAGTAAACCTTCTCTCCACTAAGGCAGGAAATATGCAAAATGAAAAATTAAACCCCTTTCCCACAAAGACTGTTTCCAAATGCAAAGATGATCTAATATAAGGCTTAACGTTTTTGTAACCTCCTGCCTTACAGAAAATCACATGAGAGAAACCAACACGGACCGTTTACTCCCAGTTGTGTGTGAAAACACATATGTATATTGAATTGGAATGATATTTAAGCAACAAGCCACGTGCTGTTACAGTGGGGTTAGACGTGAATTCTGCAGCAACAGCTCCTATTTGAGGTGGGCAGAGGTTAAGTGTTTCTCACCACGCTGCTCCAGAGAGTGAGCATCTGCCCCTTGCAGGAAGCAGCTCTGCCCTGCGTCCGCGTTAGCGCTGCCGAGAGAAGCCTCCTCCGTCCACCCCTCCAGCTATTCATCCGTGTCATGGAACGTCGGGAGCCATAGAGGTCTCCATCCCTCCCACCACACGGAGGTTAAAACCAGTCTCCCTGCAACGCAACAGCAAAGCCGGTGCGTTTCTTTTAATCTATATCACCCAGGTAGCGAGGCTTTAAGGGTGAGCGGTGGGGGAACGCGGGCGCTTGCAGGGGATGCTGCCGGCAGCACGGTCTGGAACAATCCCAGAGTTTTATGGGTTTATCATCCCAACACATAAACTTTCTCCCAGTAGGACTTCTTTTCACTTACCTGGTTTTATTATTCTACAGCTGGAACTCCACGGCAAATCTCTCAAAGGTTAACACGCCTGTCCAGAAAGCGCAAGAAACAGCCCGGCTACAGTCTATGAATTTTAATGCTCCACATTACAACAATGTGCTATTTTTGTACCGGATAGCACTCCACAATCAGCACTATTTCGGTAACTGTGTAAGATATGACAGAGGCCAAGGAAAGGCGCAATAACAGTTTTAAGACATCCCGCCTGCAAATAATAATAATAGAAGACCACCATGAAGAGGGAAGGGGAGAGAGAGGGGAAGTAACAAGCCGGGGAGATTCAGAGGAATTCCAGCAAGGGCACCTCCATCTGCGAGCCTTAGAAACCAAGGAAATGTTGTTGTTGTGCTACAGCAGGTCGGCACGCATTTCAGACAGATGGTGATGCCCATGTGAAATTAGTCAATCTTTCTTTGATAGGTTTCAGAAAGCCCCACTGCTGTCTTCCCAAGAGAAATGACACCTTTACGCTGAAAGTTACAGGTGGTTGCAGGCAAAAGGACAGAAATACACCCACACACTTTCCTCATCCGTTGTACACTCAAGCTGTCCGTGTATTTTGCAACAAGGAATGCTTACAGGCACTGAGACATCTCTCAGACACGTGCTCTCTAAATCAACATGTTTTAGAAGCTATTTAAAAAAAAAAAAAAAAGACTGGCTACCAGACACCGTGTTGCATTTCTTCACCCACTGCAATGCAGTGAACAGCAAATCTGTAACTGATACCTAAGCCCCACGCATCTCGCTAAAGGATTTCTAAGCACTTTATGGTGAGAGGTTGTCGCTGGGCCAAAATCAGGCCCTGCCGGTTTTTAGGTTGTGCAGGGATCCTGGATCGTGCTTCAGCGCTGGAGTAAAGGCCTTTGCCCACACCAGCCTTACAAAGGTTGAGTAATAGCTGACTCCTGCTAAGGAGCAGATGACCACATCAGCCTGCGCAACGTCGGTGCAGCCTTGGCTGGGGTCCACGGCTGCCCCGTGGTGCTGATGGTGTTACGGGGGCTCCGGGGTCTGTGGATACAACCCAGCAGCCCCCACGCAAGCAAAGCACCTGAGCACACCTCATGTTTTAAGTACCTTCCGTAAAAGATGCCTACACGACCATTTGACATACCAAATTACACGCAATTCTATCCACAGACAACTGGAGTAACCCACGAACAAGACATTTCACAAAACACCCACTTCACTGACTTCTATAAAGGAGCAGAAGCCCTTCAGCCTTATTCTTTCTCCATACTTTTTATCAACTTTGAAAATTAAGCCAGGGTGCCCATTTGAACACCTTCCATCCTTAAAGCTGTGACAGTAAGGTCCAAACTCTCCAGCTGGAGGACACAGCACCCTCTGCACAAGGGGAGCAGAGATGCAAACATTTGATTCCAGGAACAAAGGCTGGGACTATGCCTGGAGAGTAAGGGCTGGCAAGGTCTGCACCACAATTACACCTCTTACACAAGGGCCCAGAGAGTTTAGCCCTGTTTATCCTAAATTACTTGCATTTCTATATAAAGACAAACCCAAGGATTCCTTAAATATAAAATTTTTCACAATTATGTGCTGGCATTTCTTTATAATTATCTTAAATACTTCACCCTCAAGAAAATGTGGTTAAAAACGCAAAAAAAAATATGCTGATCATTTGCTCATAATTAGATTCAATAAAACCTGGTGCTTAGCATGTTTTGCATCTGTACACTCTTTACACAAATTAATCACAAAGATATCTCTATCATTTCTTTTAGTGCTTTGCTATTAAGCACATCTGATCTGGCAAGGATGGGCTTCATAAACAGATACCTCTTGAGGATTATTTAAAATCATGACTTTGCCCACAAAACAGTTCCCTAGCACTCCATTTTCCCCTTCTGCTACTGTTATGCAAAGCTTGGAGAATTATGTGCTTTGGCTTGTTCTGAGAAGAACCTCATTACGCAACTGGTAATTTTTGTTGGAAGACTGGTTATTTATGAAGAAAATATGAAATCTTATTCCCATGGTGGGAAGAATGTGGGCGAAACAAAGCAGTAATCTTGTGGCCCCCTGCTCTAAATGTCTTTCAACCAGCATTTAGCCTAAATGCTTGCTAAAAGCAAGGATGAATCTGTACAACTCAGCACAAAAGGCATTTTGCCTAGAGAGCACTGATGAAGTGAAAGCTACTGGTAGACTCATAAACTTGATTGCCACAGTTCACCTGTGGATGATACTTCCATCTCCTGGTCCAGATGGAGAAAATCCCTAGGAAGTGATAAACAAATGCCTGTTTTCCTGTGCAAAATGGTCCTTGTGTCATGGAAGTCCTATTAATTTTCCTGGGAGTGCACAAAATTAGCTAAAAAAGCTTATGTGTACTAAAAAAGATAAAAGATATTTCACTGAATTTTTTAAGAGTTGGAAAGGACCATAGAGATCATAGAATCATAGAGATCATCTAGTCCAACTCCCCTGCTGAAGCAGGATTGCCTAGAGCATGTTAGAGCATGTTACTCAGGACTG